>JBBBDQ010000547.1:13935000-14187500 GCA_037127315.1 Ascarosepion bandense | reverse complement strand
CTCAAGGATTTTCCTTCTAAGTGAGTTATTTTCTTTTTTTTATGGGTGTAGCATTTTTTAAATTAAAAATGTGGTTGAATTTATTTCTATGTATGACTAGTGAATTAGCTAAGTTGTTATTTCTGAGATCTCTTTTATGCTCATAAATGTGTTTTTTTTTTCTACTTTTTTCTCTAATATATTGGGAGAAACAGTTTTGGTAATTTATTTTATAAATGCCTGCTTCAGAAATATTATTGTTATTAGTGTTTGAGGATCTGAGTAAATCAATAATGGTTTTGGAAGTGTTTATGACTATTTTAAGATTATTTACACAAGATAGGTTGTTCTGGATAGTGGACGTGACAGAGTTGGTAGGTAGCATTAAGCATCTGTTTTCATATAAATTATTATTGCAGATTATGTTATCATTTTTGTTTTGGTTATATATTTTGTATGCCTTCTTGCATTTTGGATGAAATGATGTGGGTATTGTAGGTTTTTGAATGTGTTTTCTATGTATGTTTCTTTAAATAAATATTCGGAACTGCAGATTCCAACTCGGACCTTCTGGGATTAAGTCTACATCACCTTTCCAATAGTATAGGAAATAACCCTATTTCCAACACAAATTACATACTCCTCATACATATTAAAACACAGCCAAATTTTATTTTTTATTTTCCAGTCTATCATAGACAATATTTACAAACATACCAAAAAGACCCCACAATATAACACATCATTTAAATCAAATCTGTTTGCCAGAAAATCATATCACCATATGAAATATTTAACCAATCAGAAAATTAAAACCCTATTTTTCTTGAGCCTACTTTTGGAAAAAAATTCTTATAAAAACTCATATTTTCACTTTCTTTCAAGGCCAGAGATGCAACTGTCTCCAAGCCATTCAAATACAAGATGTTAGCTTTTTCCTTCCTCCCAGCACATGCAGAAAGAAAAATGTGTTGGTGAGTTCTAACAAATCATTTCCAACAACATTAGCTTGGCCAGTCAGTGAGCATTTACTGACAATCAAAGTCTTTTCTAAACTATAAGTTTTTCTGTGCACCAACTACTCAAATAACTTAACTCAAGTAAAGACTATTTTTACTACTTTTTGACTCTTGAATTCATGTAGGTATATATATATATATATATATATATATATAAATGTTTTACTTAATAGGCATACCCGAATTTTCAGTATTTTTATTTTAATATTGTTTGGAATTTGGATGTTTAGATTTTTAATATAAAAAACCTGGATGACCAAATTTCCTTCAACAACATATATGATCATTCATATGACAAATTCCTACAAACCAATGGTTAGTAATTTTGTCTTGAAATTAGTCACTATGTTGTGTATATAACAATAAAGATGAGTTCAACAGTCTGAACAATGTAAATAAAGAAAGTCTCAAGAGAAAATTTTATATTTCACAATCTTGTAATTTCAATGATTTTTTTACCCCTAAATTTTATGATACAAGTATTTACCCTACAGGAGAAAACCAAACCAAGAACTCAAGTGCTTAGATGTACAATTATACCAGAGAAAAAACAAATGAGAATAATTTTAGTAGAGATTCAGTTAGTGTGCTCTACAGATGATGGTATCATTCTAATCTAAAAACATCCTGGTCATCCAACAAGACAAGAGCATGATCGGTTGACCATAAAAGAAATCATACACAAGATTGCCTAAAAAATATTCTTTAAAGACATATTTTAAGTTCATTGTTCCACTAAAAAATTCCACCTGTAAAGAAAAGCAATATTATTTTTACACACTGATTCTATATTCAACCTGGTATTTGGTAAAGCCAAAATGTAATTAATCAAAAAGGGAGACTGAAGTGCTTAATACCAAGTTTTTCATTGATGCATTACAAATATTCATTGATGAGTCGTACATTTAATAAATAAATACACACACACAATGAATTTCTAAGCTATTTGTCTATATTTCTTAGATGAGGAAGTATTTACAGTATCTAAATTATTCGAACTATTGTCCTCATCTTTGTTGTCATTTGTACGACATTTCAGCCGTTGTACACTCCAGCCTTCTTCAGGTGCTAGGAATTTCAAACCGAACCCTTTATTACAATCACTGGGGTATATGAACTCCATTCCTTGTGTAAAGCCTCAACTGGAAGTAATGAGTTATCTCCCGCTAACCCTGCAAGTTACTTGTTCACCACTGCTGTAGTCTGGTATAGAACTCACAACTAAGAGTTAAGTCAGGAGCTAACCAATGTCTATATCCACTGGGCCATGTGTCCTTAATCGAGGCTTTACACAAGGAATGGAGTTCATATACCCCAGTGATTGTAATAAAGGGTTTGGTTTTAAATTCCTAGCACCTGAGCATGTAACAACCAAAACGTCATACAAATAGCAACAAAGATGAGGACAATAATCTGAATAATGTAAATAAAGTTACAAGCTACTTAGAATCAATTGTGCAAAAGCAGAATCAAACATATCTAATATCAGTCATGACAGCTTCAGTTACTTTCCCACCACTGTAATGTAGCTTTCCTGTCATGCCTTTTCAATAAATATTTTCATAATTTTTCCTGTTTGGTACAGTGACTTGATTAATTTAAGTGTAGCACTACATTGGTAGCTAGATCTCATCCTTTTACTGTTGAAATTGTTAAATGTAACCATAAGTTTTAATCAAATAGTTTCTTTTGTTGGACTTCTCACTTGTAGAACACACCCAACTTTTTGAAGATCATAGCTGACAGGAAAGCTTACTTTCCTCTTAGCTATGATCTTCACAAAGTTAAACACCACATCAATTGTTGTCTTCTGTCTCTTTGAATCCTGTTCTTATAAGATAAAAATATCCAGTAAACTTGTTAAAAAAAAATAAATGAAAATAAAATGTATGCGGACCAAAATTTGTAGTGTTAACATGTTCTGGGTACTGTTTAAGCAAAATCAGTTTCAGGTACATTTTTTTAATAATTTTACCCCAAGCAAAGTAGAAATACCACTAGTAAGCAGGGAATCACAGAGAGTGAAAGTGAAAAAAAAAAAAGTATGAGTATAAGGAGGATTGAGGAAAGGACAAAATATGAACAATATTGAAGAAGATGGCAACTGATGTCGCATTTAAGTTTTTGAAGATTGTAGTTATCAGGGAAGCAATTAAACAGAAAGGAGATCCAAAAGCAGAAAGTGCAAGAAAAAAAACTGGACTAAAAGTGGCAGTTGCATTTAGCTATTTTAACAGTAAATTCAAGGGACCTAGATGCCAATCTAGTAGCATGCTTAAATGTATGTAATCAGGGCAACAGGGAAAAAAACTCATCAGAGCAGTTACCATGAAAATGTCTGTAGAAAAGACAGAGGGAAGCCACACCACATTGGTGAAAAAATGACTGAAATTGAATTGCTAAATCAGGATCAGTTACTTTACAGATCCTGCTTTGGATTTCAATGAGAACCTCAAGATGAATGAATAACAAGAGCACCAGACTGGATATGGTAGCAGTATTCAATGCACCAACAAATGATTATATATATATATATATATATATATATAATTTTCAAGATAAAAAATAAAAGGGATATTTTGTACATGGCAAGCATTAAACAAAAAAAAAAAAAAATACAATGCTGATGAATATAACAAATGGTAAATCATTTTAAAAAAACAACCAGAAATTATGAATTACTTAATCAAGTAATTTATTTGTGATATATTTTAGCAGGCCATGTTATATTCAAGCACCAGGTTTCAGCTAATTAATATTTACTAAGCATAACTTAATCTAACACAAGTCTATGTCACCCAGTGAAGACCAAATTCACTACAATTACAATAATGTGCTTGACTCATGAATCCTTTTTTCACTCAATCATTGAAAGGAAAGGAAAAGTTTCACAAACATCTATGCCAAACAAATAAAAAAACTTACAAAATTCATTTTTTAAAAGGTAGTTTAGCACATATTTTTTTAATTATATGTAAAAACTATTAAAACAATACTATAACTTTTTTTAGATTATAAAAAAGGGGGTAAAATAAGCATGTGTTAGGTTTCTAAATGTAATATTTTTAAAACAATATACTCCTTGAGACAGTTTTTGCACATAGTTGTCATTATTTGTTTTTTTGTTCCTGTGATTTTTTTGTTACAGTTTAACAAATATTGCTTCACCACCTAATACAGGAATTTAACTCATGACCACTAAATGGCAGCAACATATTGTTTAACCAACTCTGATATACTACACCACTGTCTTGAAAGACATCAGTGGTGTTTATTTTTGGAGTCTTCATATTTATTGTCAGATGGTTTCAACATTTGTTTATTGTGGAAGGTTTGTATCCCTTTTGATAATTTTGTATTTGATTTTTGAGATGAGTAATTGTCAATATATTTTTATCAGTTGACACTACTCTCATTTTGATTAAACATGTTTCAATCAAGTACCCTCTGGACATCTTCAGGTGTCCATTGTTTTTGGAATATCTGTTTTTTTACTCAGTTAAATCTGAGTATGGTTCTAATGATGGCATGATTTCATAAAAGAGAACATCTTTCTTCAACAACCACTAAAAAATATTTGGAGAAACTTTTTTTTATGGTTGTTAGAGTTTAAAGTTTCCACTGAATTTGATTAATGATCTTACCAAAAGCTGATACAAGGAACACAACAGAAAAAATACAAATTCTTGGGGAGTAATAAAGTGGCTGATAAGGGATAATCAACACAAGAGAATAAAGAGAGCATTGAAAACAAGTGATTCACTGTCTACAGAACTCTCCCAAGAGATCATGGTTCCAATGGATGATTTACCAATGGTCAGTGGTCCATACTGACCCAGGGTCATTTATCAGTGGCAGCTTTATAATTAACTTTTTGTTGAGAAAGGTGAAGATGTACAAGATGATACATTTAAAAGGAGGGAAACACACACACACATATATATATTTTGGCATTCCCAAGAACAAGGATCTTTTGTAGTAAAGAAGAGAAGCTGCTTATTAATATAGTCTATCTGTAAAACACATTTGCCCAAAGATTATTTCTTAAATCAAGGCTGCATTTTTTTTACTTCATAAATGAATAAAGAAATCACCAACTTTTTGGCACATTGACAACTCTATAAGGTTCAGAAAAATTAAGATTCTCAGTGCTTGATATACATTTTCCTAATTTTTATTCTATCTTAAGTATTTTTAATTGTAAGTCCCAACAAGAACAGAAAGAAGTCAGGATAAATTAAATAAAATTCCTTACTGCAAAATGATATCCCAACAAACTTTCATCTGAGTAACAAGAATTAAAGTTGGAGACAGAAAAAGGAAAAAAGACAAAAAAAATAAGATAATTAAGATTTCAATTATTCTGTATTTTTTTTTTAAGCTTTTTGTAAAAGATTTGTAGAAATGTGTTTAGGACATTCATTGAAATAAAATATACATACACAAACAAGCAAATAACACATTACTCAATAAGTCCCAGGCCTAACTAATAACAACAACTTTTAGACAAAATTCAACTTTATTTATCAACATAGTCACCTTCTAGAGTGATACCCTGATTCCAATGCTTCTCTAATAATTCGATGCTTTTTTGTAGAACGATTTGTCTTTGGCTTCAAAATACATCTCAGTTTCCAATATCACTTCTTCATTGGAGCCAAATATCTTTCCCTGGAGCATTCTTTTGAGGTTTTCAAACAGCCAGTAGTTGCTGGGGGTTAGATCTGGAGAATAGAGTGGATGCAGATGCAATTCGAAGTGCAATTCATATAGTTTTGCCACCATTGTAATCAACTTGAACACAGTGGGTTGTCTTGTGGAAAGATCACTCTTTGGAGAAAGATCATTCTTCTTCATTAGTGGTCGTCTTTTGGTGATTTCTTTTTTCAAACAAACCAATAATGCGACATAATATTTGCTATTGATGGTTCTTCCTTTCTCAAGGTAATCTATGAACACCTTGCGCATCCCAAAACATGGAAGCCAAAACCTTGCATGGTTGATATTTTTGTCTTTGGTCACTTTAGATGGCTTTCACTTGCTGCTGTCCACTCAGCTGACTGCTGATTTGACTTCAGAGCGGAGTGGTGGATCCATGTTTCATCCATTGTTACATAGTTATGGAAAAACTCCTTGTTGCGTTAAAACAGTTGCAGACAACACACTGAATTGTTGACACATTGTTTTTTATCAACTGTGAGCAAACGCGTCACTCACTTTGAAAACAGCTTTCTCATTGACAAATGTTCATGCAAAAATGGTGAATACACTGCCTTCTGATATGTTCAACTGCTCTGCTATTTCACAACTTCAATTTATGATCAGCCAAATTTTTTTATTTTCTTTTTTTTTGTTTTCCAGAACAACTACTGATTTTAGACAACCTGAGCTTTCAGTATCATTTGTTTCTGCATGACCACATTTAAAGTCAGCATATCACCTCTTCACTGTTGTTTCTGACAGAGCAGAGTCAGAATAACACTTATCAAGTCATTGCTTTGCTTGAACAGTATTTTTTCTCATCAGAAAGCAATGCTTTATCAACACAGAAATTCAGATTTTTTCATTGTTTTGAAAATTTGGAACAGTAGCTTCACTTTAATAACTAATTTGTAAACTAACAATCCTATTGGGTCCAAATTTTGTCACATGCCATTTGAAGGTGAGTACTTCATAAATATCTTATGGATTTTTATTAGTGGCGCCATCTATATGTCAGTCCTGGGACTTATTGAGCGATGTGTTAAATGTAAAATTCATAGGAAACTGAAAGAGATACCTGTATCATAAAAAAAGTTAAATACGATTTCTTTCTGGCAACAATCCCTGGGTAACAAGAAAAGAATAAAAGCTAAATGCATGAGCCTTTTTAATGACAACTTCTGCATTTAACCAATATATTTTAAATGAACAAATAATTAGATTTCAATTTTCAAAAATAACAATGCATATAGGTCAGAATTTTTGCTAGGACCAGTATAGCATATGTGCACTCTACTTAACTTAGGATTTGCAAGTTAATTTTACAATGTTGTTCAAGCAGAAGAACACTGGCCTGGTGGACATGTCACTTGTCTGTTTACATTTGAGTTGAACTCTCAAACTAGGACAGCATTCAATTGTTATTTTATATATATATATATATATATGTGTGTGTGTGTGTGCTTTATTACAGCAAAAAGTTAAAGATAACACATATACAAGCACACATGGTGTGTGTGTATATATATATATATATATATATACACACACACACACACACACAAGAGTAATATGATTAAATAAGGAACAAATAGAAAAAAAGTTTATAAATTTAAGATGTTTTACTTTTATTTTAACTTCATGAAAAAAATTTTTGTGAAAAATTATGAAAGAGAATTTTTTGGTATATCAAATTCTGTAATGGCTCTTTTATTGTTCAGGTAGATTCCATGATTTTATAGTGTGTATGTGTGTGAGAATACTAGTAGATATTTCTGTGTTTGTTTTAGTGTCTGTGTGTTTAATTCTCAAATATAGTAGTAGGAAGAAATGGGAATATGTGTGTGTGAAATTTCTAGTTGGGCACTTTGTAGCTATAAATAGTGAATTCGTTAACTAGGTAAAATGTAATGTCATTAATTTTGGTTTAAATGTTATTGTCACGATTGTCTTTAAAACTGAGAAAAAAATTATGCATATTATGAAACCTTTGGTGTATAGTGACGACAAGTATATACTGGTGTGAGTTTTATTGAATTCTATTTTAATTTTCTTTTTATAATCATTTCACCTCAAGCAAGGCAGTGCTGCCACTGGTGCACAAGAGCTTGCATAAGAGGAAAGTGATGAAAAAGAGGAACAAGTTACAGTGGGTGTCAGAGAATGAGAATACTGGTGTGAAGAGAGCTGTATAAGAGTAAAGTGGAAAGGGAGGAGAACATGATACAAGAGTTGTCAGGGAAAGGATGCGAGTCAAGGAGATAAATTTAAATTCTTGGAAATTGTAGCTGTCAGGAAAGCAAATGTATGGAAGGGAGTTCCACAGGTGGATAATGCAAGAAAAGAAACTGCCAGAGTAGAAGTTGCGATTACATTTTATTGATTTCACTGTAAAAGGGTGGGACCTAGTTGCTAGTATAGTAGATCGAGTATATTCATGCAGAGGGAGCACCAGGGATTTAAGCTTATCAGAGCAGAAGCCATGAAAGTAATCGTGGAAGAGACAGAGGTTAGCCACATTATGTCAGTGAGAATGTAACTGGAGTTGAGCTACCAGGTCGGAATCAATTACATTGCAGATTATCCGTTGAATTTTGTCAAGAACCCAGAGATGAATAGCAGGAGCACCTCACCAGATATGACAGCATTATTCAATGCATGGGCAGATGGCAGATTTTTATATGCACAAGATGGATTCAGATGAGAAAAACTTCCTGGCCCTACACAGTGAACCAACCTTCCTAGCAGCAGATTTAGTGATGGATTCAATATCGTCATTCCACTTGAGGTTGGCTGAGAGAGACTAAGGAGGTACAGAATTTTGCTTTCAGGGAGACTAGCTTGATCCATGCTGATAGGAGGTTGATTGGTTGATTCATTTAACCAGCATATCAACCTTCATTAGGTCATTTAATGCTGAAAATCGTTTTGATTTGTTTTGTTTTTGTTTGTTGTTGCTTGCATTTTTCATTCAGAGAGGTTTTGTTGGTAACGCTTTTCATTCAGAGAGGTTTTGCTGGTAACGCTTTTCATTCAGAGAGGTTTTGCTGGTAACGCTTTTTATTCAGAGAGGTTTTGCTGGTAACGCTTTTTATTCAGAGAGGTTTTGTTGGCAACGTTTTTCATTCAAAAAGGTTTTGTTGGTAAATATTTTCATAGCATTTTTACCCCGGTTTGGGAGTTAACTATTTACCCATAGCTGGGACCCTAACAGGTGCTACCACTCTGGGTCAAGGTGGACCTGGGAACAACAGCAATTAAGAAGTTGTTCCATGCTCCTCACAACATGCCAATCAGAGGCCTTGCTGTCGGATGCAGTTTATGGTCATACCCAGGACCACTGATAGGAGGGGTGTAGGAGCAATTGTCTATGATGATTAAAGGATAGCAGCTTCATTTTGGAAGGATAGTCTTTTTTTAGTGTATTGTAAGATATTTGGTATGTTCTAGAGAGAAGTGTCTTAGCATGTTTTTTTGGTTATGTGGTGAGAATGACAGAATTATGGAAGTAAATATGCAAAACTATGGTTACATCATCAACCGGTATCTGGATTTTACAGTTTTCAAATATAGGCTTCATGAATGTTGGCAAGATAAAATGTGACTGGCATGCATTTATCAATAAAAGGATATTAATTAACATTTTTCTAGATATTTTCTTCTGAACAGGATGCATTTGTTTTTATGAGATTCTTTAAATCAAAGTTACAGCCTGTAATATACTTGGAATCATACTCTTATTTATTATGTAAGTTTTGACTATTGTACCTGCAAGCCTTCTTCAGAGACCTCTTGTTTATAATGGGTAACATTTCAGGAAGCAAACACTTTATTCAATTAATGAGTAAAGACATTATTCAATCTTATCAGCTCTCACTTGTGATATCACTTGTCTCCTTTAGTTAGTATGACTTTTTGCATTACCCAAATCAGGATTAAACTCACAACCACCAGGTCACTTGACCAGCTTAACTGTTATAATAACAAAGCTGAGGACACTAGTCCAAATATATCAATATTAATTAAGCAGATCAGTTGTAAATGTTTATTTCATTTTAAGTAGCCAAAAGTGTCTAAAAGAGTAAAGTTTATTTACAGAGACTTCTAAAATTATCTTTAAGATGTGTTGTGCCAACTGTCACACTTTCTATGCTAAGTAAAAATTGCATTATAGTTAAAAAAAAATATATATTTATCATGTTTTCCTTAAGTGTATGTTATATGCACTTTCATACAATGGCCAGTATTTTTTTTTTTTTAATCATTTCACCCCGAGCAAGGCGGAAATGCCACTGATGTACAGGGGGTTACAGAAATGTAGAAAGATTAATTAGAAAAGAGTGAGGAGTACAAACTAGTTAGAAAGGAACAATAGAAAGCTGAGAAAGCAGGTGCGATGACAGATACATAGGTGGAGAGAAAGGGAAGGTTATATAGGGGAGGGGAGAGAGCTAGAGGCCAGTGGTTAGTAGATGAGTATTGACTTTGCATTTAAATTTCTGGAGGTTGTAGCCGTCAGGAAAGCAAAAATACGGGAGTGAGTTCCACAGGCGGGAAGTGCGAGAGAGGAAGCTGCAGGAGTAGAATTGTCGTCTGCATTTGGCTAACCTGACTGTGAATGGGTGGGACCCAGTTGCCAGTCTGGTTGCACGGGTAAACACCTGTTGAGGAGGCATCAGTGACTTAAGCTCATCCGAGCAGAAGCCATGAAAGTATTTATAGAAGAGACAGAGGGAGGCCACATTTCGACGATGGGGAAGTGGCTGCAGTCGAGTCGCCAGATCAGTACCTATCACATTACAGACTCTCCTTTGGAGCTTGTCAAGAACACTGAGGAGAATACTGGCTGGTCAATTGGGTTCAAAAGGTTAATTAATTTTACATATAAAAATGAGAGCTTGTATAATAGACAAGAATGTATATAAACCTGGTTATATGTTTACTTTTGTTATAAAAGAAATTCCTTGAGCTTCCACCATTTTTTTTTCTAAATATTTTGTGATTTTTATTTGATTTGTTTATCAATTTAACAATCATAAGACAAAGATTTTGTGAGTTTATATTTCTGCAGAATTTCCAAACTTTTTTCATACTCTGAATAAAACTGACTCATGTTAAATTTCTGCAGAAAAATAAAATCAATGATATTTGGTTAGGACTTTTAGAACTACATTTTTTTTTTTTTCAGAAACAGTGTGGGATGTTAATGAAGGCAATCTAAAAAGAGATAGAACAATTTCATTCTACCACGTAAGCATGGATGGTGGGGCAATGATAACAAATGGATGCAATTTTCACTACCCCAGTCTCATCATTTTACAGTCTAAATAGCTAGATGTAACTAAGTTCTATGCTAACAGTTACTTTTATCACACATCTCACTTGTGAAACTCTTCCAGGTTTTTCCTGCTCAGTCAACTTTGATCTTTTTTCACTCACACTTCTCACCTGTGGAACTCTCTCTCATTTATTTGCTTTCCTGATAGTACAGTCTCAAAAGTTTACTAATCATAAATGGAAAAGCGTAATTCAATTTATCTAACATCAATATTTTAAAAAGAATTTTGAAATATTTTTGTGTGTATAAACGTGCCAACTTTTGTAAATATGGCCATCTAAAAACAACATTATCAGAAAATAATAGTTATAAAGTATAGTAAATTTAAAGCCAAAACATCTAAAATGTAATAAAACACTAGATTATGGACAATAGTTTCCAAATTGTTTTAAATCAATTGGTAGTTAAAAATTATATAAAAAAAGATGCTCACATTATATTCCTCAAGTAAATTTTACAGATCTATCCACTGTAGAACAACATTAGATAAACTTTTGTCTGTAATTCAAGCTGTCAACATCTAAAATAAACAGCTACTACCATGTTAAAAAATGCATTTCTGCAATATTTTAAATTTAAAGTAATGTTGGCTAAAAATGGCACCAAAATCAGTGAATGTTATCGATTTCAAAATAAAAGGTTCTTCCAGACAATTTAAATTATCTTTGAAATACAGCAAAGTATTTTCTTAGAGGAAATATTCCATTTCATCTATTAGATTGAAATTAAAACTAAAATTAAAGCTTCAAAGATTTTTCATTTAAAAAAAAAATAACTATTTTGAAACTTACATATTGCAACTAAATGATTTTTTCTCATTTCTTTAATTAAATACTGTCAGTTATGTTTTTCAGGTGTTATTTAATTCATCTTAATTTCACTTGCTTTTTATACAGCCATAATACTTTATGTAAGAAATGTTTTCAAAAGTCCTAATAATATTGTTGATAATTTTAAGAAAATGTCCAATAAAACCAAGTGAAAAAATTGTAAACAGGTTTTCTCAAGTATTGATATTAAGCTTACCTTTGTCAAGTATAAGGCAACAGCTGTTGGGCACTCGGTGAAGCTCAAGCTCACAACTCCACAAGACAGGGTTGATAATCACAAATATCAACCTATTTAATAAAAAATGATCTTGGATTAGAACAACAAAAAATATTAATATCTTAACCCTTTGAACCCAGGCATCTGGTATACAGGGCCGATTCAAAGGGTTAAGACTAGTTAATTTTTATTTCTCATTGCATATTCAGAATATAAAACCAAATGAAAAACATTTCTTATCTTGTTAATCAATAAGGAATGTTCATTTCTAGAGAGAAAAAAATTGTGAAAAGCAACTGTAAAAAAAAAAAAAAAAAAAAATGGAGGAGGGGAAACACCAAAATTGTTTTTTCTTTCTTCAAAATATAACAGCAAATAATGAAAAAAGGAAAAGGAAAAAGAGAAAACAGTAATTACATTAAGTATCTAGAAGACCAATCTCTTCAAGTCATGTTTAGAGTGTGAAGGAATGAACGCATGTGTTTATAGAAAGAGGTGAAGAAAGACTAGTAAAAATTGGCTCTTTCCTGCAATATCAGTAACAGATGGAAAATTCTTCAGTCAGTCACAGAATTTCTTCTGCTAGACAGAATTTCATTAAACACCTCAAACAAAAAGAACTGTATGCTATATCCCTTTAGGACATAGACCATCATGGCTCTCCACAATATCCTGTCCTTTGCTGCTCTTAATAAATTTTGTCTTTTTGTTATCTCACTTAAACTTTGTTCCACCATCAAAGCATAGTTGAGTAAATTATGCATTGTTTTTCTTTGGTCAATCTTGCCTACAACCTGTACTGTGAATAGAAGATTTCCCAATCCCCCATTCCTTATAATGCACGCTAGAAATTTTAACTATCACCTTTTTGATGTTAAGTATAAGTTTCCTTTTTGTTTCCATTTCCAATAAAACTTTGTTTCTCACATGTTCAGTCAGTGGTATCCTTAGCATCATCAAGTCTCCTCTTCATCTG
Organism: Ascarosepion bandense; assembly: GCA_037127315.1. Lineage (NCBI taxonomy): Eukaryota > Metazoa > Mollusca > Cephalopoda > Sepiida > Sepiidae > Ascarosepion > Ascarosepion bandense. The sequence goes on along the minus strand of JBBBDQ010000547.1, from coordinate 14,174,440 downwards.
TGAAAAAATTGCCCAGAATTCATTGCTATATAGGAGAACCAATATTATATACGTACACAGTGATAATTTATACTAGGTAGAATTGCTTGAATAATAAAAAAACAAAAGTAAAAAAAAAAAAACACTTTTCTGTAAATAAATGCTGTTTAAGGTTTAAGTGCCTATTGCATATTTTTTTTATGTCAAACTTACTGAGAGAATACACATGAAACAATAACATCATTTTGCTTGAAAATAATAGAAACAAATATAATGTTAAAAAAGTTGCTTCTTCGATCAATTTTTTTCACCATAATTCTATTAAAAGATGGAACTGATGTTCAAGGATAATTTAAATGAATTCAAAATAAAAATAAACTGAATAAAATTACTAAAATATCTTAAAGACTGGATGAATTTCTTAAATAATTTAAACATTACTTTAACAAAATTATTAGATTCAGTTAAAAATATTTAGTTAGATTTGTACAACTGATTGTTAAATCTATTAAGAATAGGAAAAATGATTATTTAATATATTGATTTTATTAAAAAATAAAGCCTGGTCAATACCTAGCTAGGTGACAGCTTGAGAAGATCAGGTGCTCTAAGCTTGGATGTGCTGGTGGTGTAATGGAAAATAGCTAGCAATTGGAAATCAGAGAGCAGAGTTTCAATTCCAGCATAAGGTTTGTTATATTTACTTCAGCACAAATATCTTTGGGAAAGAGATATGAATCCATTTCTTCTCCCCAGCTATGGGTTAAATAGTAGGACTGGTATTAGTAAATCATGCCAGACCTGACATTTCTTTGGCAACCTAGCAAAAATTGTTACAACTTTACTTGGATGTATTACCCCACCTGCCATATTCACCAGACATTGCTCCTTTAGAATTTCCTTTATTCAGATCCTTGAAAGATAATCTCAATGGTAAAAATTTTCATTCTTTGGACAACATAAAAAGTTCTGAGAAGACAGAATCTTTAAATTGAAGGAAAAATGAATTCAGTTGTTCTTCTCCCATATTAGTTGTCAGCCAAATCTAAAGAGCAGTCAGTCATTCCTGCTATTCAACTCATAACTGAGAGAAGAGATGTATTCATATTCATGCCTTTCCCAAGAGCATGAGTGCAAGCAAACTGTCTCAACTGTAATTTAAACTATGCTTGTTGATTTTATTTTTTTCCACTGTTAACCCTTAGTCACATACACCTCATTGAATAATAATGAACAGAAATTTGTTGTTGGAAAAATACCTTGTGCAATTTTAAGATGAGTCATTATTCCAAGTGGTGTTTGGACTATTGATCTCATTCTTTCTCTTGTTAACACAATGTTTCAACATGTCCCTTCCTTTTACTGACTTTCTCAGAAACTGTAAAGTTTTTTTCTTTTTGTTTTTTTTTTTACTTCTAGCCAGTATTTACTAATAGTATGAATTTTCTGTTTTATAATATCTGTGGACACTACATGAAAAGAGAAAAAAAAATCACCTTTCAGTAAGAGAGATTTGGCCTGCTGTTGTAGTCATGATGGTTAATTGATCATCTGGGGGTGCTGAAAATTTTTTAGCAAGATCAAAAAGCCTTTCTAAAAAAATAAGATAATTAAAACAGTTTTTTTTTTTAAATATGATATCTGATCAGATTTTGAGAAGTGATCAAACGGTGTTCTTTTCAGCACCTCCTCATTCATGGTAATTATTCTGATGGACTTTCTTCCTTGGTGCCTTTACCACATGAATTTAAGCATTCTACTAGATTGACAATTAGGTTTCACCATTTTGCTGTTGAACTAGTTAGATGCAAGCGTATGTTCTATTCTAATAGTTTTTCTCGCATATCTAACCTCTGGAACACTCAACTGGTTTCTTACTTCCCTGCCATCTACAATCCATAAAAATTTAAATGGAATACCAATTACCATCTTCTGTATTCATGAAATCTGTTCTTTTATTGTCTTTTCCTCCTCCTTAAAGTCTTCTCATTTGCTTTCACTCCCAGTAAGCACTTGCATCTTAGTGGCATTATTGCTAAATTTACCTATGAAGTCTAATGTTATATCTACCATTACTTCTTTAAGAAGTACTTTTTTTTTTAATCATATCACCCCGAGCAAGGCAGTAACACCACTGATGTGCAGGGGGCTATGTAAGAGTGAAAAGATTGGAAATGAGAAAGCCAGAAACCACATCCTAAACAGGGAACAAGGGATGAGCCTCTACACCTGTTCAATAGATGTGGGTGGAGTGTCAAACCGGGCGATAGTTTAGCCTATCTACTCCAATTAGATTATAATAAAAAGAAAAGAAAAGAGTAAAAAGATTGGAAAAGAGAAAGCCGGAGACCACATCCTAAACAGGGAACAAGGGATGAGCCTCTACACCTGTTCAATAGACGTGGGTGGAGTGTCAAACTGGGCGATAGTTTAGCCTATCTACTCCAATTAGATTATAATAAAAATAAAAGAAAGGCAGAATCCTCTCTGTGAAGAACCAAGTTGGTCATTACTAGAGAAAAGTATTGCTGAAAGAGCAACAGCAACATATTATAGTGATTAGATTTTTTTCTAAATCAAGCTAATCTTGATTATAATCCATATAGGAATGACTGCAAAAACTTCCCCCTCCATAAATTTATAGACAAAACCTACAAATGCATGTTGGGATTTCTTCCTGGTCAGTAAGATAGGCCACTTCTAAGTTTCATCATCCATATTTCTATTCTTTCTTGTCTTGAAGAAAGAATACTGCGATCACTTGTCTGTATCTCTTTTGTGTGTTAACACAATTCTTAGTTTATAAACATTTTTGCCTCATTACTGTTGCTGTGCTTACTTTAGTCTTGCATTGTTTACTTGGTATTATTTTTGCCTTTTTTTTTTTTTTTTAAACTGTTTGGTTATGGTTTGTTGTAAACATTGTCAATTCTGTTTGGTAGGTATTTCTGCTAATTATATTTAACCATGGTTAACTCCATAAACAACACAAAGTTTTGTTTTCTATTTTTTAAAATCTCTCTCTCTCTCTCTCTGCATTGATTTATTAGTTTATTTTTTACAGATTGTCAATCTTTTGTATGTTATTTAAAGCTGAAACACATTTTTTGGGTTGTAAAAAAATTATTTTTTTTGTGAGTGAATATTGCATTAATAATTTTTTGGAAGATAATGATTTTCAAATACCAAGTCCTACTATTTAACTCATAGCTGGTGGGAGAAGCAGATTCATATCTGTTTGAAGAGTATTTGCACAAAAGTGCACATAACTTGAATTGGAACGTGGCTCTCAGATGTTTCATTCTGATCCATTATAAAATCCATACATCCAAGGTTATAATACCCAGTATTCCCAAGTGTAATGACCAATATTGACGATAGTCACTTTCAAATAGCAGACATTATGTGACCATTAGTCTCATCTCTCCCCAAATCCCCTTAATAATAATAATTACAGCAAAAAAACATTCTCATGAGATTGAATTGTCTATTTTTTAAAACTGTAAACAAAACATATTTTCTGCCACACCTAGATTTCAATGACCCCCTAAAGAAAAAAAAATAAAAAGAGAGAGAGCGAGACAAGAAAAAAGAAAAAAAAAGGAGGTATATGTGGTCATCAAGGTCCTCTTGTGTTGCAGTAGAAACACTTAGTGAAGGAGGTAATTTAATGAATGATCTCTGATGTCAAGAAAAGGATTGATGTCTAAGGCATGAAGTATTCTCCTCAAGTGAAGAATCTTTCACTTCTTTCATTGGTTAAAAATATTAGCTTTTGATATTAGTATGAATATATCACAAAGTTTATTTTTATATTTCTAAGTGGGAGGACAAAAAAAATTAAACTGATAAACTGTTACAGATGGAGATTATATATATATATATAAATGATAATTGGTAAAAAAAAAAAAAAAAATACAATATAAAGTTACTTAGGCCTACTTGAATAAATGAATTAAAAAAATAATTTTAAAAAACCTGTTTCAGCTTAAATTATTTCCGTTTCATTTTTATCTTCTCCCTTATACTAACTTATCTCAAAATTGACACGTTTTCCTACTTATGACATGTACATTTATGTAATGAGATATTTCATTATGACTATCAGTTTGTAACAATAACTTACATAATTTTAAAAAGATATCCTTCCAAGAGCTGTCTAGACTTTTGAACTCATTCTCTTTGTTTTGTTTTTTTATTTCCACAATGTTTTGACGGATTCATTCTTTAGTGTCCTTCAAATGTACATTCTGTATGGAATGAGAGGCAGTCTCTTTATCAGTCATGTAAATCGGGAACAGAAGGGACAGTTTATATTTTCTACTTGAAACTATTTTTGCATACAGATTGCTTATATTAAACAAAAGTCACAAAATGGATTATCCAAATCAGGATAATCACAAAAAAAAGAATGAGTTCAATTGTTCAAACAACCCAGCAAATGTGACTATCATGTTTTGCTTAATCAGACAGAAATTTTTATACAATGCATTTATGTTTTTAAAAACTTTCATGTTGACCAATATATTATCAAAACAAGACACTTTTTTACAGATGTTCCTGAATTTTAACATAGAAGTAATCACTAAAATATTAAGATTCCATTTACAGATTTCTAACTCAATCACCTTTTTAGTAAACTTAAACTGTTGAGTTATCTCTAGTCATGATCAACAGCTGCATTCATAATGAGGCTGCATGCTTTGAAACCCTCTATTGCAAACAGAAACAAGAGAACTTACATTATTATTTTTCTGAGACAATTTACACACAGACATATATATATATATTTTTTGATCAGAACAATATTTGACCAGTGAACATATTTAAATAAGAGTTCAATACACAATTTGAAATAATTCCATATGTAGAACAGATAATAAAAAATTGGAATATGTATTTTGATTGTTTAATTACTTAGTTTCTAGTCATAATAAGATTAGACCAGTGCATATTTTACCGGTAAATGGTAAAATCAGTTATTGAAAATTGCATATTAGAAACCTAAGCTGCTTAATAACTCGTTTACAACTGGAATATGTATTTACATATAAAAAATTCAAAATTTATGATCATATACTTTATTTGCAAAAATGATCATACCATCAGAAATTTCTAATTTTTTTTTATTTGTAAAAAATACATATTAGCTCCGCAAATAAATAATTTTATTTACATTGAGCCCTCTGGCTGAATCAGTTTTGATATTTAATGTTTAACAATATTAAAAGAATCTATTTTAAGATTTTAACATCAAGCCACTTCCTTTTGGATATATTGTTATAGTGCCCTATCTACACTGGAATGAACTCTTCCTCCTTCATAAATACTAACCTGCGAGACTTCCAAAAGGAGGCAGTCGAGATGCAGTGTAACTTGACAGTTTGGATGAACACTTCTATCTGTTGACTAATAACATTCTTATTTTGTATATACGTTCTTTTATTCCAATACACTGTTTCAACCTACTTTTTTTTGTGTCTTTCTTCCTGGCCCTAACAAGCCACAACATATATAATTAAAACAAATTTTGACTTGAAAACCACGAGATTGTGTTGGTTAACATGCAATTTGTTCGATATTAATTGTATGTGCAACCAATGAAGCAACAAGACAAAAAAATCTGACAAATAATTTTCATTGCCTTCCATTATAACTCAATGAAAGGCAATGAAAATTAATAATGCCAATAAAGATATAAAGCAATGAAAATTAAGATGAAAGAAATATGAATAAAGAATTAAAGCCAATGGAGATATTGAGAAACAAGCTAGAGTAAAGGAAAAACACTACAATACTGAATCAATCAAATCAAAGTATTTAACAGAAGCAAAAAATATTTAATCAAATTTGGTCTAAAAATATTATTGCAAGTTTATCACTGTCAATAAACAACCTGAATCAGAAATAAAAAAAAAAAGCATCAGTTCAAGTTCAAGTCTCTAATGAGCTTATTTTCCAAGCTACAATGTTTAATGATGGCCATAGCAATTTTTCAGATTGTCTGTCTATGAAAAACAGCTAAAATTAAGATGAAAAATTACATGTAAAAATTCTGGTTGACAATGTTTCATTTAATAAAAAAAAAAAAAAAATGAACATTACAACTACTAACACCACTAGTGTATGTGAAAACAAATAAACTTACTCTTGAATTTTCTTTAATCATTCAAAATCATATATGGTTTAGTTTGATCCACTGCCAATCTTAAGGCTCTAGTAATTCAGACAATAGAGCAACTGCCATATATAGACAGATTTCCCAGAGTAAAATGGATGAATGTTAAAGTTTTGGTGAGAGATTATTTTTAATTTCAAATCTGTACTGTTTAATAATATCTGTAGAATGATAGTGTAAACATTACATTCAGACTCAAGTCCTCATCTTTGTTGTTGTCACATCAATTCAGTTATGGTACCCAACCCCAGCCTTCTTCCAATGTCTGTCAATCTGTGTAATGGAGGTAAATAGCAATAGACATGTTCGGATCCCCCACTGTCAAAAAGAAATCTGAAGTTTGAGCTTGTAATTCCAAAGATGTTGGTTCCAATCTTATTTAGAAATAACTGCAAAGCACTTTCCCCTCCCAATTTATAGGCAGAAGCACCCAAATGCATGATGGGATTTCTTCCTCACCAATAAAACATGCCAGGTCTCAGTTTCATTTGACTCAGTCCACGTCTGCTTTGTTCTCAAGTCAGAATGCTGCATTTGCTTATCTGAACTTGCTCATATATCAACCCCACTTACTTTGTGAAATTTTTGCCATATTACTGTTGCTTTGCCTTATTAAAGTTAATTTGCCTTGCATATAATGTTTGCATGCTTGCTTTATGTTATTTTCTTTGTTATTGCAAACTTTTGCAATTCTGTTAGACAGTTCTGTCATTAGAGGTTAATAAAAAAAAAAAGAGATCAATCTCACAGGTTCAGTGTCAGAAAATGTCAGGGTGGCAATAATCAAAAATCTACATCAATGCAAAACTACCTTCTCCACCTATGAAGAGCCAACACATCCTGTCATCTAAAGTAGCATTCTTTTACTGAGATAAAGATTATGAGTAGCTGAGACTGATAGAGAAGTGCCAACATTCACAATATTTACAGGCCCACTAAAGTCGACCCAATCTTGATTCTGATTCTCTTTGACAGAGAAATTCTTTTTCAGTGTAAGACATGATTTTCTCCTTCATTACTACAGGAATTTTGAGTGAATTTAACTGCGCCCTTTATTTAATCTAGGAAGTAGATGGTTTTCATTTTAGTATTCATATTTTATTTTATTTTTTTTGCACTAATGACATCATTCGAATTGTTATCCCCATCAGCATTGTCATATTCATGACGTTTCAGCCATTGTACACTTGAATCTTCTTCAGATGTTATATATTAGAATTTCAAACTGAACCTTATATTTAGTCCATAGGTGTAAATAGTTTTAATTCCACATGCCATACGTTTTTTTTTGTTTTTTTTTACTATCTCAGTTTCAGTTAATTACCTTTAGTAAAGCAACTCTACAAGTTTTTTTTCCCTCTGCTGTGGCCAGGTATTGAACTCACAACTCTTTGGGTCAAGTCCTTTTTTGGATTATTTAATCGACACTTATCCACTGGGCCGAAAAGTCATGGCTATAGCATCAAAGATGAGGGAAACAGTCTGAATGATGTAAATAATATAAATAGGTACAATACCTTATCTCAGAAATATAGACATATATCTCATCTTGTTTCATTTATTTATTTTTAAGAATGGCTCAGTTACTGTTCACTCTGTTTCTAGTGAATTTTAGTCTCTACTATCCATCCCAGGGATTGAACTCACATTTCTTCTTCTATGTGCCCTCTCCTTTCAGGACATAAGCGATCATGGCTTTCCACATCTTCCTATCCCTGGTGGCTCTTAGCACGCTTTCTTCTGTTCCACCATGCAACCCTCGTTCTATCATCCACCTGATTGTCCTTCAAATATGTTATCCACTGCTTTCCCCCATCTCTTTTTCCCTCTATTTGGCCTGTTAGTATCAGGTTCTCCAAGCCCTCTTTCCTCATTGCATGTCCCAGGAACTTCAGCTGTCACTTCCTGATGCTCACTATTAATTTCCTTTTTGTTTCCATCCTTCCTAAAACCTCATCATTGCTCACATGCTCAATCCATGATATCCGCATCATCCTTCTGTAGACCCACATTTTAGTTGCTTCAAGTTTTTCCTTCATGTTCAATGATATTGTCCAACATTCATTGCCATATTGAAGAACTGACAACACATAGCAATCCAGTACTCTTTATTTCTAGTGAAATTGTCCTGTTTCTTAATACTTTACTCAACTTCTGGAATGCCAATTCGCCTTCGGATCTCTGTGTCGCACTTTCCGTCTTCTGTTAGAACATTTCCTAGGTATTTAAATTTTTGTACCTGTTTGATTTTAGTATCCCTCAGCTGTATTTGGCATATTGGGCTGCTCTTTTTGCTGATGACCATGCATTCGGTTTTCTTGCAGTTTATTTGTAGTCCTTTCTTGTCACTCTTCAGCTACTTTCTAGTTCCTTTCCATGTCTGCTATCAGCACTATATCATCTGTGTACCTTAGGTTGTTTAAATTGTGGCCTCCAATGACAAATCCTGACATAACTTCTAGGGTTCTCAGAATAGTCTCGCTGTACAAGTTGAACAGATCTGGTAAAAAGACACATCTTTGTCTTATGCCCTTTCTATCTTTGTATATCTGCTGAATTTGTTATCTGTCCGTATACAAGCGATTTGCTGTCAGTAAAGATTCTTGATTACTCTTAAGTCTTTCTCAAATATGTCAAGGCTGCCGAGCATCTCTATCAATTCTTTGTGGCATATTTTGTCAAACACCTTTGCATACTCTGCTATTAAATTCATGAAACATTGTCGTAACAAGATGAGGATATTGGTTTAAATGTAAATAATAACCCTCCTCATACTAGAAATTCACATGAAAGTAGATGGCATAAATGATTTTATAAAAAGCAACTCAAATTAAGATGAAATATTAATTAAAAATAAAATTAATAATGGTTAACAATACTTCATGTAAAAGAAATTAAAATATTGACAATTCTTGAATCATAACTTTTCAAATTTCTTTGTCACTTGAAAATAAAAGATTTGAAAAAGGACTAAATCACAAAACTAGTCTTTCATTCAACACATATAGCATAGAAATCTTAGAGTGTTTTACTATAAGGAAATGTTGATTGAGTTTAGTGAATTTATATTTTAATGATACAATTTTTGTATGCTTGCATGAGTGCATGTGGTATGATACCACAACAAAAAATGGAACATTGTCATGTGATTTGGTTAGCACAACACAAATAAAATTATCTAACTTGGTGAATAAAGCAAAATTCAAATCCAAACAGGCCATCAATTTCTGAGTATTTTTTAATTGAGTACAAACTGACAAAAATATGTCAGTTCAAGAGAAAAAAATTCCAGGTTTATTAACTGCTAATTAAACCAATTTACTTGAGTTTTCTTCATAAAAATGTAAAAAAAAAAAAATCCTTAACCAGGTCTCTCCTTCATCAGCCATAGTGATGATCCTCTCTATTACAATAAAGACCATTGTGTGTGTGTGTGTGTATATATATATATATATATATATGTGTGTGTGTGTGTGTGTGTGTGTGTGTGTCTCCTGTCACACTCTTGGAGAGAGAGAGGCAATAGCAAGGCAGTGTCAATTCAGTTCATTAAAGACAATAGTGAAGCAGCATCAGCTCATTCTCTTTACTACCAGTTATGGAAGTTCTTGTCACATGTTTGTTCTTTAACAGTGGCTTATTAATTTTTTTTGGTAATAATTATGTCAAGTAGTTAAAAAAAAAAATTATATATATATATTTATTCCATTTGTAAACAAGTTATTACACGATCTAGCTTTCTACCATGAATGGTGTTGTCAGGCAATTTGCAATCACAATTATGACCAGAAACTTAGTAATTAAACAAAATATATATATATATATATATATATATATATATATATATAGGAAAGAATATTAAAACGTTTTGAGCTTAAAAATGTGTTTTTTAGACAGTATTTGTTTGTTTATTTCTACTATTATATATATTTCAGACCACCCTTGGTCCTTCATCAGAAATTTGTTTCTGATGAAGGAACGAGGGCGGTCTGAAATATATATAATAGTAGAAATAAACAAATACTGTCAAAAAACACATTTTTAAACTCAAAACATTTTAATATTCTTTCCTAGACATATTAAGACAGTATACATGGATCATCACTATGCTATATATATCTTCTATGATAAAGACTGTAGCGTCTCATCATTTTACAGTTGAAATGGCCAAGCATAATCGTAAGTTCTATGAAAATAGCTTCTTTTATCACACTTTTCACTTGTGGAACTATCTTTTGGCTTCTTGCTTACTAGTCAACTTTGATCTTCTAAAATTTCAATGCAATATCAATTATCATCTGTTTTTATAATTCTTGTTCTTTTATTATTCACTCTCTATAATAGTATATTTTGCTTGTATTTTCTAACACTTAGTAACCTCTTGCATCTTAGTGGCTTTATCACCTTGCTTGAGAGTGAATATGAATAGAGCTCATGGCCTTTTAAATGAAAGTTTTGAGTATGAAAACAAGTTGCATTCAAAAAATGAATTCACCCAAGTTTTCCACATATGGTACACTCACACTGAGAAATTAATTTCTTGGAAATGAATCTTCAGAAATTGGTAATTAAGTACCTCTCTGGTCAATTTATTACAATTGGAAACTAAGAGTAACAGTATTTCCTTATGACTTGTTAATGATATTTTAAGAAAAAAAGTCACTTACACTCTTCTACCACACCTAACCACATCCTCTCAGCTCTCAATTTGAAATGAAAATCTAATATTAAAGATCTCCATGCTAGAAACCCTTTCTGGATTGAACTTTACATTCTCAGTTACAATAGCAATGGGGCACTTCCAAGTAGTGATGGCTGATATAAGTAATGCCAGAAATTACTTGTAGTTTTTCGTGGTTCCTTACCAAACTCTAATGCCAATAAAATTCTCTCATATTAAAAAGTGATATGCTTTTCAGTTAAGTACTCTGAGTGCAATTTGTCTTCAGAAACATACATATTCTAAATGTGTAAATAAATTATAATTTCATGTTTTTATGTTTCAGAATTTTTAGATTAATTTTTTTTTTGTAATTATTTTGGTATATTCATATCCATAATTATAAACTTTAAGTTCTCATAGCAAAAAAAAAGGGGGGGGTGAAAAAAAGGAAAACCCTAACAGTTCCAGAACAAGTTTATTATGGCAAACATGAATATATATTAAAAGCAAAATAAAATTTTAAAAAGTAGATATTAACAAAGCAGTGTCAATACTATAACAAAGTACTTGGTGACCTGAATGAGTCAGTAAAATTGTTTCATGTCAATATGACATGGCTCAAAGAATGAATTATACTTAAAATAAGACAACAATACTAATTAGAAAAATTCACCTGGAGAAAGTCAGAAAAAGGATTGGCCAAAACTAAAATGAAAGGAGATAAGAAAAAAAACTAAAACTAAAAAGAAAAGAGACTGAATACTAATCTTCTACCAATGATTTTAGAAAGAAAACAATTTTATTGATTGTCATTCATTAACTTTCTTGTCAGACAAGAAATCCTAGAAACATTTTCATGGCAATTTTCATATAAAATTTTAAATGGATTTTCATGCAAAACACATGGTTGCATAACTTAATGTGAGAAAGCAGTGGATACGGAGGGACACATGAATCTAATACAGGTTTCTTCCCTGATCTGAAAATATTGTTTCTATGAAACTCTTTATACACTAAAAGGCTGTAAAAGCAAAGAAGCAATTAACATTCATTTATATGGGAAAATTTTATGGAGTGTTCCCAGACTTCCGAAATAATCTTTGGCTAGATTGTCAATACAACTGACTGTACTGCAATGAATGCCAGGAAAGTATGACTTCAATTTTGAGAGAGCACATAGGTTTAGTGTATGTTCAGGACTGGTTTACACAATATTTTGAGTATCTGTAATAAACTGTATGATAGAAAAATGCAAGCATCTAAGCAACCAAGCATCTTGTTGTATTTGAAGATTTCCACATGAGTCACAGCAGATGAATGCAAATGTAAATAGTCTAAATAATGATAATTCCCCATTCAAGAAATTCTGACAGAAGATGATCAGATGATAGTTACAACAAAGATGAAGACAACAGTCTGAATGTAAATCAGTATCCCAGAAATTCAGATGGAAATTACTGGGATATATAATGTGAAATCCCTTTGGAAAAGGAATTAGGCATCAATGCCCGAAGTAGGCTTTAATTTTTCAATAATATTAAATACCTGGATACAATACTAGGTTACTTTAAAAGCTCAGAACAACTTAAATTTTAATTTCTTTACTTGTGACATTCAACTACAGAGAGCTACTAATTGCACAATACAATTAGATTTGAGCCTCCATAAAATCAAAAACTTTCATTCATTAATCTTTTCAAATACCTGATATGCCATAATTTTTTATAGTCATAATTGTGCTTACTGGCACATTTGAAGCTTCTATAACTGACAGGCCTTCAATAGCCTAATTGTGGGGGCTGCTATCCCAAACAGACAAGCTTCTTGAGGTAAAGGGATGTAAAGAATAGTTTCTTTGAAAGATTATTCTTTATTTTCAATCTGTACTGCTAAATTCACTGCATTCATTTACACAAAAATATGCTTGGGAAAAGTCTGTTCTCTCTCCAACTATTTGTTAAATAACAGAACAAATTGGGTTCTATAGCTTTGGTTGGCAACCAGTCTACTGCAGAAAGTAATGGCAATCTACTGTGGGGAAAATTTTCTGCACTGTCAGTCATGTCTCATTTGAGACATGATCACCCAAATGAAAATCATGTATGGCACTTAACTGATTGACTGCATAGAATAACAGCCTGTGTGTTAGGATGAAATTCCAGAGAAATAAGAAAGAAATACTTGCTAAAAAATTAATAATAATTTATCTAAGAAATTCAAATAATACTAAATTGAATTATATGGGTGGGGGGTTCATCTGCTGACTATGAAGGAGCAATGCTAGAACTGTGAAATCTTGCACACATTAATTTCAATTCATTAATGTTTCTTTCCAGGTGAACTGACATCTGACTGTTCAAGGAAGACTTTAGAAGTAACTAGTAGCAGACTCTCTTGAAAATGGATAAATTTTGGCATCAAGGCATTATCAAATACCTGCAGAAAACAGGTTTAGCTTTCAAGGATGTTCATGCTGACATGGTTGTAACATTTGGGGATGGCACTCCAGCTTTATCAATAGTGAAAAAGTGGGCAACTTAATTTAAGTGGGGCAGGGAGAATTTTAAAAATGACCCAAGGAAAACATTGGTCATGCTCACCATATGTTGACTATAAATCAAATAGCAAATGCTATGAGCAGGTCTCATGAGAGAGTTCAGAATATTCTGCACAATAAAATTGGCATGATACTTTTTGATCAGTGGGTGCCACATCTGACACCTAATCAAAAGCACAACAGGCTGATCACATCATGGGAAAATTTGACATTGAGGCAGATCCAGCTGGTTTCCTTGAACTTTTCCTAACCCAGAATGAGTGTTGGGTTCATCATTTTGAACCAAAGACAATATATGCAGTGGTAAAAAAAACCCATTCACCTGCTCCAAAAAAAGTCATGGTCATTCCATCTTCAGAAAAGATAATGGTCTCAGTTTTCAGGGATGCAAAAGAAATTGTGTTTATTATCTTCAAAAGGTTCACAAACCACAGAGAATACTATGCTAACCTGGAAAACTAAAGAAAGGGATCTGGTTTCATCAGGATAATGTTCCAGCACACATCCTTGGTTTCAATGACTGCTGTGTATGATAGTGACTTTCAACCGGTTGATCACCTTCTCTATTCTCCTAATTTGGCTCCATTTAAATATCATCCATTCCCCAACATGAAAAAACATTCATCTGGGAACCAGTACCACAGTGATGAAGAAGTCATATCGGTTTTGATTACTTTTTTGACCAACAGGATGAAAGTTTCTTCACCAATGGGATTCAAGCAATGAAATACTAATGGGAGAAATGTGCAAACTACAATGGGGATTATGTTAAAAAATAAACCTCATTTGATCACAATTCTGATCTTCAAAAATTTAAATGCAATGCCAATCATCATCTTTGGTCTTAATTCCTACTCTTTTATTGATATCTTTCCACAATGTTTTCTTTTTTCTCATATTTTTCCATACTCAGTAACCTTGCATCTTAGTGGTTTTATTGTTTTGCTTGGGGTGAAATGATAAAAAACTTTTTGAACAGGCCTTCTCTATTTTAAACTGACATTTCAAAACTTCTATTCCCATGAGCTAAGCAAATGTCTTTGAAAAATTTTTTCAGACTTTTTCAATGATATAAATTCACTGTTTCTGCTGCCTGTCCCCAATAGCCTTCTGAGCCTGATTATTTTTTTCTTGTTTTTTGTTTAGTTATGAGCAGAGAAGTTTTGTTGGAAAAAGTCATCCCTTCTACAGAAGAAACAAAGTACAACCAGTTCTATATGAATCTTCATTTACCAGGACAAAAAAACTAAGTACTTTTCTATGTTTGATTTTCTGCATGAGTAATTTCATATTTCTATTTATGCACTTAACTTTCATCACATTTAAGAATTTTTTAAAATCACTGAAAATTAAAGTATCCTAAGAAAGATAGCACAATGAAAGAAACTGAATTCAATTCATCTGTTACTAGAACAATGGAATATCTCATTAAATAACATGAGACATGTTTGCTTACTAGTATAAAATAATGCTTCATGTAAACAATGGAATATCTCATTACTAAAAAGAGACCCGTCTACATGAGTGCTAAGCATATTAAGTTGTATTTTATATCATACAATAAATAGTTTAACCAGGCAAAGACAGATATACTTATGATATATATATATATATATATATATATATATATATATATATACTAGCAGTATAGCCCGACGTTGCTCGGGTGTAATGAAAGCTTGAAAACTAATCCATGGTTCTGGAGCTCAGGTTAGCTTAAATAATATTTGTATGAAGTTTGGTGAGAATCGGATAAAAATTGTGGATGTGTATAAAGGTCATACAGGCAGATAAACAGACACACACAAACACCTTGCCTTTTATATATATATATATATATATATATATATATATATATATTATCAATTTTCTGCACTATTGTAAGAACTGCAACCATAAAACTTCTGAATATTGTTTCTTGTGTCTTTGTCCATGAGTGTATCAAATTTAAAATCTGACCACTGGCAGACGCTTATAGTACAACTGTGTAAATTTTCAAGAAAATCAGTTCTGCCATTTCGGAATCTATAGGTAACGGACACACACACAGACAAAGTTCCATTTATAAATAAGTTTATATATACATACATACATACATACATACATACGGAGAGAGAGTTTTAGTGCAAAGAATTTGTCACTAACTGAGCAGAATCATGCCAATTTCAAAGTTTTTGTGAGAACAAAGTGACAAATTCTTTGCACTAAAACTATCAATGCTCTATCTCCAACCCAATATCAAGCACTTTATGATTAAAAAAACCTGCTTGCTAAAATACCTTTTATCAGACTTATAAGCTATGATGGCCATGATTCTTACAGAAGTTGACTGTTAGTGTAAGGTAGTTATAAGATAATGTCATGTACAAGTGTCCATCCATTTTTTATTTAACAACCATTGTGCAGCAGTGAGATATCTTGTTGAGATATCTGCTGATGTGAGAGAGAAGAGACAGATGTGAATTTATATCTTCATTGTGAGAACAAATTGAGTGTCTAAATAACTATTTATTTTACAGACAAGAAAAAAAATCTGTATGCACATTAATTTTATTTGGCACAATGCCAAAGTATCAAGTTAGAAATAAGCTCACTATATCAGCAATAGTCTGTGAAACTGGCTTGTTAATCTTCTTTTATGATGCTACATCCTTTCAAATATGTGGGAAATCATGGCTCTCCACAAGTTCCAGTCTTTTATTGCTTCAAATAACTTGACTCTTAATCATCCATTTTTGTTCCTTTTCTGCTATCTATTCATACAAACTTGTTAAGTAGGCTAATACTTGTTTCCTCTGTTTTTTTCTTGCCTTTATTATATCCTGTGAGCATTACACTCCCTGTATCCTCTGTCTTTATTATGTCTAACAAAAATTTCAACTGTCTGTTTTCTTAGATCCTTTTTATTTACAGGTTCCGCCTATAACATTCATAACATTTCTGGGAAGAGCCACATCTTTGAGTATTAATCTGAAGAGATTGTTGAACATTCAATGCCATATAGAACACACACAGTGTGAATATCAGTCTGCTGATATTGTTGATAGGTTCTTAGAATGTACAAATAAGTGAGATGATATAATCTAAAAACAATTTATCATTCATGCAATGACATAAACAAAACTTTCTACAGTAAATTCCTAGTTACTAAGAGACTCAACAATTACTAGTTTATTATACAATTTTAAAGAATTTTATTAAAATGCTCAAGCCAAACATGATTTGACACCAAGTTTTCAATTTCAGTACTAGTGTTACCTGTTTTTTTTTTCCTTTAAGTAATCAAATCAATAACTGGCATGCGATAACTTATTAACACAGAAAATGAAATAAGCGAACAGAAGTCAAATTCTCTCCTAGCTTATTACATACACTTCCGCACTAATGCCCTTGAG
The DNA here is from genome assembly GCA_037127315.1 of Ascarosepion bandense. Lineage (NCBI taxonomy): Eukaryota > Metazoa > Mollusca > Cephalopoda > Sepiida > Sepiidae > Ascarosepion > Ascarosepion bandense. The sequence goes on along the minus strand of JBBBDQ010000547.1, from coordinate 14,157,668 downwards.
AAAGACAAATCCATCTCTTCTCCTCCCAGCTATGGATGAAATATCCTTGTTAGGAGCCAGTCTAGAAGGACAACTCTGAATTAAAAAAAAAAAAAAAAAAGAGAAAAAAAACATCAGAGAAGGCAACAAAAAAAACCAATCTGCTATTTTTGCCAAGAAATCATGACAATTCACAAATAAGAGGAATCTGCAGAGAGTCATAATTATTTACATCCTGATCAGACATGGCCTTTAAAAAAATCCAAAAAGCAATTTTAAGGTTTTTAATTTGTATGGAAAACAGCAAACTTGAAAAAGCATAAGCAGGATTTTTTTTATCCATATAGATAAAAGTTTTTCCATATTTTATATTATGCTGCTTCTAATCCGAGTTGATTTTGTAGCAGCTGAAAATGCTGCACTTTTAGTACAAGCTTTAATTTAGTGGGGGCCCAAGTGAAAATTGCCTTTACAGTCATTGATTGAAGATTAACAGTGTTTCCAATATCTACTGTGGACAGACAGTTGTGCCGCAGACAACTGCATACCTGGATAATTGTGTATCTTTGTTACAATATTTTCTTAAGAGTTGCTAATTGCAAACAAATATTATTTATTCTAATAAGCAAAAAATTGTTAATATAAGTCATTAAAAATAAAACTGCAAATAAAAGAACCATGATGCTATTAGATAAGTATACTACTAAAAACAAGATAAATAAGTTTTGATTAATTTGTGAAACTACAATAATTTTCAATTTTTGAAATATTTTTTAACTTTTAATGTGTCATTGCATTCATAACAAAAATAAACTCATTTTTTTAAAAATTTATTCCTTTTTTAAAAATTTGCGATTCCTACCTATGCTTTTTTCAAAATTTATAATAATTGGTTTTAAAAGCTTCAAAAATATTATCTAAGGTACACAATCATCCAGGGATGCATTTGTCTAGGGATGTAAAAGTCCAGTACCCAATATCTACCACTCACTGTACCCAATATCTACAATTCATTGTTCAATGATTGAAATGATTAATGTATAATTAATTAATCTCTATTTTTAATTTATATAACAGAAATGTTGGTTATCATCTTTGTTTTTTTATGCTAACAGACTGCAGTAATGTGCAGTGAAAATGTCTCTACAACAGGGATAAATCAAGGATTAAGCATTTTCAAACAAAGAATTACCTAAAGCCATCATCTCTTATGTGTCATATACATTTAAGAATGTTCATAACCATGGCTCTTCCCAACTTCCATCTTTTGTTGCTCTAAGTAACTTATCTCTTTGTCCTGCTAACTATTCATACAAAAATGATAGGTTACATGCTGTGACTCCTGATTCTCCTGAATTCAATGTCCTATAAGTGTTTAATTTTCTAAGCCTCCTTTCTCTATTATTTTTCCAAGAAATTTCAACCTTCTCTTTTTGATTGTAAATATAAAAGTCCTTTTTGTTCTTATTTTCTTTACAATTTTAACCATTGCTCGCATGTTCAGTTTATAGTATTCTCAACATTCCATTCTCTTCAAATTTCTTCTTCATCTGTAAGGAGATTGCTTAAAAGATTTTCAATATAGAGCAATTCAGCACTTGTCTTTGTTACTTATATTATCAATTTGATTAGTTTCTGGAAGGCAACTTTACAATTCTCATGCATCTTCAGATTTTTGTATCACATTTTTTGATGTTCATTACTATACTAAAAAAAAACATCTACTTGATTTTAATATCTCCAGTATGTAACTCACATCTTGGGTTGTCTTTTGCTGCCCCCATCACAAAAACAGGGCATTAACTAAGTATTTTAAACTAGCAGTAACAAATACTCAATGCTTTTGTATCACAATTTATCATACATTTTATCATTAACATGCACTTTATGAATGTTTTACAGTAATTACTTGAGTGGTTAGAATGTTAACAGATGTAGATAAATGTGCCTGCAATAAGATGTAGTGTCAAAAGGATAGCTTTTTTCCCCCCATGATGCAACATTTTTTTTTAACTGTCTTCATACTTCAACTTCAATATTTGTTTTAAAAAAGCAATGATTAGAATAGAAATAAAACCTAAACAGAAAGTGAATTTATACATTTTCTTCCATTAAATTGTTTATCACATTCTAAAAACTAATCAATTAGAACTACTGAATGAGTGAAGATAGTTTAAAAAAAGTGGTGTCATGTGAAAAATCAACCCTCTTATTGTGGGCATGTTTGTTCATGTTTGACAGAATGTTTGTGTCCTATTCCTGATACCCTGGTCAATTTGTCAAGGGGTTGAAATTGAGCCGACAGGACCGTTTGGAATTCTGCTTGCATGGAATCACAAGTCATCATGATTGAGGGTTTGAGTGTATAAGTTTTGTTCCACTGTTGGTTATGTCAGATTATGTACTTTTTCCCAGAATCTGTAATTAAAGTCAGCTCAGCATAGTTTCAGTATAAACTACAGGTTGACTGTGGGTGTTGAAAAAACACAAATCTACCTGAGCAGATATCTACAACAGGAATAAGCTAGCCACCTTAACAGCCTGCAATACAGTAACTATTTTTTTTTCATCAACATTATAAATTCTGAAGTGAAAACTGGTTTATAAAAACAGTAATCTAAACATGTGTGGGCATACACATTTTCACAGAAAATAAAAAGATAATATATCTTTAAGCATACATGTGTATATTTGAGTAAAGTTAAATATATCTACACAAAAAATTACAACCTTGTTTGTACCAAGTACCAGAAATGGTTTAGTATTGAGTTTTTGATTACTTCAACTCTGTACTTCTGATGTTTGTCTGAAATCTGAAATTTTTATTCCGTAATTATTTTTATTTTTCCAATCTAATAGTAGATAAGTTTATTGCCCAGTTCACACTTCTCCCTAGTCTTTTGAACAGGAGTAGAAGTTTATCCCTGGTTTCATGTTCAGGATTGGGTTTCCAGTTCCTTCTAAAGTCCACTTCAACTCTATATTCCTAAAGGCTGAAATTTTATTTGTTAATGAAATCTTGACCTCAAGTCTAGAATTAGCTGTCTTTTTCCTGTTATCTTATCTCTTTCTTATTCTAATACAACTCCACGCAGTAACCCTCTACCATGAGTAGCCCTTGGGCTATGCATTGAGTGAACATTAAGAAAAAAAAAAAAAAAAACAAACCACACAAAAACATCCAAAGACTATTGGGGAAAAAAAAAAAAAAAAAAAAAAGAGCTAGGGCAAAGATTAACTTAAAACCAGAAAAAAAAAAAAAAGAAGCTATATCAGAAGACTATTTTTCTTCAGACACTACCATTGCTGTATACTCCTTTGGTAATTTTTTGTTTTATTTAAAAGGATATTTTTAGAATGTTAATAACACAAGAAACTGAATTCATAAATTTTTTCTAAAGAATCGATAACTAAAATGTTCAACACTATTCAACTGTTTATAAGATTATTAATTAATATAAAATTAATAACTGCAACTACATGAAAATAAAATTTTTGCTTTTATTCTGAAAACACATTACATAGTCATTTTGATGACAACTATTTACTTCTGCATTAATAAGTCTGATATGGGTACCTCCACTCATTTTAGATAACTAACTTTTAAATTGAATTTTCAAAAATAAAGTTTTGAAATTTTTATTTAAGTTTTAAGTGAAAGCTGAATGATTAAATTTCCTATTTCTAGTAAGCAAAATACTCTGGTGTATTTCAAACAGAAATTATATTGATAGGAATATAAAATTTTGAGAATTTCTTTTGAAATTTACAATTTTTCGGACATTTTTGAGCAATCAACACATTTGTAAACAAAAGTTCATTCTCGGTTTTAAAATTCTTGCAAAAATAAAATATACATCTGTGACACATTATTTTTAATAAATTAGAAAATTTAATGTTAAATTAATCTTATTTACACAAGTATTACTTATTTATAGCATGAAATTTAGAATAAAACTATTTTTAAGCACAGAGTTGACCTTTCTAACCTTTCCACCGTAATTGAAATGTGCTGACAGATACAAGATAAGTGTAAGGCGATCACATAGCAGTACCCATCATATCATCAAGAGACCCTACTGCAGACTACTGGACAGTCAAGAAACCATTCACAAAATGGCAATACAATAGACCAGATATTATCCACCAGTTGATAGGATAGTCGCTTTTGAAGTTACTCAAAGGTTTGGGTCCCTGACTATTGGGCAGATAAGATAATGTCAAAACACAAAAAATGTTTACCTCCAGTGCCCTTAATGAGGGAAAGATTCACCTATCAGATTTATTCCTTCACAAAAAACCTTTTGATGCTAATGTAAACATAGCATGCTACTCTCGATCAAGCTTTTCACCAACCAGCCATAGATTATCCCACATTGCATTCTGATTCTCACTGAATATTGGGGAAAGGCTTAGTGTATGCTCACAATTTAACATGATGAATAATACTACATTGAGAAATAAGAATGAGAATCCTGTTTCACATATTATACATAAATGTCTACTTTCTTGTCTATATGTGTAGATACACAATGCCTGGGATAACTTCTATGTCAGCCCTTCTTCCTACCAACTCCTCACCTATCTACGCATCCCAACATGGTGGCTCGTAATATAAATTGAGGCTTTGGAATCATGAGATAGACACGTTCATCATACATCAAGAGCAGACCAGAAGTCTGCCCTGATCTCAAGCATGAATCTTAATACAAATCACCACCAGATATATTTTCAATTTTGTTGCCACTTGATCTCCAAAACCCCTATCTACTTCTTCACTTCCAGTTCCTCTCCACTCAAAGTGGATGCCACTTAGAAAAATGAACTTCAAAAGGAACGATACGCTGCTCTATCAAGCAGAAATACTTGAGATCGAGACAAAACCACCTCTTCCTTTTATATGTGGGTGTCTATATTATCACACTAATGTCAGTATTAATCACTAAATTTAATCATAGCAGATGAAATTAAATAATAACACTTTGTTGAAGAAAAAAATAGACTGATCCAATATGTCATAATATATATAAAAGCTTTGCATAAAGTGATGTTTTGGTGTTAGATTGGGTTGACCTAAATGGTTAGTTTATTATTTCTTCTATCTGTCATGTCCCTTCAAAACATAGGCAATAATGGCTTTCTACAATGTCCTATCTCTTGTAGCCCTAAGAAGTTTTCTACTTTGGCTAAGCTCTCTCCCCATCCTTCTGCTATTCAATCAGAAATTCATCAGGTAAAATGATTCAATGACTTCCCCAATCTTTCTTATCACAAATATACCCTGTGAAAGTTAAGTTTTCCATGCCCTCTTTTCTCATTATATATTGAAGGAATTTCAGCTGTATCTTCCCAATTCTGAGTATAAGTGTCTTTTCTGTTGGAATGTTTTTAAAGACTTCTGTGTTGCTTATTCGCTCTGTTTATGGGATTTTCTGTATCATTCTGTAGAACCACTCTTCTGCCACTGAGTTTTCTCATCTTTGTCCAGCTTTCATTGCCATATAAGAAGTAGGGTGTCGTATAGCAAACAATCACTCATTTTTTGTTTCTAATGAATTAAGCACCTTGCTTAGCTTTTGCAAAGCTTATTTTGTTAGTTCAATAACTAGTTTTAACTCATGAAAATTTCAGTTTTCCTATTTTGATATATCTTAATTCTTAAGTTCATGACTAAGCTCATGGTGATTTCTAAAACAATAAAATTTTTGTTAAATATTTGAGCTTAACAACTTGAACAAAATATTGCAATAACAATGATAAATATGAATGCTGGTCATTATTTTATGAAGTGGGTACAAATGAAAAGATTTTAAATTGGCAAAGATTTTCTGTTTTACTGAAACAGGCATTAGACATTTCTATTTTTCTTTCATTGAAACAAAGTAGTAATTTTTTTCTCTCTTTCCATGTGAGGAAAACAGAATAGTCCATTATTTATAATGGTTGTGCAAATTAATGAAGCATAACAATGATAATGACTTTAAAAAGCAGTATCTTTGCTTTGTCCTACTATCATTTATCATATTTCATTCAATTTCATAATTCTAACCCTTCTGAACTTCTCTTTCTCAGCAAAGAATTACTTAATATGTCTTAACAATCAATTGTTTAAGGAATAATTTTATTAAGGAAATCATATAAATACAACCAAAACAAGCTTTTTACTTGAAGTTAGTTTTAAATTAAATTTTCAGAATGTTATCTTGTGTCAAAAACAATACAAACTTTTCAGCCAACCCAATATCTAATTATAATAAGTAAATCTATCTTTTTCACAGGTAAGATGAACATTTCAGTTGTTTATATAAAAATCATCAAATTTACTGCATTAAGTAAAAGGCAGAAATTGCTGAGTTTCATAAACAAAGAACTGAAAAATAAAAACATTTAAGATATTACCAATAAAATTATTTTTATCACAAAATAACAAGGCAATTCATTTTATCACATTTGACTCCTCAAACAGATTTTTTACAGCTTAACGCTTTGTGCTTTATTTAAAACCAAAATGTATTTTGAGTAATTGTATGAATAAGTCTTTTTTTTTTGAGTGTCTATTGGATTAAGAATTTTTTTTTGTGTGTGATAATGTTTTTTTACAGATACAAGTCCTACTATCTAACCTATAGGTGATGAGAGAAGAGATAGGTTCAAACCTTTCCCAAGGGTAGTTGTGCATAAATGAATGTAAGGAACTCAACTGGAATTCGAACTCGGCTCACCAATTTCTCATTCCAAGATGCTATCCATTACACTACCCACACATCCTCAAACAAAGGAAAAGATTTTCAATACTAAAACTATATATGAATTCTTAGAAATCTTACTAGACAGATTAAATATAACTGTTAGAATATGAACTAATCTGTAATCATTCATTTCTAGTGAAGTTTGTGCACATATACACATGGGTAAATCAAGTACACAGTGCTTAATCCTGGAAAATATATTCTTATATATATAAACGTATATTGTCTATTGTCTATTGTCACCAGTCTGTATTGCACAGAGTATGAATACTACCACTTATAATATTTGTAGAGTTTAATATTTTGCATATTTCATCACATTACATTGTGAATAACAAATTATACAAGTCTATCTACTTTAATTGAAAAAAAAAAGAAAAACCTGGAAACCACATCCTAAACAGGGAACAAGGGATGAGCCTCTTCACCTGTTCAAAAGACATGGGTTGAGTGTGAACCGGGCAATAGTTTAGTCTATCTACTCTAATTGAAAAAAAAAAAAAAGGAGTGAAAAGATTGGAAAAGAGAAAACCCGGAAACCACATCCTAAACAGGGAACTAAGACAGAAGACCAGTTTCAAATTTCCATTCAACAATTCACTTCAATCAAATAAAAACTATTTGAACAAAAGCATAAAAATGCTCAAAAGTTGTAAAAGAGAAAGCCAAAACATAGGTAGAAAATAGAGAGACAAAATGAGGGTGAATTAATAATAAAACACAAATACATTTAACAGTTAGCCAAATGGGGTGGGGGGATTAAAAAATAGACTATAAATTACAAAAGGGTGGGGATGATAAAAAAACTTCCTGAAGTAAAATAATTAAGCAAAATTGTATATTCTAGGAAAAAAGAAAATTAAAAAAAAAAAAAAGAAGAAAAAAAAAGATTCAATTTCCTTTGTTCAAGTTCAAAAACAAAGAAAACTTTGTTCATTGTTTTTGAATTAAAATCTAAATGAGATGACCACTGACCAGGATTTGAGAGCGAGAAGATAAAAATAAAAAAAGCAATAATTAAAACAAAAATCATTGGTTATGAGTGAATGATAATGAGTGGGGAAGTAATGCATTGGATAAAGTGAATATGGTTTACAATGTTAGGAAATGGGGGGGGGGATAAAGAAAGAAAAAAAAAGAAAGGAAAGAGGAGAAAGAGAGAGAAAAAAAAGAGAGAAATGGCAGAAGATAACACCAGAATAACACTAAGAGAATGAAAAGAAATTTCAGTAAGAAAAGCAAAAGCAGAAAGAACTAGTGAAGAAGGAGAAAAAATATTAGAATATTCAGAGAAGCTACTCCAATTCCAACATTTTATCTATATTTTGCAGTTTTAATTTTTTAAAAATTGTTGTTCAATGTAAATATTGAAATGTTAACTTCATAAAATCTGTACAAATTGAAATGCATTAGGATCTTTTTTTATTGGTTGTTTGGTTGAATTCAGGACTTTTATACAACATAAAATAATTTTTAATAAACAATATGAGATGTAAAACAAAAATTGCTTTAAAATGGAAAGAATGCTACATTTCACTGTTTTGAAGAGCGCAAACCAAGAAAATGTTTGATTTTATTTTCATCCTTTCTAAAACCATTCATAGCTTTTATAAAACTTTGTTTATTTTATTACCTTCATATGATAAAAAATAGAAATAACTGATTAATAAAAAAGGTGAAATTTGAAGTTCCAAAAAGTTCTCAATTCAGAGACTGGAATATTTATAGAAATATGAGTTCGTAACTTGAAAAGCATACTGGATATAAAAGGATTTACCTGTTAGTCATCTGTTTTGCACTTTTAAATACTAATACAAGTTTGAAAGATGCATAGTAAAAATTTTGTAACGCAAACAGCTTTAATCTAGTATTATGTTAAGATTGCCCTCCAAAAGCATGGCCAAGTGGTTAGAACATTCACTTTCTGACCATGAAACCCAGGTTTGAACCTCACCATTATCGATTTGTCAGGAAGGTCACTTCTTGACGTTATAAGTCTGAAGGAGTCAATCACAGTATATGGCACCTTTAGAAAGTGCCTAAAAACCATGCCACAGATTTCTCCAATCCTTGTGAGTGAAATTGGGTAGATGACTCCCTTTGAAGAATCATCGATTGTTGCACTAGCTTGAAGTCACAAGTCATCGTGATCAAGGGTTTGAACCTCCTGACCTTGTTCAGACTGTTGTTCATGCTATATAACACTCTCTCTCCCAGAAACTGTAACTAAGGTCTGCTCAATATAGTTGCAGTATAAACCTCAGGTGGGCTCTGTGGGTGTTGAACAAACACAAGTGTGACTAAGCAGGGGTCTACAATGGGGATTAGCTAGCCATCCTGGGAGACAGGTATCTTCGAATATGAGTTGCCAGCCATTATATATATATATATATATATGGGATAATATATATATAAAAAAATACAATTCCTTTCATAGATTGAGCACCGTTTTATTAACACCTGAATAATAATACTATACATATGTACACCCTCCTTTATTAATTTACGTCACCATATATATTTCATTGAATATGACAGACAAAGAAAATTTTATTCATTTTTTACTTTACTCATTTTTTTTTTTTCATTAAGGGAGTGAAAACGTTGTCCATATTGTTAATTGTCCCATGTGCATCCAGCCACTTCTTTTTCCATTTTCATGAGGTTTGTTTCTAGGTGTTGCTAATTTCTATTCATGTCTGACTGTTTAAAATTTATTTTTTGTGTCGCTTTAAATACTTATAGAAGTTTATTTCAAGGTTCATGTATTGAATGTGGCTGAAAAATCAAGAGAGCATCTTTCTATTGTTTTTTAAAAACTTTCAACATAGCATTTCCATTGTTGAATAAGTTGAGATTTTATACTGAGAGTGAGATCTTTTATATACAGGGCATCTCTCATAGTTTTCAGTAATGTGATTTATGTAAGGATGTGCATTGTGGTGCAGTGGATATCAGCTTGGAGTTTGAATTCCAATTGAATTCCTTGTATTCACTTATGTGCAAATACCCTTATGAAAGGTATTAATCCATCTCTTCCCTTCAGCTATGAGTCAAATCACTGGACAGATTGGGTTCTATAGCCTTGGTTGGCAACCAGTCTACTGCAAAAAGTAATGACAACCTACTGTGGGAAAATCTTTTGCCCAGTCAGTCATGTCTTTCAAGATATGATCACCCAAGTGTGTATCACATATAGCACTTAACTGACTGACTGATTTATATAAAATGTAAATATTTTCAACGAAAATTTCCCTTTAGGGTCCTTGCAAATTGTGGGTGACCAAATGCTTTTTTTTTATAGCACTTTGATCCAATAAGTGGCATGTGAGGTATCTACTTAAGCTGGTGGTGAGATGACCAATATAGATAACTGATTTATGACAAGAAACACAGTGTTGTACTGGGGAGTGAAATTGATAGACTATATTGGTCATTGCTGGTTTAGATTTGATGGGGTTATTTTGATTAGTGATAACAACATTTACAGATTTTCCATAATATAAGTTTCACATGTTTTGGGTATTTATGGGAGAAATATTATGTTTAATGATTCTTCATATAGAAAATTCATCTTGCTTATAATTATTGTGCATCTGGTTGCAGAAAAATATGTTGAGGTTTTCTTATGTGGTATTTTTATTATTAGTGTCATGTTTCCTGTACAAATAATTTTATCTGTTTATTGATGATGTACTTGGAAAATTATTGTTGACTAATGTTTGTTTTATGTGTTTTCGTTCATATTCCCTGGGAAGAAGAATGTAGGTGTACTCTATTTAGGAAGTTTTTATCACTGATATTTTATATCTTTACAGGCGCTGGCTATCATATTTTACAAGACAAAAGTTTGTACTGGTAGGTAATTTTATATGGGTAAATGGTAATATTTTCTATGTTAGTTCTATATCGACGCCAAGCAATGAGATTTTGTTATTAACCATGAGTTATATATGAATTTTACTGTATAGATTTTTAAAGTTAATTTTAGGTTTATAATTTTGTCCTTATTTTTTAGCAAAACAAAAATGTCATCAACATATTCTGTGAAGATTGTGGTTTGTCAGTTGTTTTAGAAACCCATTTGATCCTGCTTTGGATGTAGATCTTGCTATTGATTATGAAATGGGACTTTTGTGGGACAGTGGAAGAGTAGTTTCTGGAAAATTCATGGTTGAATTTTGGGAAGAGGGGTTGACAGATGTTTGTAGATGAAGTCAATAATTATAGCAATGCCTATATAAAATCAATTTTCTGCACTATTGTAAGAAATGCAACATCGACATAAGAAACGATATTCAGAAGTTTCAATGTTGCAGTTCTTACAATAGTGCAGAAAATTTATAATATATATATATATATATATATATATATATATATATATAAAAGGCAAGATGTTTGTGTGTGTTTGTTTATCTGCCTGTATGTATTTTTTCAGACCTTTTATTTTAGTTTTTGCTTTGGGTTTGGTTCTAAGTAGGTATAATTTTAATTCTTATTCTCAGCCATGATACCATTTACTCAGAGGACTTATTTAGCCTTCAAAATTCAGTTTACGACGAAAAAAACTTATTTGATATCAATACTAGGAAATCCAAATTCGACTTACATCCATTCATTTTTCTTTTAGTCTACAGTTTCGCTTTAACTGAAAACAACTATGGCTTTATAGTCTTTCATGCCAATGTCCAAAGAGTCCGAGCTCCAGGACCATGGATTAGTTTTAAAGCTTTCATTACACCTGAGCAACGCCAGGCTATACTGCTAGTGTATATATATATATATATATTTTTTTTTTTTTTTAAGCATATCACCCCAAGCAAGGCGATAATGCCACTGATGTGCAGGGGGCTACATAAGAGTGAAAAGGTTGGAAAAGAGAAAGCCGAAAACCACATCCTAAACAGGAAACAAGGGCTGAGCCTCTTAACCTGTTCAATAGACGTGGGTGGAGTGTGAACCAGGCAATAGTTTAGTCTATCTACGCCAATAAAAGTCTATCTAATCCAATTAAAGGCTATACTGCTAGTATATATATATATATATATATATATATATATATATGCACACACACAACCACATTGAATGATATATATAAATATATACATATACAAACACACACACACACACATACTGAATGACATATGCTTTGCCTATATATATATAGCGAGAAATACACACACTGAATAACACATGCTTTTACAGCAAAAAAGATCTGTCTGCGGATGACTATATATATATATATATATATATATATATATATATATATATATTAGCAGTATAGCCCGGTGTTGCTCGGGTGTAATGAAAGCTTTAAAACTAATCCATAGTCCTGAAACTTAGACTCAGCCTGAAGAAGATTTGTGTGAAGTTTGGTAAGAATCGGATAAAAATTGTGGATTTGTATAAAGGACATACAGACAGATAAACAGACACACATACAAACATCTTGCCTTTTATATATATATATATATATATATATATATATATAGAGAGAGAGAGAGAGAGAGAGATATCAATTTTCTGCACTTTTGTAAGAACTGCAACCTTGAAACTTCTGAATATTGTTTCTTATGTCTTTGTCTATGAGTGTATCAAATTTGATTAAAATCGGACCACTCCTCCTATAACCCGATTTTTTTGATTATAGATATTTATCGGGGGTACTTCAACACAAAACTTTGCTAAGAACACTCGCAGACGCTTATAGTACAACAGTATAAATTTTCAAGAAAATCGGTTCAGCCGTTTCGGAATCTATAGGTAATGGACACACACAAAGTTCCATTTACAAATAAGTTTAGATATTATACACACACACTGAATGACATATGCTTATATATATATACACACACACATATATACACTAAATGACATATATGCTTTATATATATTTATATATATGTGTGTGTGTGTGTAATTGACATGTAGGAGATCAGTTTTTTAAATAGTTATAGTTTGTTTTTTCTGTTCATTCTGCAACCTGTATTTGTTGATGGTGGTTTTTAATTTTATTTTTTTATGTTAGAATTTAACTGAGATATGTCATTATTACAAATTGTTACAATTGTATAGAAGTTTTTTTTTTTAAATCTTTGTATCAGTTTTGCAAAAGAAATTTAAAATTCTGTGACTGTCATCCAATTTTTATATAAAGAATTATACACAAATATATCTCTCTCTCATATATATATATATATATAAGAAAAATTAAGACAGACACGTTATTTCACGGTGAATCGGAAGTATAGGCCTATTTTTTATTTTATTTTATTCCTATTTTAAACTTATTCTATCATCTTTCTAATTTAAATTTATTCCTCTGCTCCGTTTTTCTTTTTTTCTTCTTCCCTTTTTGTTTACGCTTCAAGATACTTACCCTTTCTTTTTAATGCTCTCCCTCTCTCACTCTCAATTTCTCACCTAACCCACTTGCTTTACATTTCAAATCCACGGGTCTGCAACCTAAATGTTAGACGAATGTATCTTCGAACTTTTGTTGACATTGGCTACTATGCGTGTCATCTGATTATATGTTGTGTGTATATATGATTATATATGAATATGTGTATGTGTTCCCCAAATTCATCAAATCACAGAGTTGCATGCATTTGAATAACTCCGATGTTAAATTATACACCGATACATTATCAGCCTCTAATGAGAACAACGGAATTTCAAAGAACTATTCAACATCAAAACTACAAACCTTTTTAATGTTGGATTACTTTTCCTGAAACTCACTAGTGATAACTTCGAATGTTTAACCTTGTAAAAAAGAAATTCTTCATTGTTTCATCTTGAATAAAATGTGTTATCTCCTCAGTCTTACATTACTTCACTGGAACACATTTTAATACAACTGTGTAAATTTGTATATAAATTCTTTTTGTGTTAAGTATACACATGTTTCCTTGTCTTATACGCATCTATGCCTTCACTTACTTCAAACCAATGAACTCCTTCAAATTCTTATATCTACAACCTCTAACCAAGGCACCCTTGCATTCCTTGATGTAGAAAACTTATTCACTAAAATCCTGGTTGACGAAAATATCCACATAATCATTAACTGTTTTTTTAAAAAATTGTTTCACCTCAAGCAAAGCAGTGATGCCACTGATGTGCAGGGGGCTACATAAGCATAAAAGGTTAGATAGGAGGAGAGTAAAGAGAAAGATAAACCAGTTACAGGAGGGTGTCAGAGAAAGGGGAAGAGAAGGATGGGAATACAGGTGTGATGACAGTTGCGAATGTAGAGAAAAAGGAAAAGATATACAGGGTGATGTAGAAAGAACTGGAGTCAAGTAGATAAGAGATGGGTATTAACATTTCATTTAAATTCCTGGAGGTTGTAGCTGTGAGGAAAGCAAGAATATGGAAGGGAGTTCCACAGGTGGGAAGTGTGAGAAAAGAAGCTGCTGAAGTAGAATTGTTGGCTGCATTTGGTTGATCTGTGAATGGGTAGGACCCAGTTGCCAGTCTGGTTGCATGAGTAAACTCCGGTAGCAAAGGCAACAGCGAATTAAGTTCGTCAGAGCATTAGTCATGAAAATATTTATAGAACAGACAGAGGGAAGCCACATCCCATCGATGAGAAAGTGGCTGGAGTCAAGCCATCAAGTCGGTACCTATCACATTACTGATTCTCCTTTGGAGCCTGTCAAGAACACTGAGATGAACAGCGAGGATGCCTGACCATATATGACAGCAGTATTCTATGCACGGACGGATGGTTGACAAACATACTTCAATACCACCACCAGCTATCAATCCCCACACTCTAAAAAAACCATGAAGGCCACATTTACACCCAAACTAATGGCGTAAGTATGAGAAATCCTCTTGGTCATTTCTTTGCTGACTTTTACATGTTCCATATAGAAAACATACTTTTAAAAAAAAAAAAAAAAATGACCAAACCCACAATATATGTCCACATGTAGATGATATTTTTATTCTTACTCAGAACAAAAACAAAATCAACAATCATAAATCTGCAATCAAAAAATATTCCATCCTCAACTTCAAATATGAGCTTAGCCAAAAAAAAAAAACCTCCCATTTTTAGATGTTCTCATGGAGTCTTGTAATAATACTTTCATTACTTCTCTATATAAAAAACCCATCAGTAAAAATTCTTGTCACCTTTATATTATTAGTCAATCTCCTCTTAGCTATCAAATTAGCATCATTAAAAATTTCCTCATGAGAATTCTTCAAAGAACTCCATAATGCCAAACAAATACTCATCAACAACAGATTTCCAAATTATTTGGTTGACTACCATATTAGACTCTTTCTTTCAAACCTGCATAATAACAACAGTAAACACACTGATAAAAATAATAACCGTAATATCTTTTACAAAAACCAAACTCATAGTAACTATAAACAAGGGTGAATCTTCACTCTGAAACATTATTAAAAAATATGCAACTCCCATTGACATAAACAAAAAAAATTAATCATCTATTTCACTAAATTTAAAACGGCTTACCTCATCAAAAACAACACTTCATCCATGAGATCTGAACTACAACAAACCAACATTATTTATGCATTCACATGTCCTTTGAAGAACTGAGTTCTTGATCCTAATTTCATAAATTATATTGGTCATACCACTACAAAACTAACTCGAAGACTGACATTACATCTCTCTCAATTGAGCTTAATTTGATCTCATTTAAACACATACAGAAACCTACCAAACTCTATCCAGAACATACTAGTTAACAACACAAATATCATAGCATCATCAACATGCAAAAAAAGACTAAAAATAATGGAAGCCTTATTAATAAAAACAAAAAACCCAACACTCAACAACATCAACTAACATGCTTATCATGTTCAGTATATGACACATACCAATTTTTTTACATTATACATAACTTCACTTACATTCTATTACACGTAAAATAACATTCATCCTCAAAAATGGCTAAAACTATAGTTGAAAGCACTCTGATAAACAAAACATTTGAACAATTTTTATATAATTTATGTCCTCAAAAGAAAAAAATAAGATCACATGAAAAATTACATAAAAAAACTTAACCATAATACCTTGTCTGTCATTTTTAATGAAACCTGCATAAAAGATAAAATGTTTGTAGAAATTTCCATTAAAATTATAGCAACGAATATATTCAATCCATGCAAATATCATGTTCCTAAATATCAGTCAGAACGTGTGTGTGTGGAGGCAGCAAGAATTCATTTAAATAAATTGTTAAATGCAATGACAAGGAGTTCCTATTTATTTTTTTCGTATATATTTCCGAATAAGATATATATCAGGATTAAAAATTATGAAAACAGTTTGAAGTTTTTTTAAACTACTTTTAACACTTTAAACTGGTTCTAATTCTAGTGGGCTAAAAAACCCAAGATTTAGTCATAATAATGTTTACCATACTGACAACTAGTTCTTGATATTACTTTCTAAAGCAGAAAAAAATCACTAATAAAACTTAATTGTTTATTAATTAATTTCAGTCCCAATATACATCATTTGTAAATTGGAAATTGATATATATGCCAAAAAGTTCAGGAACTGATCTAGAAGCCCTTAAGGGAAAAAAAGAAATCTCATGTTTGGACAGATTTTGTTAAGTAGGTTGGGCCAAGAACTTTTCAGCACATTCATATTCAGTTACTGCTCACATGGTGTAATGATTACCTATACAAAAAGAGAACTGACAAAGTCTTAACTGAGATTATCTACATTCACTTTGCCTTGTTAACCTTGGGAAGGGCATAAATTCAGTTTTCCCTCCCACAGCTATGGGCAAATAGCAGGGAGACAACTCATTCTAAGCAAGGTGTGAATTCCCACAAGCTAAACATCTATCTGGCAACTGTTCTGCAGTTACAATTGATATACGATCATATAGAGAGTGGTTTAGAGTGAGTGGACATTGTTAAATATAAATAAATAGCAGAACTTCCCAACAAACAGAATTGGCAAAGTTTGCAATAAACAACAAGAAAAAGAAAAGAGAAAAAATATAAAGCAAGCAATTAATATATACAAGGCAAATTAACAGTAATAAGGTGAATCATACGTAATATGCACTTTAAGCGATCATGTCTCGTAAGAGACATGACTGACTGGGCAGAAGATTATCCCACAGTAGGTTGCCATTGCTTTCTGTGGTAGACTGGTTACCAGCCAAGGCTACAGAACCCAATCTGTCCTATTATTTAACCCTTAACTGGAGGGAAGAGACAGATTAATACCATTCCCAAAGGTATTTGTGCGTACGTGAATGTAAGGAATTCAACTGGAATTTGAACTGGGCTTTCTGATTTGTCATTCTGAGCTGATATCTACTGCACCACAATGCACAGTAATATGGCAAAAAATTCACAAACTAAGATTTGCAGTTGACACTCAAGAGCAATTTTGGATAAGTGAATGTAGCATTCTAACTTCAAGGCAAGAAGGACTGGGTCCAAGTCAAATGAAACCAAGAACTGGCCTGTTTTATTGGCTAGGAATAAATCCTATATCCATTTATGTGTTTATACTTATAAATTGGAGAGGGAAAAGTGTTTTGTTGTCATTCCAAAGTGGATTATTTTGCATATTTAAACAAAACATTGTATATAAAACAAAATTTTTATGTTTTAGTTTTTCCCCTTTTTTAGGTCCCCATGCAGATATGTGATATTATAGTATATGTAGAGTTGTGAAGGGATGGACAAATTCTTGTAGTGAATGAACATATTGTACTGACTGATTGAGTCATGGATTTGATTAGCTAGGTTTAGGATAGAAAGTGTTAACCAGCCTCACCCCACTCCCCTTTTGGCAATGTGCCAAAATTATTGTAAAAATACAATAATAAATATTAATTCCAAGCAAGTGGGATTGTTTCTGTGTAATAATCCACTCACTAAAAACAGTTTGCAAAATAAATCACCAGTTCTGCAAAAATACAAACATCAGAAAACTTTTTGCCTTACAAAATGCCCCAATGAGGAATGATGGTCAACCAACAGAATATGCACACCTTTTTATTTATATATATATATATATATATATATATATAACACCCCCCATATATACCGATCAAGAAAAGCTCTCCACTGCTTTTCTTTCCCCTCCTGCACATCAATAAAAATTTAAGAGTGCAATTGATAACTGTTTACTTTTCCAGCTTGAATCTGTCCACAAAGAGATTCACTATTCATTCAGTTCTGACCTTTTGTTTCAACACAATCTGCCTTACCAGTAAATAAGCAGATTATCAATGTTTACTATAGAGCACCATTGTAAACACACGCTATTGATCATCTCTGGACTCTTTCTTCTCTTATTCGGATCAACACCCCGCACACACAAAACAACTTCCACATGTCTAAATGATTTGGATGAACTTTCCAGTGCTGAAGAATCCTGTTTATTATTCTAAGCTAGTCATTAATTATCTTCTAAAAGAATGACTATGCTACAAATTGCATATTCTCTATGTCACTGTGGATGTGTATATGTAATGCTAACATTTCAAGAACAAATAAGTCATTCTTTATGAAATTTTAGGTTGTATATAGATTTATTAGACATATAATAATCCTATTCTGTCAGTAATGCTTGCTCAAATTACTCATTATTTCTTTTTATCTTTACTTTCAATGAGTCGGCCCGTACAATAAAAAATGATGGCAAAATATTTATATCGATATGCTGTCTAAAATCATGGCAACATATATATTGATGTACCTACTATTGACTATCTTATATTAAGACATAAGAAAAAAAACAAAATAATCCAAACCCTTGAGCATGACAGAAGGGATATATATTACACACAATGATCTTTATTATAATAGTAAAAATATAAGATACTGTTAAAGAGCAAGCATGTAGCAAGAGCTTTCATAAGTAGTAAAGAGAATGAACTGAGTCAACACTGCCTCAATATCATCTCTCTATGAGTATGACAGAAGGGATATATATATATATATAATTTTCTAATCATATACTGTTAAATATAAGAGACAATGAATGTCTATTATGTTTAATCATGAGCTGTTCTAAATGTCGTATTTTGGCTTTAATTTCAGTTGAAAAAGACAAAAATTCTCCAACATTTGGATAATTTTTTATTAATTTGTTTCTAAGCTTTCGGCTCACACGAGCCTTCTTCAGAGAGGTCACCAAGATGGTATAACAATAACATCCACCATCACCGACGATTTTATTTTGTGTTGACATAAAACTCCGCTAGGCAACAGCAATAGTTACCAAAAATAACGAATGCAGTTCGCAAATTTGCAATGTGGTTCTATGATGTCACACCACGTGATAGCACAAAATAACAACAGAACCATGTATTCAAATGCAATGTAATATGTTATGGCCAGATTTTGCGAACTGAGTTTGTTATTTTTGGTAACTATTGCCGTTGCCTAGCGGAGTTTTATGTCAACACAAAATAAAATCGTCGGTGATGGTGGATGTTATTGTGTTACCATCTTGGTGACCTCTCTGAAGAAGGCTCATGTGAGCCAAAAGCTTAGAAACAAATTAATAAAAAAATTATCCAAATGTTAGAGAATTTTCGTCTTTATTTTTAACTGAAATTAAAGCCAAAATACAATATTTAGAACGGCTCATGATTAAACATAATAGACATTCATTGTCTCATATTTAACAGTATACGTTTAGAAAATCATTTGCTGCCTCGATACACTATATATATATATATATATATATGTGTGTGTGTGTGTGTGTGAAGTGAAAGAATATATAGATTAAAAACCTACTGCTTGTTGCATTCACTTTTATTAAAAAGTACTCAAAAGTAAAGCTTAATATTGTAATTTTGTTATTACAATGATTTATAAAAGCATTATATCACTACATAAAAAATTTATGTTTCAAAACATTATTATTCTTCAGGTGATATTTTAAAATGCATGAATAACTGTTTAATCCCTGAATACCTCAATAATTCTGGAGCCTGATTATGAAAAACATTTATTTTACACAAATATCAAATATTTAGTTTTCAGAATCATCTCCATCACCAATGCATTTAATTCTTCACAGCAAACCCAAAGAGATTGCTTCTTTTACTGCCCTGTATACAGGCCTTTTTTGTTTTTGCTTTTAAGTAAATGTTCATCCAATACAATGCTCAAGAACAACTCCAGGTAAAAGGTTGCAGAATGAGGTTGTTGCAGAATGAGGTTATTGCACAAGCATGAGGATATATAGAAAAGACAACAGTTAACTTTAGACTTTAAGCGGTTACTGTGATGATCAAGAAAGTATCCTCTTAGGAGTCTGTTACACAAAGTAACAGTTGTTGGGAAGAAGCAGCCCAACAATTAGCACTTCCTTCTTACTAACAGAATACGAAGGAAATAGGAATATTTCATATTAGCATATGTGGTATAGCAGTTCTTAGCTGTACAAGTCAGAGTTGGCAGAACTAAGGAATCTAATTTGTCAGAACATTTACCAAGGAAATAGCAATAGAGTTGCAAGTTGTGGAGAAAGGGTTTGTAGGGTGGAAAATAGTCACTCACAAAGCTACATAGGCACTTTTGAATTTTTCCAAAACTGCAGTAGCCCATTTTTGGTCTGATTTGGCAAACTTCATGTGTTATTCTATTTTACAAGTACACAAATGACAAAACACATTCTTAGAGAATGCAGAGAAAGTAATGATGATTTTGCATCACTTTCAAAGCACTGCATCTTTGAAAAACAAAAACAATTCTTCCTATCCATTTTTTTAATGTATACTATAAAAACAGGGATGGGCAAACTTTTCAGTGCAAAGATCACATTAAAAAATTAACAATTTGTAGAGTCACATAGTATATTAACCAAAATAATATGTATACTAGACAAAATAAAAGGCTTTTAAAGAAAAAATGCAATTAATTTCTATAAAATAACATTTTAAAGAACTGTAGAAGATTCATATGAAATGCATTTATTTGAAAGACAATGTAACTCAGTTTAAACTTTAAAGGAAAACATTTTCATTAATAAGTATTTTTAAATAAGAGGTCCACATAAAACACATTTAAAGACAAAACCTTGTTACAAGAAAACAAGCAATTATTTTTATTAATTAAAACTATGAAGTACAAAACCATTTATTTGAAAAACAAAGTAACTTCAATTAAAGAAATAAAAAAAATCAATTTTTATTAATTCGTATTTTAAACACATATAAAGTAACTTAATTTAAAAAAGAAAAAAAAATTTCTCTTTCAAAGTTACTAACATTTGGCAGGTCACGTAGATTTTTTGGTGGGCTGTATATGGCCCGTGGACTGTAGCTTGTCCAGACCAAGTCTAAAACAATTGGTATGGGAGAGTTTACAAAAATCCATATACTCTAAACTTACTATGTTAACAATATGTATGCATAGCTGTGTATTTGGGCATCAGCACAGCAAGTAGGTTGCACTTCTTAAGTAGGAACTGTTCAGACTTCTTGATATTGGTTGTTTGAAAATTAGAACACTTTGATGCATCCAATTCTTCCCCTTCAAGAGTAGATGGAAGAACTCCCACACATTTGTGTCTTGCTTACATAGACATTACAGGAACCCAGATGATTTAGTTTGCAGTAAGCTAACTAGGTACCTAATTTAGGATTAGAGATGGAATTCTGCAAGTCCGTCAACCTCTATCTCTCTATATATATATATATATAATGTAAGTAGATAGGGTAGATAATGTCTTATTTCACTTCTTTTTTTTTCAGGGTAATGTTTTTTTCAGACTTCAGACTTCAAATCTACTTTGAAAGATGATCTACTACCTAATTGTGTGTGATTATACTAACAACTATGTTTATAATGTAATCAACAAAGTAAACCCCTTTTTTATGCAGTAAAAGACATTAATAGGTTTTATTTTTGTGCAGAATTCAAATCTTACTTTACAGTAAAGCCTATCAATCATGCAAAAGAAAAAATTGAAGGAGAATCATTTAAATCTAACATGCAACTTCTTGATGTAACAATTTTATTTTATTGTCGTCTAACATACATATTTTTTTAAAATTTGGTACACTGACAGAGTTTCATGATACAACTTGAATGGTACCTATTTTACATCTCTAGGTCAAAGAGTTCTTGAAAGGATTATTTGATCTTTGCCAAAAAGATGAACTTTGGAAAATAGTTACAGATAAATTGATTTGTCTGTAACTAAGACATCAGAGGAGCACAAAACTGGTTAAGAACTAAACTTTTTGCCTTTTTCACAGTCAATTTATTAACTTGTGGAGCACTTTCATGCTTTTGCTTAAAATTCCTTCCATATGCAATTTTGCATTTTTCTACTTTTTAGATTGTTGCATCACATTTTTGAAGAACAAAGTCATGTTTAATGTTTATTTATACATTAAGCTGAAGATAGTTGTACAGGATAGGATAGGTAAATTGTTATCATTTATATATTTTTAATTTTGCATGTTTGTTCATTGATTTTGTCAACTGCAGGACCAGCTGAGCACTGTCTTTGAGATAAAGAGCACATGACACAATTCACTCTGCCAGATATTTGGAAACGGTATGCTGTACTGCCTGTCATTTGCACAGGAAGCTCTAATAAGAAATTTCAGAGTGTTTAGATATCAATCTGAGGAGAGTGCAGAGGATTCAGAAAGAGTTGGATGATATATCCAGTCAGCATCACAGTGTTTGGAGTAATCACTAGTGAAGGCAATGTTGTGTCTCCATTAATTTTTCCATAGGGCCTCAGACTCAATACAGAGGCCTACATCAGATCCCTTGAGGAGGTAGTGCTGTTCTGGATCAATAAGAAAGCTGCTGGAAGACTCTATATATGGCAACAAGAATATGCACCAAAAAATATACACAAAAAGGAGACAGATTTTAGTGACCACATCACCCTTACAACTGCCCACCTAACTCCCATGTGTGTGTGTAAGAGAAAGAGAATGATAAAAATATAGTTTTAAGTTATGCTATATTTATAGGTAAAAGTGCTCAATGTCAGGGATAGAGCATATTTAAATATAAATCTAAAATGGACATTGAGGTCAATACTGAGTAGCAAAAGTGTTGCATGCTTGGATACAATCTTTGGAGACTGAAAATTATGTTCAAGCACTTGGTGTTGACCTCAGTGTCCACTTTTATGTATAAAAAAAAAATACTGTCAATTCGTATCCAAAGATACCTGTTTACTAAGGTGAATAGCCAATCCCTACTGCAGATGCCTACTCGGTCAACATTCACAAAGCCTACCTGTGGTTTGTACTGCAACTATACTGAGCAGACTTTAAAGTTTCTGGGAGAGAGTGCATCATCTAGTGTGAGCAACAGTCTGAACAAATCCTCAGTCACAAGAACTTATGAATTTGTGCTAGCATAATTATCAATGGCTTCCTAAAGAGTTCCAGCTACCCAATATCACTCAAGGCTTGGGTCTAATTATGGCATGGTTTTTAAGCACTTTCCAAAGTTTCACATGCTGGTATCTCCTCCCTCAAACTGATAACATTGAGAAGTGACCTTCCTGACAAATTGATCATGGTGAGATTCTAATCTGGGTCTCATGGTCAGAAAGTGAACTTTCTAATCACTCAGCTACAAATTCTCCAAAGCAGTCTCTTGAAAGAATTTGCTTCATGCTGACCTCAGTTTTACATATGATTGATTGATTGTTATGCCAAACTGACCACATTTTCTAAAATTGTGTCACAGTAGTTTGTGTACTTTTATTTTCAGCCTCATGTTATTCATAAAGTACATGTCAGAAGGATGTGTGCCGTGGTGCAGTGGATATTGGCTCAGAATGAGAAATCGAGAAGCCAAGTTCGAATTCCAGTTGAATTCCTTGCATTCACTTACACACAAATACCCTTGGGAAAGGTATTAATACGTCTCTTTCCTCCAGTTATGGGTTAAATAATAGGACAGATTGGGTTTTGTAGCCTTGGTCAGCAACCAGTCTACCGCAGAAAGCAATGGCAACCTACTGCAGGATAATCATCTGCCCAGTCAGTCAGGTCTCTTTCGAGACATGATCGTCCAAAGCATGTATCACACATGGCACTTAACTGACTGACTGACTGACATGTCAGAATCATTTCATTGGCCATAATGTAAATTCCATTGTTATACTAAAACACCAAATCTTTGCCATATTCCTGTTGTAACCTGAAAGGTTACTGTCTGAGTAATAACCCAAACAAAGGTTGGAAATAAATAATATTTATAAACCATCAAATGCAAGACTCACTAGTTGAATGAAGTAATAACCACTGCTAGTAGAGAACTGCTAACCAGCAAGGAAACATCACCTTTTCAATAGAGTCCAGCGTATTATATAAGAATTGAAACATACCCATTACTAATTTTTTGTTCACAGATAGCTACGTACATAACAATTTTGAATGTTGTTTATTCTGTTGTACGCTGTGACCATTTTCAGAGGATTGAAATTTCAAACTGAACCCTTTATTTTGTTCACCAGGGTAGATTGTTCTAGTTCTTTGAGTCATGCCTCTTCTGAATGTCACAGTATTAGTTATCTCCCTTTAACTTAACTAATTTTTTGTTCACTTCTGCTGTAGCCAGATACTGAACTCATATCTCTTTGGTTCAAGTCACTAGACCCAATCAATGCTTTTATCCATCTGTCCTGACACAATACCTGGATACAGCAGAGGTGAGCAAAAAACTTAGAGTTAAAGGGAAATAACTGATACTGATGCATCTGGAAGAAGCATGATTCATAGAACTAGAACAACCTATCCCAGGGAACGAAATAAAGAGTTCAGTTGGAAATTTCAATCACCTGAAGAAGATCAGAGCATACAACAGCTGAAACATCATGAATATTACAACAAACATGAGGATAACTGTTAGAACACTGTAATTACAATAACTCATCTCAGAAATATAGACAAATATTAAAACACCCAAAATAAATATAAATTTTTGTATTCCTTTAACATGGTTCTTCATACAGACATTACAGCTTAATGATAGCACTAATCTTTAAATACCTGAAACTAAAATTTTCCTTCTACTTAAAATGTTGTTAATATATATTTTGTCATGTATTTTAGCTACTGCTACCTACTTGATAATATACTTCAGAAACAACAAATGCCACCAGATCTAATTCCTTAGTAATGACCTAAAATAAAAAATTTAAAAATTTTTTTGTGTAACCCCATACTTGAAGTGACAGGATTTCACAGATGTTGTGAATAGCATAGACAGAATGTATGAACAATCAGAGTTTTTAGGAAAATAGAAATTACAAGAAAATTGATACTTACAGTTAGAAAGATAGCTGGACATCTAATGAGGAAAGAGGGTCTGGAGAAGAGAATACTCACAGGATGTAATAAAGTTAAGAAAAACAACCTACTGGAATGAATGGATGACAGAACAAAGGGAAAAAGAGATTCTAATGGGTAAAAAGTTAGATTTTAGAGTGCAACGATTGCCCATGTACTAAAAGTCAATCAGCTAAGTGCCATATGTGATACATGCTTTGGACGATCATGTCTTGAAAGCGACATGACTGACTGAGCAGAAGATTATCCTGCAGTAGGTTACTATGGCTTTCTGCAGTAGACTGGTTGCCAACCAAGGCTACAGAATCAATCTTTCCTATTATTTAACCCATAACTGAAGGGAAGAGACAGATTAATACCTTTCCCAAGGGTATTTGTGTGCAAGTAAATGCAAGGAATTCAACTGGAATTTGAACTCGGCTCCATGATTTGTCATTCTGAGTCAATATCCACTGCAGCACATCGGTACTAAAAGAATACGACATGTAAAAGAATGTCTAAACTAAGTTCAAATATTGTGGAAGAATGGTAGCTTTGTTTTTCAGCAAAGATTTAATTGCCTAGAAATATTTCAAGATATTTTTGTTTTAAATTCTAAATATTGCAATTGATACAAATATGTTATGTAAACTTAGTTGAACGTGTTTTGTTTTTTTTTCTATACAAGAAGTTTGTTACATGTATGATCATACATCACAATTTATAAAGAAATAAATTTTTATTTATTAATCCAACATTCTTATAATTTTAAACGTTACTTTAGTGGATATCCATATTTGAGTAGTTAGCCCATTTATTTTAAACAGTATTTTGTTTTGTCTACTCGCCTGAATATTCAAGAAATCTTCAAGAAAAACGTGCTCTTAAAATCAAACAGAGCAGGAGCCTTTATTCAAATATGGAGATCCACTAAAAATGATAAAAAAAATGTACACACACATAATAAATGTCCGACATCAAAGTTTGCCACTGAAAGGCAATATGAGGTCGCAGGTGGTGGTCCAGTTCCATCTGACAGTTGTTTATGTCTAACATGTGATCATATAGTGTGGTTCAGAAATAACAGATTGGACACATTTTCCCAATACATACAGAAGCACATTTATACACACGTGTGTGCATATATGTATATCAGAGAGCAGTGGATAAAAGCCGATTTTTTTAAAATCTCAATTTCAAAGAAAACAGCTGTCAATGTAACATTTTCCATCAAGGCAAAGTGTCCCGATTTTGTAACTGCTTTCAACTTTAACATAGCTAAATGAATTAGTCAAAATTAAACTCCTAAAAAATTAGGCAAAAATTGCATCTGTTTTGTTTAATAATGCCTGTTATATTTTAAGCTGTACATAAATTAAGCTAACAAATTCTTGTGATATACTGCAGGGCATTCTGGGTTATTTTGTCTGCCAATATCATACTGATCATAGTGTTCTTTAAGAATGATATGTGACTGATCCAAGGTCTATCACTTAAAATTTTAAAAAGAATCTGACTGAAGTTATATGCAAATATTCACATGCATACTCCCACATGACAAAAACAAGCAGACAGAAAACATTAACCTATTAAAGATACTTTTGATAAAAATGGCATTTTTGCTTTTCTCAAACATCAAATTTATTTTATCTTATGGCATATTCCACCAAGTTAAATTCAAATCAAGAAGCAAATCTTTGTTCAAGTTTTTCTGAACATTATCCTTATTTCATAACCCAAAATAGTCTAGATATATTCCGAAGAGTTCTTCAGAAAACTGACTTAGCTGAAAAAGTTGCTTAATAGATTTTGAAATGGACCATTCTCAATTCTTTTTATAATACGATACCAAACTCCAACATGAAATAAAAGTGCTATTTTTTTCTCTCTCAAACATCAATGAATACTCATTACATCATAACAAAAAGTATGCTATGTTTGCCAGCAATCTTGCAGGTGGTTCAAACAAGATACATATTTAGGTAATCTCTAGATCCATCCTAACATGGTTTGAAAATTAAACAAATGAGGATTAATCTATAAAAATACATCTATGAAAACTCCAAATGTTTGTTTATTATTTCAATTGATTACTGCTTTCTCTATTGAAAATATGTTTTTTACAATAATGTTCACCCTGTACAAGAACCAGGAGTCACTCAAGGTAGAGCATTACAGAGTAAGAGGCACCATTTATGGAAATATGTGGAGAAGTTAATGATTAACCCTTGACTTGAACAGATTAAGTTTGAAATGACCATGGAAACATCCACTTGGAAGTCAGTTCCACTAAGCTGTAATAGAGCTTGGAAATATCTAATGCAGTCATCCTTGAAATTTATTTGTCTCCTTACTGATTCAGTGAATAATAATAGGATATCAACAGTGGACAAAGCCAATCAAAATCTATACTGTTTGTTGCTCAAGAGGTTGTTCCTATTGAGGACATCAACAACATATAAAGCCTACTTTCCTCATTATGTTCATTAGAAATTTCAACTGTCCCTTCCTGATGTTAAGTATTTCTTTTTTGTTTCCATTTTCTCTAAACCTTTGCTGTTGCTCACATATTTGGTCTATGATATCCTCAGCATCCTTTTGGAGAACAACATTTTTGTTGCTTCAAGTGTCTTATTTTTTTAGATTGTCCAGCATTTACTGCCATATAGGAAAAATGCCCTTACCTAATCCTAAATCTACTGAGTTGGGAGAGAAAGATTTTAGGGAATTCCTGTTCTGACCAGACACAATAATCTAAGTCAGAGTACAGCAAAGGTGAGGGAAGTTTTTGACAAGCAAATCAGAAACATGGATTTCACATATATTGCAAATGCATATAAACACATGCAAGTGATATACCCTTATACATGAATTTGTGTAAATATTTAACATACATCTCCCAGGATAAAGAATTAAAGCTTAAGGTACCAGAAGTTCCCATAATTTCTCAACCAGTTACTGATCAAGTGAAGCTTTAATTAATATAAACAAAACCTGGAACTTTTCAGCAACCACAATCTTTAATCTCAAGGCAGACTCAATGTTTAGGAGTAATGGAGACTGTATGCTATCTCTTTTTTTATCTAAAAATAACTTTAGAGAAATCTATGCCGAGAGGGGGATAAAGGGGCAAGTTAAGCACAAATGACAGTATTTTCTTTCTTGATGGCAAAGAAAGCAAGTAACAAAAAACAAAAACAAATGACTTATTTCAGAAGCTAAGAAGAAAAAAAATAAATAAGATTCTATTTGTTGTTTTCAATGTAAGAAAATGAAGGGCTTTTAAGAAATCTTATCTAATGTGTTATTGTTTTGAAGGGGTCTTTTTTAAATGGTTAAAACAGACTTTCTATAATAGATTTATCAAGACGAACTGATTGTAAAACAATAATTAAAAAAAAAAAAAGTTCAAACAAAATGCTACACAAAATGAAATAAAAAAAATAGAAAAAAAAATAGAAGAGGTAAAAAGACATAATATTTAAGAGTTTGCCATTTTCATTATGATCATATCAATCATTTGAATATATTTCTTGGAATGAGCAAACATCAGTATTTTGGATTTTCTTTTAATCAGTTCACCCCAAGCAAGGTGATAATGTCACTAAGATGAAAGGGGCTACTGAGATTGAAAGAGAATGAAAAAGGCTTTAGAAGGAACCAGAAACTCAATTCTAAAGGGGGGCAGGGAACAAGGGATAAACTTCTATTTCCCTTTTTCCATCTTTTATTCCATTATGGGAAAATAACAGCTTGATGATCCAGGAGATGAAAACAGACCAAAAAAAAAAAAAAAAAAAAAATACATTTATATTAATTATACCATTTTATTCTATATCTTAACAAAATAAGATATGCAGATGGCACAGTACTGATAGCAGACATGGAAAGGAAACTATAAAACCTCTTACAGAATGTACCAAACGAAAGCGAAAAAAGGATTAAAGCTCTAAGATAATTGAATGTATGGTCATTAGCAAAAAGAAGAGCTCAAAATGCCAATTACAGGTAGGGGATGCTAAAATCAAGCAAATACAGAAATTTAGATACCTGGGAAGTGTTCTAACAGAGAATGGAAAGTGCAACATAGATTTGAAGGCATATTTGAAAAGCTAAGCAATGTACTGAGAGACAGGAAAATTTTGTTGGAAACAAAGAAAAGAGTAATGAACTGCAATATGATACCTGTATGATACCTGCAATTATTCTCCTGTATGGCAATAAATACTAGACAATCACCTCACATATGAAAGAGAGACTCAAAGTGACAGAAATGTACTTCTACAGAAGGATGCCGAGGGTTCCATGAACCAAAAATGTGAGCAGCGACAAGGTTTTGGAGAGAATAGAAACAAGAAGGAAATTTATACTTAACATCATGAAGAGACAGTTGAAGTTTCTGGGACATGTAATGAGGAAGGAGGGTTTAGAGAATCAGATACTCACAGAGTAGACAGAGAGAAGGAAAGATGGGGTAAACAGTGCGTGACATACTTGATGAGCTTAAGTAAATGGATGGCAGTGCAGGTTTTTGAAGAAATAACAAAGAAAAAGTTATTAAGAGCTAGAAGAGACAAAAATATGTGGAGAGCAGTGATCACCTACATCCTGAAGGGATATTACACAGAAAAGAAGATTCTATAGTAATGATTCTCTTAATTCATGACCACTCATAATCCTTTTACTTAACGCGTAACAAAGACTAATATTAATTGCTAAAATAAATTTACAATCAAATAATCCTAAATTCAGTAATTCAGCATCAGATTTTTTGTGCCCTTTTTGAAAATATTTAGTTTCATAATGCAGAAAGTTATGAAATGCAAATCAAAGAGAAAGTAGAAAATTCAGTAGATTGTGAGAATTCAAAAACATCAAAACATTGTCAAACTAAATTTTAGTACAGAAAACACTTAAATACAGTAATGTTTTTTTCCATCCATTTTACCTAGTGAATTTGTCATATATAATTTTAGATCAAATAAACGTTTTGATGTATTTGCTTAATAAAACCTATTCAGTGTACACACGCAACACTGAATGCTTTAACGTATTTGTTTGATAAATCCAGGATTTTATACATGCAATGATTAGAGCGAATGTAAAGTTATATATTTAATAAATTCTACCCACAATACAACTTAAAAGGTTTAGTCTTTTAATAGAAATTATAATCAGTCAGTGACTTTCTGTAGATATAGTTTAAATTAGTCTTTATTCTTTTAGTCTCTGCTTGTTTTGATTTGATAGTCTACTTTTTTTCTCTAACACTTTCCATTTGACTTTCTCAATAATTAACCAAATCAGGTTAAAACTGAGCAAATAGGTTTCTACAGGTAACAGATAAAAAATGACTTGAGAGAGTAAGTCGTAGATTTTATAGAGTTCCACTGGGTGATCTTATTGAAGTCAAGAGGGGTGAAGTATTAAAAGATAAAGTTTCTAGCTGATTGACTGAAGATTATGAACTCAATTCCCATATTGTACAGAATATTTTATTTTTCTCTTCAATGACAGTAGAGGATTTTTACAAATGTCCATTCATGAAGCTGATGTCTCTATAGCTACTTTATTTATATATACTGCATTATATAGCATGTTTTCATTCTTCAAAATATTACACTGGAAATGTAATTGGAGTAGGAAGATATCATTTCATCTTCCAGCAACCTTTGTAACTGCTGCCTTCTCTTCCTGGGTTCCTCCTTCTACTCAATCAAGCAAGCTTGTTTTGATGCCTGATCCCTACCCCAACCACTTAAGCATGATATTTATGACTCAAGAAGTTGTGCTGCCTTGATTCCTAGGTAAATGTCATGGTTTCACTTCAGGTTATATACCTGTCATTTATTTCCAGTCCTGGATTGTCCGTCTCTTCATCAAAGGTGCTATAGGTAAAAAAAAAAAATTCTAGTCTGGCATTATCTGCCTAATAGTCAGGAATCCAAACTTTAGAGTAATTCCTAAAAGGTTATTCTATTACCAGATGCATAATATTAAGACATTGGCATTTTATAAATGGGATCTTTCATTGGCGCCTCTCAAATGCTTTCTTTTTTTTTTATTCATTTCATGCCAAGAAAGGTGGGATTGCTCCTAGTGCACAAGGGTGGTACAGTGGAGTGAGAGAAAAAACTGGGGACAGGGAATATTGAAAAAAAAAAAAAAAAAAGAAAAGATAAACGGGATTCAAGAAGATTGATGTTGCATTTAAATTTTTAGAGATTGTAGCTATCAGGGAAGCAAGTTCTACAAGCAAGAAATGTGAGAAAAAAAAAATGAAGGATAAAGTTATGGCTGTGAGTTCAGGCAATTAATTCTAGAAGGATGTATGCCACTTCCTGTGTTGCTGGCTTGCTACCTCTCCATACCAAAAATGACCAAAGCTAACACACAGTAAAATAAAAAAAAATCATTCATACAAAAACACAGACCCAAAGTTCTCTTACACTCATATAAGGAAATCTACAGTCCAACTAAATCTTCAAGAGTTCAAACCTTAACCTCACATTCCAATCTGAAACTGGACTCAAGAAGTCTATTCAATTTCTTGAATTGAAAATTCCAATCTACTCCCCTCATAAAAGAAGACCATCTATATCAGTAGTTCCCAAACTTCTTTTTTCTCTAGGCCACATTTTCAGAATTAAAATTTGCACTCATGCCTCACTAAATTTTATGTGATAAAACATACATTTAAAATTGAAAAACAGAGAAAGTATTCAAAGTCAGAACATTGATAACTCTCTCCTCCAAGTTGTGGACCCTAGTTATTATATTCTTAATACCTGATATAATGCAAAAAATATCACAATGATAAAAACGGTCAATAATTATAACTATTTATATTGAGACTCATGCATGAAATTACAAGTAATCCATAATATTTTAATTTTTGAAATCATTTATTTTGGCGTATAAATTTTTTGAAACTCTAAACCTTTCAATCGTTCTGACTCACCTGCTATCCTCTTCTGAAGCACGGGTCATGCCACACCATTTGGGAACCACTATTGTAGATTGTCAGGGTCTTTGGGACTATCAAAAATGGATACTCCTATAACAGAGACTCCCACAATAAGAACACTGATTTTTCATTCATGTATTTTTACATGGTGGTATTATAATGTTTAATAGAATAGCTGAGAAAACTGAAGAGATCCTTTCTGATACTTCTCAGCTAGCATTCATATTTGTGATGATTTTAATATTGGATAATCTACCAAAGCTAACTGGAAAAGCTTTAAATCTTACACTACAGAAGCTACTCTTGGCATTCTTTAAAAATAAGGCTACGAGAGATCCTCCTTTATTTCCAAATGGCTTCTTTTTAGCATGGAAAGTTTGATATACAAAAAGTATCAACAAATACTAAATAGCCAGAACTTGCTTCACATCTCAACATGAAGCATTCATAATCCACTACAAATACTATCATTTCTATAAGAGGGAAGGGTATACAAGAATTCTTGCCAAT
Organism: Ascarosepion bandense; assembly: GCA_037127315.1. NCBI lineage: Eukaryota > Metazoa > Mollusca > Cephalopoda > Sepiida > Sepiidae > Ascarosepion > Ascarosepion bandense. The sequence goes on along the minus strand of JBBBDQ010000547.1, from coordinate 14,125,161 downwards.
TTCAGAACTGCCAGCAGTCAGTGCTAGAGAGCCCTGGAAAATGCAAAGCTATACAGAAGCAGTGCATACCAAATTTGAAAACAAAAAAGTTCATTTCTAAATGATCTGGAAAATGACAAACAAAATTCTCAATAAAGGCAAACCATGAGTGCCTTCTCTTAAAAATGTCCCTGATATTATCTCCATGATTGCTAAGTAGACAGAAATGATAAAGGATATCTCTTAATTCCCCATTTTTTTAGTTGTTTTTTTTTTTTTTACATTCTTTTGATTTTTCCAGTAGAAGCTTTAAAAATATATTACCTTTAATTGTTTCTATATAATATAAGAAATTAATTCATATTTTTTATTTTTTTTACAGTTCTCATTTTAATAGTCCTTTGTAGGTAAACGAACAGTTTCTTTGTCAACAGATGCCAATTCTGCATCGCTTTTTGCAAAACTCAAAAATATGCACCTACCTTTTCAAGTAAAACATCTAACTGCAAAAAAAAAAGGGTTTTATGAGACACTTTACTTCGAAACAGAAAGCTGCAACAAGTGTCAGATAAACCAAAAAAGCAGCCATATCTGGGTTGAAACTGCACAATCCTCTCACCCCAATCTTGACAGAGTTCAAAAACATTTACATGGCCTTGTAGGTGATTACTTTTCCACTCAGCAACCACTTCCCGATATATGTATGCAGTGTTGCAAGCCTGTCGTTACTCTATTGCTATTTTTATATAAAATATTCTGATAAGGTACATTGCCTAGTTCTACCAGTCCTGACATTTACATCTATGACCTATCATGCCATGTAAACACAATCATCCTCATACTCTTTGTATTCTACTGATCAAAAGAAAATTTTATTTGGACTGCTTCTTTTCAAAGGTTACTTCTTTTTAAAACAGACTCCCAAAAAGATACTTCCCCAATCACAGCAATCTTAACCTTTTTAAGTCTAGTGTCATCCATTATCAATCCTATATACCTTCATAATCTACAATTCTTATGTACATAAAACAGTCCTCATTCAGTATCCCTTCTAACTTAAGTGGCTCATGGGCCTTGTATTGAATGAACAATAGCATATAAAATTAGCATGCAAGTTTAAAGTTTCTTACCTTCACTTCACATAAATGACCTTAAGAAAAAGAATTCATCTTTTCATTTTGTTATGACTAACAGAGCAGAGTAGACTAGACTCTCTAGCTTTGGTTGCAACCATTCAAAGAGAAAGACAAGTCTGAACTTAAACTGATTAGACATGAAGTTAGCATTTCCATTCTGCAAAACCTATTTGCTATCAAACTCATACCAGCATCATGTGTATTGTTACAGCCCTTTGCTTCACAGTGAGCCTACAGGTTCAAGAAGAGAAGCTTTTAAATATATGAAAATAAAAAAAACTAATGCTTAAAAAAAAAACAAAAAAAAAAAACAATGAGCACCCATGCAGATATCAAAGTGGGATCAAATTTAGCTCATGGTGCTTCAGAGTTAAAATATTCCGCAGTATTAGTATATTGATTGATAAAGGATCAAAACAAATAAACTTCCTTGTTTACTTTTTGTTTTTATTGCACTTACCAATTTTATTTATTTTATTTTATAAATAATTTATTTTATGAAGTCTGAATAAAAATTAGTCAATAAAGTTAGTCTGGAAATTTAATTACTGCCTAAAGATTAAATAACAAAACGAGTAACAAAATTACCTAATTTTGTTACCGCTGATGTGCGACGACTATTAACTATTTTGAAACAAAAAAATCAATATATATTTTAAAGAAGTTTCATCAAATTCAACCAACTAGGTCAATCTGTTTTTGTTTTTTTTTACTGTATTTTTACAATTTCTACATATGGTCAAATTACAATTGTGGATAAATCATCCCAAGTTGATGTTTTATTTTATTTCTGTTCACATACTTTTCACCACCTCAGTCATTAAAAAAAAAAAAAAAAAAAAAAAAACACAAAAAAAAAAACAAATGTTAGTAGTAGTATAGTACACAAGATTTTTTTTTTAAATCCTATAATTTTTGGGAATGCTAGAATTCAAATTAATTCAAATATATGCAGGAGATCATGTGTAAAAAAAAGTTTCTGAGAGCTAAAATGGACTAGAAAAAATGTATTGAATATTTATATTTATTGTTATTATTTTAAGTACATAGTAAATATCTTATATATACACTTTAAAATATTATCTCCTATGAAATATATTTAATGTAGGAGTCTTTTGTAAAGTAATTTATCTATTCTTCTTGTCACTGTGAAATGAAATTGAACAGCAGATGCCAGGTACACAAATACACAAAGGAAGAAAAAAAATGTAGGGTATCGAATGAACAAACGTTTCAAATACATTAAAAATAGCATGCAGAAGTGTTCATTTTACACAATGCCCAAATGCTGTCTTTTAATCACTTTGTCCAAGAACTAATAGAACTAAAATGTTGACCTGATGGTAACAGTTCAAACAAGTGGGTCTTGGGTTACATGCCGCTTTTTATTCTTTTCTGCTTTACGGTGACAAAGAGAATTAGAAATGTCCTCCAAGGACGGTAGTGAGCAGCTGTATATTTTCTGGACAAGATCTATAAATCTTTTGAAGGGTTCTCTTGTCTGCTGCCAAGCAGCTGGCATACCAAATAGTGATGCTGCATGCCATCACACTCTCATTAAAGCAGCAGTAGAAAGTCATCAGCAGTTTTCTTTATTAATCATTTTTTTCTGAGAATTCTTAGTAGATAGAGCTACTACTACACCATCTTGACTAACATGATGGTATTGCTAGTCTAGGAGAGATCCTCCATAATGTACCTGCCCAGAAACTTAATTTTCTTCACACTCTTGACACAAATACTGCCAATAAACAAACAAAAAGATAGGTATTCTGACATGTAAGTCCACCACCACCTCCTTTTGCCTTTAAAGTGTTTAAAGCAAAGTTATTTTCCAAGCTATTTGCAGGTAATTTTTTTTATTTCACTCCTGTAGTTCAACATATCAATTCATGAAATAAGTCGAACCACAGTAGTGCCATCCACAAACATAATGATTGTGTTGTTGAGATCTATAGGAACACAATTGCAGATGTAGATGGTGTACAGAAGAGAGCTTAAGAGGGTTGTCTGAAAAGTTAATGCCGATTTTTAGTCCATGTTCCAACATGTAAGAACACAAATTTTATCAATAGCTATAATATGCTTACATTTCTGATTAGAGCACCTCATTCATATCAATTTTGCATTCCTAAGAAAATGGAAGATTATAAGTTTAATATAGTGTTAAACTGTAATGATGCTTAGTAACAAAATTGATGTTTTTTTTTCAGTAGTTTATTGGTAGAAAAACATTTTTGGCAAGCAGGTTTTTTGTCCTGAAGTGCTCGATATCAAATTAGCAGAAGAAACAAAAACCCTGAAGAGCAAAGATATCACAATAACACTTTCACTAAACTTTAAAGTTGACATGACTGAAACAACATTGCTCAGTTAAGTGAAAAACCTCCCCACATTAATTCTAGTATAAACCAATTTTTATAAAAAGCCAACTGTATTTCTCTTTATATTTTCAAGTAAGAGATATGTCAAGATAAAAACCGTGTATAAATTATCTAATGTTCATGTTTTGTTCTTTGTGAAGCTACATCTGTGGTTATTTGTCTCCCCAAAAACACCTGTCTTTCAGAGCATCTAGCCACACCCTATTACAGATGCCTGCTCAACTCATATAGTCAACCTAGGATTTATAATGCAACTTAGCTGAGCAGATCTTAGTTATGGTTTCTGGGAGAGTGCTCATAATTAAATTTGGAAGAAGTCCAGCATGAAGTCTGACTTCTTGCTAGTGCAATCATCAATGACTTCCAAACAGTTGTCTATCCGATTTCATTAACAAGACTTGGGTTAAAATGTGGTATGTTTTTTTAAACACTTTCCAAATGTACTGTGGTTGCTTCTCCAGGCCAATATATATCAAGAAGTCATTTCCTAGACAAATTAACCATTGTGAGATTCAAATGTAGGTTTCATGGCCAGAAATTAAATGTTCTAACCACTCGGTCACAAACCATTTCTATACATATAAATATAATTTTCTCTTTTTCTGGGAGCTATGTTGTTCTTTATATAAATACATACAAAATTTTTATGAAATGGATTTACTACAACATATTTATAATTTATTTGTTTAAACATTATTTTTAATGGATACTTGTATTTTGGTAGATGCTCTTTTTTTTTTAAATAATTAAACAGTATGTTTATTTACATCTACTGGCCTAACAATATTTTTAAATTATTCAGGCCAGTAGATATGCATATGTAAAATTCCTCAACATGTTGAACCTATTTTTTGTTGGATGTATTGAATGTTTCTCTTGAAAAAGTTAAATTTGTTTTAAAAGTTTTCATCCTCATCAGCAACAAGTCATAACTCCCTCCAGCTACAAAGTACTGACCACCAGCAACCTTGTCCGTTAAAAACTAACCAATGTATTTGACATTTGAGGAAATCATTATTTATAAAACCTAGACAGACAATCACTTATCAGATAATTTAAACACTAAAATGACAAAGCTGAACAGGCAATTGTGTATATAATGCAAGTGAAATAATTTACTGAAGGTTTTTTGTATGTCAGATCATTTTCTTTTATTAAACATGACTACTGCCCTTGTTGGGCAAAGAACAAGTTATTTGATCTTGAAATAAGCTAACAAACTTCCTAATTAAGAGATGAAGAGAAAGCCACAATATATAAAGAGAAATACAAATATAGTGGAGACAGTAGAGGGAGAAACAGAAAGAGAAAAGTAGAGAATTAGAGGGAAAAATATAAAGAGAAAAACTGGTGGATACAGGGGAAATAATTTACAAGAAAATAGGAAAAAAAATTCCAGTGAAAAAGGGAAAAAGCTGATTAAAAAAAAATAAATGTGAAGGAAAGAAAAAAAAAAAAGAAAGTGAGAAAGAAAGATAAAAAAAACAAATATAGAAAAGTGCATAAACAAGTCTGCAGTTATTAAGTGACTCTTGATCTAAAATTTTCATTGTATAATATTTGATATAATATAAACCCACAAATTCCCCTGTCCCCAAAAAATAGGACAGTAAACATTAATGGTTTTATAAAGAGAAACTGATAATTAATACAATTTTTTTTCTTCTTTTAAAGATAAAAGCTACCATTCATACAAACATTGAATATTGCTACCATATCTGGACTAATGCTCTTTCTACATAGTTTTATTTCTTTTAAATCATATCACCCCGAGCAAGGTGGTAACGCCACTGGTGTGCAGGGGGCTACGTAAGAGTGAAAAGATTAGAAAAGAGAAAGCCAGAAACCACATCCTAAACAGGAAACAAGGGATGAGCCTCTTCACCTGTTCAATAGACGTGGGTGGAGTGTGAACCAGGCGATAGTTTAGTCTATCTACTCCAATTGAGAGAAAAGAAAAGAGTGAAAAGATTAGAAAAGAGAAAGCCGGAAACCGCATCCTAAACAGGGAACAAGGGATGAGCCTCTTCACCTGTTCAATAGACGTGGGTGGAGTGTGAACCGGGCGATAGTTTAGTCTAGCTTGAGATCTTGACAAAATCCAAAGAATAGTCTCTAATGTAATTGATCCTGACATCTCAACTTCAGTCATTTTCTCACCAATATAACATGGTTTTCTCCCTATTTTTTCTATAAATATTTTCATGGTAATTATTCTTGTTATGAATTCAAACATGCTGCAAGGTTGGCAATTAGGTCTTACCATTATACTGCTGAATTAGGTAGATGCAACCATAAATTCTATTCTAATAATTTCTTTTCTCACCAGTGGAACTCATTTCTGATTCCTTCCTTCCCTGCCACCTACAATCTTCAAAAATTGAAATTCAATATCATTGTCTTATTCTGTCTCCCTGCATACTGCCTCTTTATTTTCCTTTTCCTCATTAAGGTTTTCTCATTCTTTTTTAAACCCCTGCATCCTAGTGGCATTACCTTGTTTAGGATTAAAAATAAAATTATCATGATTAATATTTTATCTTAATCTTTTAATTAGTAGTATGGCAGCAAATTCTGGACAATCTCAGATGAAGAAAAACTAAAAGCAACAAAAATGTGAAAGAAGGATACTGAGAATTCTATGGACAGAGCCATGCAATGAAGAAATCTTAAAAGAAAAAGGAGATTTACACTCATAATCAGAAAGTAACAGCTCAAATTTCTTTAACACATAAGGAAAGAGGGCTTTGTAAACCTAACCTTCACAGGGCATATCAAGTGTAAGAGAGATAGAAGAAGGCAGTGGGCCTCCTACCTAATGAGCTTGCACGAATGGATGGGGGAACGATGTTCAGATGACTTGGCAAAAAGAGAAATGCTGCTAAGGAACACAAAGGATAGGAAATTTTGGAGAGCCTTCATCCTGAAATAGATGTGGCACATAGAAGAATGCATTTTACCATAGGCATTAGCAGGTTATAAGGACTCAATAAAGAGCAATTACAAAGGAGATTATGTTGAAAAATATTTATGTAAAAAAATTACGTCTTTTTTCATCTTCAGATTACAGAATTACTGATATAGTTTGGTAATTTAAAAGAATATTTAAAAACAAAATCTATTCAAAATATTCTAAGTACTTATATATTTACATTCATACTAACACCATCTTTGTTAGTGAATTTCTGTTCTTGTACCCTTTAACCTTTCCAATTGAATCCTTTATTTCATCTACAGGAGTAGATTGTCCATGTGTAGAGATATCTCATCTTGTTCTTATTTTATTACTGCTCAGTTATTGCTCACTGTGTTTCAACTCAATGTAAATCTGTAGTACCTGACCCAGTGATTTAACTATGTCACCAAATTTATGAACCAGCACTAACTCACTAGGCTATTGTGCTAGAAATTCAAACAAAAATTAGTATTTCTTTACATTTCATCTTTTTTTATTCTTTCAAAATACTAACTCTTGTAGAAGGTAAACTTAAAAAGCACATCTGAAATTAGCAGAACTGATAGATGATTGGTTGGTTGTTTTGTTTTTATGGCAAACCAACCTCAACTAAACTTTATTGCTGGTAATACATTTTTCTTTTAACAGTTTATTGTTTTTTTATGTAAGTTTTTTTTGTGTCTAGTAACACATTTTTCTTTTTGAGTATCAAGATTCATTGGGATTTGTTTTTTTTTTTTTTAAGGGCAGGGTCCCCAGGTCCTACTTTTGTTATTTAACCCATAACTGGAAGGAAGGGACGGATTAATACCTTTCCCAAGGGTACCAGTGCTTAAGTGAATGCAGGATATTCAACTGGAATTCGAACTCGGCTCACCGATTTCTCTTTCCGAGCCATTATCTACTGCACCACAACGCACATCCGTCACTATACATTTACAGCACCTGGTATTCCCAAGCAGTCACCCATCTCAGTACTGACCAGGCTCAATGTTGCTTAACTTCGGTGATCGAGCAAGAACCGGTGTATTCAATGTGATAGGCCGTAAGATGAAATGTGGGCCATAAATCAAAGTACCAACCAACAAAAGATCAATATCAGACATAAAATAATAGGCTAAGCTACCTTTGGCAGAGAATGAAACAGGATATACATAATTATGGCCACCTGTTAAGGTCCAAAATGGCAAACCCATTATGAAATTCTGCATATCAACTCACTTGGGTCTCTTAGAGATTTGCTTTCTACACCTCTTTTCAACCAACCATAACATAGTTCACATTTTTAGACATAGAACACAATTAAAGAAGCTGGTAGTCACAGATAAAAATGACTTATCTAAGTCATGCAAAGAAACAACCAGTCTTCCAGTATCAGTTACAGTCAGCTGGAACTCCCACCACCTGTTGCCTGTAAAATGAAGTTATTGTCACCTTAAAATGGTCACTGGTATTAAAAAAAAGAGGTGGGGGTTAAGCTGACATTTTGTTCCTTCATATCCACTCACAAGTGCAAGAGAAATAACTTGTTTCATCCACTGTGTCCATAGAAAATGAATAGAGAATAATTGCACAAATGTAAATTGGAAAAAAAAAAAAAAAAAAAATCATTGTTTATTCTTACAGAAAAAAGGTTCCATTTTCTTTCAGGTTCTTTCAGTGGCAGCAGACAGATTTTTCCTTTTCAGAAATAAACTTGTTACTATGGCTCAACAAAAGATCTTTGATGTTTCAGTAAAGTAATCACATTATGACAATAATAAACAAATGTTACTCCAATCCATGACCGCAAACAGCTTAAAGTTGGCTGGCATAAGGGATCTGGCTGAAGGGACTCGGTTACACTATTCATCAAATGTTTACTAATATCCATTGGTCAAATGGTTTAGCTGAGAGGACAATACACTCAAAGGTATGATGATCAATAGAATGAATGTTGACACAGGACATTCAACCTAAAATCCAATCAGTAATGAGGAAATGCAAGTGGTGAGTCAAATGATAAAAACAAAGTTTGACTGAATTAAAGTTGGCAAGCAAAGATTAGTGAAATGGATAGAACTTAAAATTTCAAGTTCGATCTCTAGTACTGCATAGTTACAAAATAATTAGTCCTGTTGTTTTTAAAATTATTTTGCATGAATTCCAAACTGAAATCCAGTGCCTTCTCACTCATGTTTGACCATGTCTTCATAGGTATAGCAATACTCACTACACTTAACCAATTTCAGGTTGGTGAGGCTATTTAACGAATCCATAGCTGGGGCAGAAAGCTGTTTATCTGCTTTTTAATAGTTCTCTTTTGTGATACTGTGGTTCTTCTTACTCTCCTAATATCTGGTGAAAGAGCCAGTTAAGTTGTCAACCACTGTTTTTTAAATTCATAGATGTCCTTCTCCTAGACTGATTGCCACTCAAGGCTATAGAAGCCAGTCTGCCCTACTATTTATCCATATCTGGGGAGAGAAGAGATGAATTTGTACCTTTCTCAAAGGTATTTGCTTGTAAATGAATGCAACAAGCTCAACTGGAATTCAAACTCAGCTCTCCAATTCAAGCTCCCATCAATTACTCCACCGTACATCCATGCATAAATTAATAAGATGAAACTTATGTTAGCAAATACACTATAAAATATGTAGAGTATATCAAATGTGTGTTGTGGTTAGGAGAAAGATCTAACTGTCCCTGAAGCTACAGGGTTTTACTAGGCAGAGAGAGGGGAAAAAAGAAGGTAACAAAAATAACACTTGCTTAGAAACCACAGCAACTTGAGAAACAGAAATGCCTGTGTCTTGCTAGCTGCTGATTTTCCCCCTAATTTTCTTGGCATAAGGTATCTTACAAAGATGTGGATCTTGAACAGTTACAAAGAGGTTTGTACCTAGACATGTCAAACTATTATGCTGTTACTGGGGAAAAAAAACCTGAATCTGAATGTAACTGGTATTGACAAACATGCCCACATGTGATCCAAGGCATCTTTTGCATCTGTAATGATATGTTTGCCACACAATATTATAAATTATACTTTTTTTAGTTAATAAACATTATAGAGATCATTATAAATGACAGATTCAACATTGTTTAGTTAATAAACAATGATGACTGTCATTTATAATGATCACTTCAGATCAAAAATTAAGAATATTTTAAAATATTTTTTATAATATGAAAATGCACTTGTGTATAAGATGCCCCCTTATTCTGAAAACAACTTTGGAAAAAGTCATACAGTCACACATAAAAGATTTTATTTGAACCAAAATTAGTATAGATTGTTCTAAACACAAAAGAACTCAAAGCATTAAGATAAAAAAAAATATTGTAAATCAAAAAAAGGTTTGTTATTTTGGTTCAATGAATTGGAATCAAATATAGATCAGAATCCAAAAGAATGATAAAATAAAGTACAACTAGGAAACGCTTATAAATCTAACATGTTTCACTTTAATTAAAGCTTCATCAGAGAATGTAATGTAGAAAAAAAAACGTTTTGGTATTTTTATTTTTGTATTTGATCTTCATTGGTTAAGTAGGCTTCATATGCACTTGACTTGTCAAACAGCATTCATGTGTCTAATTTATGTGTGTAAATGTACCTATAAAAATCCTTATTGCTTCTGCTATAGCTTGGGAAGGAATCAGACATTTCATCAATCGATCCAGTGCTGTGATCAAAGAGAATGTCAATCTTTGGTTCCATCAAGTGATTATTGATACATTTCTTAAATGACTATATCAATTATTTCTTCCCAAGAATTCTTCACCACACCTGAGCAAACATTAATTTTCTTTCTCTTGTAGCCAAATCTCACCCCACTAATGTCTTAAAAGGTTTCTTAATAGAAACATGAAGAGGTTATAGTTGACTTGTTAAACTGCCAGGTATAACAGCTAATTGCCCCTTTCACCTCATTAGTTTCTTCCTTTATTTTATTTTTGTTTTACAACTTCTACAGGAATCCTAGACATAGAAAGCAGGGTTATTCATACTTTTGGTGTATAAAACTCAAGCAGATTTCATATCAAATCACTCAATATTTTTATACAGATGTAGAAACCTAAAAGCTAGTTCCACCGGGCTTATCAATGACTAGCAGTATAGCCCGGTGTTGGTCAGGTGTAATAAAAGCTTTAAAACTAATCCATGGTCCTGGAGCTCAGACTCAAGGGACGTTGGCATGAAAGACTAAAAAGTAATAGTTGTTTCCAGTTAAATCGAAACCGTAGACTGAAAGAAAAATGAATGGATGCAAGTCAAATTTTGAAGTTTGGTGAGAATCAGATAAAAATTGTGGATTTGTATAAAGGACATAAAGACAGATAAACAGACACACACAAACATCTTGCCTTTTATATTTATATATATATATATAATCGATTTTCTGCACTATTGTAAGAACTGCAACCTTGAAACTTCTGAATATCGTTTCTTATGTCTTTGTCTATGAGTGTATCAAATTTGATTAAAATCGGACCACTCCTTCTATAACCCGATTTTTTCGATTATCGATATTTATTAGGGTACCTTGACACAAAACCTAGTTAAGAACACTCGCAGACACTTATAGTAAAACTGTGTAAATTTTCAAGAAAATTGGTTCAGCCATTTTGGAGTCTATAGGTAATGGACAGACACAAAGTTCCATTTATAAAATAAGTTTAGATGACACCAGTTAGTTCCAGGAAAGCACAAAGGGTAGTGGAAAGAGTATTACACACACTCATGAGGGAGAGGATTCTCCACAAATGGTAGAGATAACATCAGCTGAAACATGAAATATCTGAAAAGATCTGGTCATTACTTAGTAAAATAACAAACAAATCTGACAAATATGGAATTCAACAAGATTTGGGTGAGTCATACACTCAAGAATTACAAAGGGTCAAAGTCAGTCACACATATAAATCATATGGATAAAAAAAAAACAGAATTGGAACAGCAAGATGGCTTACCACAGTTCATTAAGAGCCGTTGTTAATGTCAGGAATCAGCTGTTGAGTGCCTCTGAAGAACCAGTATTAAACAAGGGTCTCGGCTTCACCACAACTATCCATACTTAGACATGATAGATCCAGTGGAGGAGAATGCCTTGAAGATGTCAAGGCAGATGAGTTAAGATGGAAAATGAAATAAACACTAGAAAAGACTAAACAGCCTAAATAAAAAAATCAACAGGAAAAAAAGGCTAGCAATCAAGACATGACAAAGTAACACTAGTATCATCATACTACCAGCTGACAAAGGCAATGCTTCAGTGGTGATGGACAAGTTGGAATACTCCAAAAATAATTGGCAAGCCTAGTCGGAGATGGCAGCTATAGCAAAGTGATAAAGGATCCAACCCTAAAAGCTGAGAGGAAGTTGTTGCAGATCCTAAATAAGAACAAAGACTACTTTGCACTAAGTAGCTGGCTCAAAATCATAAATCATTTTGCTTTTTTGTTTGTTTCCACTTGTTTTTCTACTAGCAGTATAACCCGGCGTTGATCAGGTATAATGAAAGCTTTAAAATTAATCCATGGTCCTGGAGCTCAGACTCTTTGAACGTTGGCACGAAAGACTAAAAAGCAATAGTTGTTTCCAGTTAAAGCGAAACCGAGGAGGATATGTAGCATAGATAACAGTTAAGCTGTGACTTGAAGAGGTTAAGATTGTTATGATCAGGGAAGAATCACCTCAGGAGTCAGTTTCTCATTGTAACAGTTTTGTGAATGAAGGAATATAGGGAGAGAGAATGAAGGAATATAGGGAGAGAGAATGAAGGAATATAGGGAGAGAGAATGAAGGAATATAGGGAGAGAGAATGAAGGAATATAGGGAGAGAGAATGAAGGAATATAGGGAGAGAGAATGAAGGAATATAGGGAGAGAGAATGAAGGAATATAGGGAGAGAGAATGAAGGAATATAGGGAGAGAGAATGAAGGAATATAGGGAGAGAGAATGAAGGAATATAGGGAGAGAGAATGAAGGAATATAGGGAGAGAGAATGAAGGAATATAGGAAGAGAGAATGAAGGAATATAGGAAGAGAGAATGAAGGAATGAAGTAATATAGGGAGAGAGAGCAAGGGTTGCATATTATGAGGATATGTAGCATAGGTAACAGTTAAGCTGTGACTTGAAGAGGTTAAGAGTGTTATGATTAGGGAAGAATCACCTCAGGAGTCAGTTTCTCATTGTAACAGTTTTGTGAATGAAATGTTTGAGTGGAACTTTCTTCTTACCAATGGAATATGAAGATGATGAGTCAATTCAGTGTACATAGTATGGTGGGTCTTAGCTTTGAATGTCTCAACTGGTAGAACAAAAGAATATAGGTTGCCTGAGCAACTGCCATGAAAATAATGATAGATTAGCAAGTGGCTAGCAATGATGAAAATTTAAATGAAATTATTTTAATTTTATGAGGATATGTCATTATTTTATGATTAAGCTTAAAGATATTGTAGTGATCAAGGAAGCTTCCTCTAGAGGGTGTGTTCCACAATGTAATGGTTCTGGAGAAAAAAGCTTGTAGAAGTCTCAAGATTTATTAGAGCAAGAATTCAGGTTAATTAGTCAATCAAGAAAGTGCTGAGTGACTTAACACCTGGGAATTGGAGAAATTTGCTGAACTGATTTGATAGATTGCTCAACTTAAATTCATCATCACAAATCAACTAAGAGTAAATGACAAGACAATCCCAAACTGCTTTGTTCCTTCTAACTTTAAACATAACATAGAACAGGTTTTTTTTGGGTTTTTTTTTAATCATATCACCCAAAGCAAGGTGGTAATGCCACTGATGTGCAGGGGGCTACGTAAGAGTGAAAAGATAGAAAAAGAGAAAGCCGGAAACTACATCCTAAACAGGGAACAAGGGATGAGCCTCTTCACCTGTTCAACAGACGTGGGTGGAGTGTGAACCGGCGATAGTTTAGTCTACTCCAATAGAAAAAAAGAAAAGAGCGAAAAGAGAAAGCCAGAAACCACATCCTAAACAGGGAACAAGGGATAAATTAAGGTACATGTACCTCAGTTGTACAATTGTATGCTTCAAGGGGTACATTGACTCCAAGAGAATAACCTCTACTGTACAATGCATGATGTAATCTTCATCCAGATTATGCACAATGTATTTTTCCCCCCAATTTTCTTATTTTAGTAAGCAATGCTTTTAAATAAGTTATATCAAGAGTTTTTTGTTTATCAGTACATAGTAATGATCAAACTATTTTATAAATTACCTGCATTTAATACACTGATGTTATGAGTAATTAATTCTACTCAAAAAGACTTCATAATAAAATATCAAAATTTCAATTTCATTGTTTTTCTTTTTCATCCTCAATTTTTAAGAGTACACAGAACTCTATAAAATGCCAAGGAGTACAGAAGAATAAAAAAAATTGGAAACCCTTATATAGAATAACCTGATATATCTAAGAGTGAAAATGAAACTATCTTGGAAATGTAATGCACTAAAAACTAATTAAAATTTTCATGCACCTGATGGTAAATATAATTGTTGAATAGACTGCAGCAGATAAAGAGGATGATAGATCAAAATATGAATAAATTACAAATCAGGAAACAAAAGATCAAAATAAATCACAATTGTATTTTATGTAAGAAATAATGATGGTAGAATATTGTCTTTATAAAATACTTGTGCTAGCTTTGTTCACATGCAGTCTCCTCATAAACTATGACAGGGTACAGTTGAGGAAGTTCTTCAAATATCAACATGATGAGCATTAAGAATTACACTAAATCAATTTGTTATTAACCCTTAAATGACTGGAACAGGTTACGAGGATGTGTACAGGTAAGAAAAAAAAAAAAAGAAAATTCATTTTTTCAAGGATAGTTTGTGCTTATTTTTATTTTATAGTTTTTGTAGAAAACTACAATCTTTTTGCAACATGTCGATGCATGTTGAAATCCTCACAGTATTGTTTAAGTTATCACTAACATTTTTTGGCAGGATTTAAAAACTTTACATTTCCTTCAATTTTGCAAAGTGATTCATGAAATTCGAATAAGATGATTTGTTTGGAAAAATACTTTGACAAAAAACCTACTTTGCAGTTTAATAATTACTTTTAACAGGGAAGAATAAATTCTTAGAATTTCTTACTCTTGAGCATGCAATATACAACTGGTTATGCATAAATATTTCTTTCTGAAGATAAATTTCAACTTCTTGAAGCATTTGGCCTTGTGATTTGTTTATAGTTTTTGCAAATTCAGGGCAAACTGGAAACTGGAATCTTGTATATAAAAACTTAAAAGATATGCAAAAAAAACACTATTGCATTTTTACTAAATAACTATTTATTTAATCATTAAATTGTTTTTCAAATCGTGGAAGTATTTTGTGTTAAATAATAAAACATTTCATCCACACCACAAAAAAAAAATATTTAGGAAGATTTATGGTACTAAGCTATGCACCCAAGTAAAACCAAGTGTATTTTGTATCAGTTTAATTGCTTGCACTTCTTTCCAAAATTTGATTTTGACTGGTCAATGTATATCTATTTTAGATGGTTTGGTGGACAGACAATCACATAACTTTGTATACAGAGTTGTGAATCTTTTGCACCAAATTGTCTCCATTTTTTGCTTCTTCTCTTTGAGAAGTATTAATTCAGACATATCACTCTCTTTAGATTGTACTTCGAGCTTTATTTACAGGTAAATATTTTAAAAAATAATGTAACCTCTTGAATCCTAGTGTTGGCAATCAGTCATTTAAACTCAAATCCTGAATGAATGATACCCATACCATTGGAAAATGCTTAAATCACCAATTGATGATATTGATTGTTTTCTACAGTTTATCAACCATTTGCAGGTTATTTAAAGCCAAAAAAGATTTTGATTTTAAGAATTTTTTATGAATATAATAATGATTTACTGATACAAGTCCTACTAATTAACCTATAGCTGGGAGAAGAAGAGGTGGATTCATACTTTTCTCAAGGATAAGTGAATATAACAAACCCAAATGGAATTAAAACTCAGCTCTCTGTTTAACAATTTTCAGTCTCTCTCTCTCTCTCTCTATATATATATATATATATATATATATATATATATCTCACATGCACAATCATACTTACAACAACTGGTATTCCCAAGCAGTTACTCATCTATGTACTGACTAAGCTTGACATTGCTTAACTTTGGTGTTCATACGTAATATGGATGTAAGCCCAAGTGATGATATCCACTGATCTTCAGACAAACATTAATTCATGATATCCATTAAACCATATCCAAATTAAATTTTCTCTTCATGAACTTAAAGTTTTTTTTTAAGCATTTTAAAATTACTTTTTTTTTTTTTTCCAACATTATTACCTCCATCTTAAGGTGGAGGTATTGTTTTCAGTTGTGTTTGTCTGTTTGTTTATCTTTCTGTCCATGGTCAAGATATCTCGAGACCCACTGGATGGATTTAGATGAAACTTTCAGGGATGATTGTCTCATGACTGACATGAACTGATTAGATTTTGGGTTTGATTTGGTACAAAATAAAACTTTGGGGTTATTTTTCCGTTTTTTTTTTGTTTTGTTTTTTACTAGTATTTTCTCATATGTTTCACATGCCAAATACTGAATTACTAGATTGCTTTACATCTTTACATTTTCTGAACACACTATTTTTTCCAGAAAAGTATTATTTAAAACATAAGTTTAATATTTATTATAAAAAATACACAAAAAAATGAGTCAAAATACAACTTGGGGATATTAAAAAGCAAAAATGAACTTTCACAATTTTTGCAACCTAATTTTTAATTTCACTTTATTTTTTTTTGTACTTTCATTCTTGAGAGTGATCAAGTTTAATGCAGTTATTCTTTTTAATAATCATCTCTTGCTAATCACTGAGATGATATCAATATTGCCTTAGCATAGGTTTGCAGTCTTTCACTGCTCTTTTTTTTTTTTAAACTGATTCAAAAGCAGTTAACACACATGCAATAAATTTGTGTGCAAAAGAGCATTGAGTAAAAAAAAAAAATCACTGCCTAATTTAGATTTTAGTCATTTTTAGAAAAGTTGAGGATTTTTAACATTTCATAAAGTTTTCTACAAAGTAAAGATTTTTTTTTTTATTAAGAAAAAAAAATATTTCTTTGCCTTTGAATTCAGTCAGAAAATAATAATAAAAATTAACAGTTGTATCATCCAAATATCTGTGGAATCACAAATTGTTATTCAAAACTATCTACAAATATCAACTCAGTTGGAGATTTCCCTCTTAATGACTAGACATGTCGTTGATACATGAAACAGACGGATATAAATTATCTTTCCTTAAACTAACCAGTAGACTCTACTAAAATCTATTAAAATAATTATCCCAACAATTACAAATTTACATTAGGAGAAAATGTTTTTCAATTGAAGTGGAAAATTCTTTTACAATAAGCTAAGGGCATAAAGATAGAATTTATTTTATTTGTGAGTAAACTAGTAAAGCTCTAGAAAGGTTGATTGCAGATTTTTATAAAATCTATTTTAAGTGACGTTGACTTAGTATTGATGATTGAAAGAAAAAGGAAAATGAAAGGAGTATAAAAGGATGGTGAAAACCAAGTTGGTATATAAGAAAAAGAAGGAGAGCAATGAATAAAGCTAAAGAAAAAAGGAGAGATGAGGAACGTAAAGGTAAAAGAAAGATAAGAAAGAAACATGAGAAACAGGTAAAGGTGAGAATAAATTTCTGTAGCTAAATATTTAAGAGATTTGAGGGAGCCATAATCATTCATTTATGCCTCTCAATCTGTTCAGGAATATTATAATATACCACTTACATAATATCATATATGCAAATTATTTTTTAATGAAATTCAGCCAAAATAGAGTCCTAAACTTAATTTATAAAGTTTATAAAGTTTAAAAATTTTAAATTTTAAAAATTGGTTTAAAATTTTAATTTTTAAAATTTCAAGTTAATAAATTTTAAATTTATAAAAATCCTAAATTTAATTTGTAAATGTATCGGCAAAGCCAGAGATGCTGAAAGAGAAATTCTATTTCTCAACAGGCAAAATTATTGGAAAAAAGTTTTAACAGGAACTGAAGACAAACTATTTCTAATTTTGAGAGATAAATCACAATTGGCACTAAAATGCACCCATTTTACCTTTTACTGTGTCAACAATATTATGTATTAATGCATAAAAAAGGAAAGCATTATTTTTCTATGCAAAATGAAGAATTTCAGATGGTAAACTGAATTATTCATTTTCACAAAATGACGGGGTAAAATATACTTAATACCTGACAGGAAATGACAAGCTAATTGACTAATTTGATAACAGCAATTTAAGAAAGATCTTCAAGATTACATGGAAAGACCATGTGAAAAATGGTGGAACTGATTCAGTGCCTCTGTAGAACCTCTTACTATCAAAGCAAAGAAAAGAAGATGGAGGGTAATGGCAATACTTTAAGACAAGAACCAAACAATGATTGCAATGTGGTAATGACATGAGCTCTCAAAGGAAAAAGAAGAAAACACTACTCAAAATGACAGGGCAAAGGTAATAGAAAAAGAGAGGCTTGTGATCCAGCAGTGAGGAGCAAATGGCAGCTACAGACAGGACAAAAAGGAGGTTCTGTGAAGGCCATAGGTGGTATGAGTAATCAAACAGAAAATACCTGACAGAATATTGCCAAGTTAGAAGGAATATATTTATCTTTCTAATTTTGATGATAACAAATACAGACATAAAGAGTGGGAGACCCAGGGTAAATAAGATAAAGGAAGAGGGAGTGATAGGATCAGAGCAAGTACAAGAGTGGAAAGTTCAGGATGAGAGAGAGACTCAGGACAAGTATGAGGAAATAAAGGGAGGAAGGCTCAGGACAATAGGAGAGAGAGAGAGAGAGAGAAAAAAAAGCTAGGATAAGAGTGAAAAGAAAGAGGGTGGTTTAGGACAAGTGTAAAGAGACAAAGGTGAAAAGGAAGTTCAGGACTAATGCAAGGAGAAAGAAAGAAGGAGGGAGATTCTGAACAAGTATAAGAAGAAGGGAGGTTCAGGTGAAGTACAAAGAGAGTGGGGAGGTTTAGAACAAGAGCAAGTAAGTGAGAAAGGTTTGGGTCAAGAGTGAGTACACAAAGAGAGAAAGATGTCCAGATGGAGAGAAATGCTCAGGTCAAGAGCAAGTACAGAGAAAGGGAGTTGGGGCACAAAAGAGTAGAGTTTGGAGCAAGTGTGAACACAGAAAAAGAGTAAAAATTACTGAACATTGGCAAGTGTCCAATGATGGTTTTCATTAAAACTGCAGCTATCTTGAAGAATATTGATAACAATATATTTTATTTTTTGGATACTTTTTTATGTTTAAAAAAAAAAAAGATAACTATTTCTCCATTTTATAAAGCAAACAGAGAAAATGAGCTGAACAGAAGGAGGTGCTATATTCAAATGAAGGTTTCTGGGTTACTTCCCTTTCATGCAATACTTAAGCACAGGAATTATACACCTTCACAATGATTGGTCACATATTTTGTTACACTAGCAGTGAAAGTACTACATTAGAACATGATTTGTCAACAAGTAAAAAGACTGCATAGAAACAGATATTTTCTAGTCTTGTAACAGTCAAACTTTGTTATGATTCTAACTGTTTTTTTGCCTGAACAAAGCAAAGATCATTTACAACTGTATTTCTCTATTTTGTAAAATGAACAGAGAAAATGAATTGTCAATAATAAAAATAAGTAAATATAAAAGTGTACAATATAGTGTGTACATATGTGGAAATCCCATGATACAACAAAAATAAAAAAAGTTTTCTGGTCCTGAGTTTCTGAAATTTCTTCATTTTTCCTTGGATATTTTGATTTACAGCAAATAAAAATGAGGTCAGTGAAATGCTATATAATAAAGAACTGAAAATGTACTTGTAGGCATGGAGAGGAAAAACCATAGAAAAAATGGAGTGACTGGAGAAGTATCAGTTTGCTATTTCTGATATCTAGAGTTTAATTCTTCTGGAACTCAAAAGAAAAAACAAAATAAGTAAAAATGAATGAGGTCATTTAAGTGTACATTATATATATATTGAGAGAGAGAGAGAGAAAGAGAGAGAGAGAAAGAGAATTGCAAACCCATAAAAACTAAGGATAATCCAAAAGATTTTCTCTAATTAGTATAAAATATTTATTAGATAAAAATAGAAAGCTCAATGGATATTACCCAAAGCAATATAAAATATTGAGAGGAAAACTCAACACATAACTAAACAGTTATAAATCCAGAATTTATTTCAGCAATGTAAAAAATTACAACTACCTCATTCAGACTATTGAAAAATAAATATAATTTTGGATATACATAACACTGTTCAATGTTTCTCCACAAACACTAAAGAGTTTTAAATAGCATTCCACAACCTGATTCCTAGAGTTATTTCTGTGTCATGGGTATATAAACGCTGAAATATGTTTCTTCTATGTCTCATTCACATGAACAACCATCAGTTGCATGTAGACAGAATCCATTTTATTGCTGAACTCTACTTAGAGCCATTCAAACCCTCCAGATGCCTACCTCTTGTACTATCACTGGAGATATATATTACAATGTTCTGATAAACTTCACTTTGGTTATAGACATGCATAACGGTTGTTTTTTGTTTTTGTTTTTTTTTAGGGGAAGATGCAGACAAGTGTATGAATGTGTTACATGCTTTCTCTCCAACCATGGAACGGAAAGCTAGTGAATACTATGTAGTCTGTGTTTCCTTGTCAGAGAATCAATTTCACTGTCTTTTTCATCAGTTCTTTGGTGTTTGCTTTGGTAAGAATAAATCTCTTTCCTTTTCTTTATCTCAGTGCTCTCACCATTGGTCTACCAGAGAAAACCTACACTCAACTATGTGATGGTTATAGGATCTAAAACAATTCCCCTGCCCCTATTGGTAATGTGATTTTCTTTTTTTTTTTCAACACTTGGAAACTTGCATGTTACTTAAATATTCACCTTGTGAGTGACCAGCTATTTTTTTTCTACTTTTTTTTTTTTTACAATGAATGTATGTGCAAAATCTTTGTATCAGCAGTAAGTCAATTTTTTTATTTACTTTATCTTTCAGTTTGTTAAAAAGCTCTTTACTTGAAATTTTAGCAAGCCTTGTTGCAAGAATGTGTTTTTTTTCTCTACATGTCAAGAAAGAATCTTCTCTTCATGGCATCTACCAAAATACTGTTCTCTGAGGATACGATGGACCAAACATGTGAGATGCGATGAGATTTTGGAGAGGATGAAAACCTAAAGGAAACTCATACTTAACATCAGGAAAAGACAGCTGAAGTTTCTCGGACATGTAATGAGAAAAGAGAGATTGGAGAATCTGATACTCATGGGACAGATAGAGGGAAGAAGAGATAGGGGAAAGTAAAGCATGACGTACTTGATGGACTTGAGCAGATGGATGGTAGAGCAGGGTTTTGGAGAGGTAACAGGAGAAAGGGTGTTAAGCATTACAAGGGTTAGGGAGAGGTAGAAGGCCATGATCACCCGCATCCTAAAGGGACACAACACATAGAAGAGGGGATATTAACAGTCACATGTTTTCTTTAGTGTTATTATCTTTAGTGTTATTGCAAGCAAACAAGTTTGCTACTGCTACCTTTACAATGTGTCATTTTTGGTGAGCATCTGTACTAAGACTTGATTATCCTTAACTAGCAGTAGAGCCCGGCATTGCTCGGATGTAATGAAAGCTTTGAAATTAATCCATGGTCCTGGAGCTCAGACTCTTTGGACATTGGCACGAAAAACTAAGAAGCGGTAGTTGTTTCCAGTTAAAGTGAAACCGCAGACTGAAAGAAAACTGAATAGATGTAAGTCAAATTTTGATTTCCTGGTATAGATATCAAATAAGTTTTTCGTCGTAAATTGAATTTTGAAGGCTGAATAAGTTCTCTGAGTAAATGGTATCATGGCTGAAACTAAGAACTATAATTATACCTATTTAGAGCCAAACCTGAAGCAAAAACTAAAATAAAAGGGCTGAAAAAAATACAGACATACAGGCAGATAAACAGACACACACACAAACATCTTGCCTTTTATATATATATATATATATATATATATTACCGATTTTCTGCACTATTGTAAGAACTGCAACCTTGAAACTTCTGAATATTGTTTCTTATGTCTTTGTCTATGAGTGTATCAAATTTGATTAAAATCGGACCACTCCTTCTATAACCCTACTTTTTTGATTATCGATTTTCAATATTTATTGGGGGTACCTCGACACAAAACCTAGCTAAGAACACTGGCAGACGCTTATAGTACAACTGTGTAAATTTTCAAGAAAATCGTTTCAGCCGTTTCGGAGTCTATAGGTAACTGACACAGACACACAAAGTTCCATTTATGATAAGTTTAGATTTAGATATCTTATATTTTGTAACTAAGATTTTTTCCTTTCCATGTAATATACATGACCTATGGATTGTGCAGGTTTCCACTCTTTCTTTTCTGCTAGTTTGTTTTATCCTTTCCATACCTATCCTTATTTTTCTTTTCAGTTATTGATAAGCCTATTTATTCATTTTTTAATTGTTTTTCAATTTTATGTCCATATTTCTTCTCTTTTTCATCAGTAGTGCAGACATTGTTCATTTAGCCATGTTATTTATATGTTTCCCTATTTTCTACGCCACAAAGAACTGATGGAGATGCTTGGCAGCCTGGACATATTTGGAAAAGACTTGAGAGTAATCAAGAATCTTTACTGGCAGCAAACCGCTTGTATATGGACAGGTAATGAATTGAGTAGATATACAAAGATAGAAAGGAGCGTAAGACAAGGATGTGTCTTTTCACCGGATCTGTTCAACTTGTACAACGAGAATATTTTGAGGATCCTAGAAGTTATTCCTGGATTCGTAATCAAAGGCCACAATTTAAACAACCTAAGGTATGCAGATGATATGGGGCTGATAGCAAACACAGAAAGGAAACTACAAGACCTCCTACAGAAGGTAGCTGAAGAAACTAACAAGAAAGGACTACAAATAAACTGCACGAAAACTGAATGCATGATCATCAGTAAAAAGGACAGCCCAATATGCCAAATACAGGTCAGGGATACTAGAATCAAGCAGGTACAAAATATAAATACCTGGGAAGTGTTATAACAGAAGACAGAAAGTGCAACACAGAGATCTGAAGGTGAATTGGCATGGTGAAGGAAGCATTCCAAAAGCTGAGTAAGGTATTAAGAAATGGGACAATTTCACTAGAAACAAGGAAGAGAGTACTGCATTGCTATATGCTGTTCGTCCTTCAATATGGCAGTGAATGCTGGACAATATCAAAGATGAAGGAAAAACTTGAAGCAACTGAAATGTAGTTCTACAGAAGGATGCTGCCAATATCATGGATCAAGCAGGTGAGCAATGATAAGGTCTTGGAAATGATGGAAACAAAAAGGAAATTAATACTGAGCATCAGAAAGAGACAGCTGAAGTTCCTGGGACACACAATGAGGAAGGAGGGCTTGGAGAATCTGATACTAACAGGCTAGATAGAGGGAAAAAGAGACAGGGCAAAGTAATGGATAACATATTTGAAGGACCTAATTAGGTGGATGACGGAACGAGAGTTGCATGGTGTAACAGGAGGCGTGCTCAGTGCCACCAGGGATAGGGAAATGTGGAAAGCCATGATCGTCTACGTCCTGAAGGGACAGGGCACATAGAAGAAGAAGAATTTTAATTATTCATGTCTACATTACTATCATTATTACAGGAATTGGATTCTATTTTTTTTTCTATTTGGTGATATTTTCTGATTTTATTTGAAAATTTTCTGAAAATAATTTTGTTTCTTACAATTTTAAAAATCAAATTAAACTCTGCAAGGTATCATTCTATGAGCATTTACTACATTCACTTTTTTTAACAGACTTACACTTGAACAGTAATGGCTTTGTCTGCAAAGATGAAGTCAATTTCATTTCCTTTTATTTGTTTCTCTATTTGAGATTTTCCAAGTCCATTTACTTGTAAGAAGAAAAAAAAACAAAAAGAAAAAGATGTATTCATAATTGTCATTTTGTGTTCTAAGAAGTTACCTAAGATTGTCTCATTTCTCTACAATTTTCTAACACAGAATTCTTCTTTCTTTTTCCCTACTTTTGAATTGAAGTCACCTATCAAAATGTTGAAACTGGTTTTGTTTTTATATATAACACAACTGATAACATTGTAAAAGTTTTCAATTTCCTCAACTAAACTTTTCAAGTATGGTGTATACACTGAAAAATTTTAGAGGGTATCTCTTGCATAATCTGTTTATAATCTAAGTGATGCTGATATACTATAGAAACTTTATAAATTTCCCACAATGTTACTATTCAGTGAAAATCCTATGCAAATAAACTGGTTTTCCTACAACTGAAATATGATTGTTGAAACATGTATATGGTAGCATGAGAGAACAAATGAAATAAGTATCACCAGTGAAGTGAAAGGAAAAAGATAAGAATTATTAATATAAAAATTATTTGTATTTCTAATACAGAGGTTTTGAGTGGAATGTTTCTTTGGTGGCAACAGAAGCAGCATGGAGAAAGAGGAGAGTTGGCATGGACTGGACTTGATGTGTGTGTTGAGTTGGTTGACAAGGTTACATGTGGTGACAATGAGAGCGTGCCCATTTACTGCAATTCCCCTTTTTCTTTTTTAAATCATTAATTTAAGTATGCAACAAGATTGGCAAGTAGGTCTCACTGTTTTTACAGTTAGACTAGCTAGAGTTAGTTGTCAGTTCTTGTACTTCTAGTCTGTGGAACCCCTTTCTGATTTCTTGCTTCTCTGCTCCCTTTTCAATAATTTAAAAGCAACATCCTGTCTTCCTGAATCCTGTTCCTTTGTCTCCCCCGCCCCAACTTCTCTTCACTGAAGTTCTCATTATCTTTCATTTTCTGTAAGCACAATGTCCTAGTGATATTAACACCTTGGGGTAAAAATATTAAAAGGGAAAAAAATGGCCACCCATTAAAGTAGTGACCAGCTTCAACTTAGTTTAACTTTGGAAATTCAACATGATATGGCTATACACTAAATTTGATAAAGACCAAGAGTGAATAAACAATTCTTTTGTGTGAAATATTTAATCTTGTATTCTTATCAAACATCACTAAAATAACATTACAATAGCCACTTTCCCACCAATGGGCTGTGGCTTCCCTTTGTCTGTTCTATAAATACTTCCATGGCTCCTGCTCCAATGAACTTAAATCACTGGTGCCTCTGCAACAGGTGTTTACTCGTGCAACCAGACTGGCAACTGGATCTCACCCATTCACAGTGAGATCAACCAAATGCAGACAATAATTTTACTCCTGCAGCTTCTTTCCTTGCACTTCCCGCCTGTGGAACTCACTTCCTTATTCTTGCTTTCCTGACGGCTACAACCTCCAGGAATTTAAATGCAAGATCAATACTCATTTTTTAACCACTTGACCCTAGTTCTTTCCTCACCACCCTGTATATCCTTTCCTTTCTCTCCACCTCTGCAACTGTCATCACACCTGTGTCCTCTCTCTTCTCTTGCTCCTTTCTAAATGGTTTGTCCTTCTCTTTACTCTCTTCTATTTAGTGCTTTTACTCTTATGTTGCCCCTTGCACATCAGTGGCGTTACCGCTTTGCTCAGGGTGATATGATAAAAAAAATATCATGATATACAGGTTGCTATGAGTAAATTGTTGCCATTTTATATTTTTAATTTTGTGCATTTTGGATTTTCTTAACTGCACAGTATAACAGGATCAGTTGGTCACCATCAGTGAAAAACAAAAAAAACAAAAAAAAGAGTACCATGACGCAATTCACTCCACCATAAATTGAAAATATCATGCTGTACTGCTTGGCATTTGGATCAGAAACTCTAATACAAACATTTCAGTGTGTTTGGGTATAAATCTGAATACAGTACAGAGGATTTGGAAAAATGTGGATGAGTATGGTGATTATAAAAGTGTTTGGAGTAATCAATAATGATGGCAACACTATACCTCCATTCATCTCCCCATAGAGCCTCAGACTCAACATGGAGGCCTACAAGTACCTTGAGAAGGGAGTGTTTTCCTGGTTTAGGAGGGTGGCTATCAATTTCTGCAACCACCTAACTCCCAAGCCTGTAACTCCTTTTATTATGTGTTGGTACAGTTGAGTGAAAGACCCACAAAAATTCTTGTAATACCAAAGATGAACTGAAGCCAAGGATTATGGTAGCATTCACTAACTTAAACAAGGAGACCATCCATAAAGGATGCAGAAGAGTCCAAAGTAGCCTGGAGGCCGTGGTTGAAGCCAATGGCGATTTTGTTGAATAAATTTACTCTTTAGTATTTCAAGATATTTTTGTGTAATTTTGGTAAATATATCTGTTAAAAATGAGATATCAGTGCTATTTTCATTATTGTGTAATTTAAACAACAATTTATCCATCACACCTTTTAGACACAGTTTTATGATTTTGAATTTTGCAAAAGTTGTAAATGAAGAATATTTAAACCATCTATAATTTGCTGATTAAATTTTACTAATATTAGAATCATTATGAACTTATAAGAAATAGTAAAGTACCTAAATAAGGAATGTCTCAATGCAAATTTAAAATGAACAAAAATATTTGATTGTAACATTCCAAAAAGATCATAAAAATATATTAAGGACTAAAAGAAATCCAGGAATTCACTTGCATATAAAAGAATGATTGGAGAATAAGATAAACTACAAAAATGAAATAATCCATTACAGATTTTTAGAAAGCCTATAATAAATAAACATAATGAAAAAATACCACCCCAATATGCCTAAAACGCAAAGTGTATAATGAATGTACAATACTAATGGGCATGAAACATGGGGCAAAAATTTGAAAAGTTTAAAATTGCAAGATTAATGGAAAGAGCAATGCTAGGAGTACTCCCAAGAGATAAGAGGTCATTATGGATCAGAGAACAGAGCAGGGTAATAGATATCATGGAAGTGATTAAATGAGAAAAATAGAAGTGGGTGGAATACATATAGAAAGAAGTAAACGATAATAGATGGAGTAAAGGGTTGATTGGTGGCCAATGGTGAGAGAACTCAGTAGGAAAAACCCAAAAGATGATGAAAAGGTTTACTCGTTAAGGCATGGCAAAGATAAGCACAGTTATAGAGTCACAACAGGATTTGGGAATAAGATTTTGTCTTCTAAGGGTCTAGAAATGTCTACTGCTGTTCATAAAATTCTGGTGATATGAGGTATTGCTGGAGTGCTCTAGCTTAATGGGAATGATGCTGCAGGCTTAAAGCCATAGCTAAATCTAGTCTCATCATCTGATGAGGGTTTATCAAATGCAGCAGGCATTGTTATTATAATTAATATATGATAAAATATAATTTTAAGGTATGTTATATTTATGGTTTAAAGTACTCTATATCAGGGATAGAGCATATATAAAGATAAAAGTGGACATTGAGGTCAAAACCCAGAGGTGACAGTCTGTTTATACTAAATACAATATTGCATTTAGTATTAAACACTGTCACCTCTGAGTGTTGACTTTAATGTTCACTTATATAAGGAAGAAAAGGGGGATCATATTAAACTAAAACACGATACAAAAAGTACTGACATATAAAATATGAAAACACCTTTCAACTGACACTTTCAAACAACAATCATTGGTCTAAGCGGCCAACAAGAAAAATTTTTTTCGCTACTGAGTTTAAAAGAATTATATATATATATAAGAAATTTTTTCCTCCACTAAGTAATGGCTTCCCCAAAGAGGGCCAATTTAAATTTCAATTCTTGCATGCACAAAGGCAGGCATCCACATACTAATAATAACAGACTCAAGAATATCAAGATAGTCAGTTCTGTGCCCTGTGCAATACCAAGAAAAGAAATTGGAAGAATTTGTCCTGCAAGCAACAGAATATAATAAATGCTCACTGATTGCAGAGACATGTCTCCAAGTATCCGGATGTCACAGGCTCATGCCTACGTATCTGGCCTGGGACATGTTGGTCAATTCTAACTTCCAACCTCTGGATAGTTTTGCCCACATAGTCGACCTCACATCGATACTTAAAATGATAAATAACTAAATTACTATGATGAGCAGGCAAAACGTCCTTAAAGCAAAGAAGGAAAGCCCTTCTAGTTGTGAAAATGTTCCAAACCATAACGGCATTATAAAAACGTTTAATAGCCGTAGAAATTTTAACAGCATATGTCTGACTAACAGAACCAATCCACAGTAGTCTGACATATACAGGACATTTAGATGACCCAAAAGTCATTGAACTTAGAAATTTTATGTTCAATGGCAAATGTAATCATGCATTCAGGATAGCCATTCATTAAGAACAGTTGTTTGATTTTTCTTAGCTCAACATCAAGTTTGTACTCAAAACAAATACTTAAAGCACAATGGGTAAAACAGCTAACAAGATTAACTTTACTTGTATTGGAGGCAAAGGAGTTCCAGGTTAAGTAAAGCCCAGAAAAGGTGAGTTTAAGAAAAACACTAGTGATAAAACATGAGACTGTTCTTTCCACTAGGACATCCAGGAAAGCTGATTGTTCTCTTCTACCTCCATTGTATACTTTAATGCTGGATGGAGACTATTCAAATATGAAAAGAACTTTTCTGCTTTACTCCTATTAGGAAACGACGTAAACATATCAACGTAGCAGAATTAACAATAGGGTTTATCAACCCTATCAAAAAGCTGCTTCTCATGATGGCCAACATTTTTGTTGGCTATCAAAAGACCCAATGGACTACCCATTGCTACTCCATCTAAATGTTGATACATGTAATTGTTAAAGCTGAAGGAGACGGACTTAACCACCATCTCCATCAACTCAACAAAAACATTCTCAGGAAAAGATAGTAATTTGTTTTTATGCTCTTACATCCTGATTGTGCACTCTGGAAGAATGGTAGACTTTGAAAAAACAGTAGCTACTCTAGCATCTATGCATTGTTCATTCCGTAATGAATTAGAACACTCTTGGCTACTGACATATGTTTACATGGTACATCACATGCTAAAAGTCTGCCTTCTACTGAGCACCCATAGCTCAGAGGTAGAATCGCTGACTGATATCAATTCAGTCAGGTTTCAATCCTGGATAAAAGCAATCGGATGTCTAACTATACTGATGAGCTGTGATACAGTGAAACAGATCTATCGGCAGATGACTATATATATAACTTCAAAATTGCTGATGGTGTCAAGATATATGCTGAGAATTATAAGTTCTTGAATATTTTTTAAACTAGTACATGTCACAGCCAACAAGTTTTAAACTAAAGAGTAGATTCATGCAAGACAATATTCCTTCATATTTTATAAAGCTGATTATTGCTTATCTTTCCAAAAACAAAAATTTTAAAGATATTAAATTTTTGGAAAGGCCTTGCCCCTCCCAATATTAGTTTAAAGGAGAACTTATAAGCCATCATTAAAAGTGGGGGACTCCTGTTTACTGAATACCAAACAGCATATGGTTATCAGTTTATTATTATTATTATTATTATTTTAACTTGAAACTACTTATCTTTAGTTACCTCTGCACAAATCCTTGTGGTATTCTGTTAACTCAGTAATAGATAAACTTATAAGTGGCCCATTGATGTGTGGGAGTAAATGTTAGTCAAACCAAAAAGCATGCAGGAAAATGAGAAATAATTCACACTTTCCAGGTATTTGAATTTATTTACTTGTTTTATTTTAGTTTCTCTAACCTGTAGTTGGCATTTTGGGCTCCTCTTTTTGCTGATGATCATGCATTTAGTTTTCTTGAAGTTTATGTTCAGTCTTTTCTTCTTGCTTTCTTAAAGGTAGCATTAACATTAAGATGCATTTCATAATGAAAGTTTACTCACATATTATCAGTATTCCCCACAATTCCTTTCATCACATAAACTGAGTTTTAACTAAACTGATCCATATTCATCAATTGATTTTTTTGCAGAAAAGCATTTGTTGAATGTTACATTTATTTCAGAGCTAAAAGTCAAAAGTCAAATTATATTTGCAATATTTTTTTTTAAAGTGTTTTCTTTTTTTTTTTTGCTAAGTGAAGAACATTTTCAAAAGAGATTAAAAAATATATGTCTCTGAAGTCAATATTATTTAATTCTGTGAATGAAGTGCATATCTGTTAAAATAATAGGGTTAGATTGTGATTGAACAACAGAAGCCCAAAGATTATTTTTAGTCTTTTCATCTGAGCATTTGCATATATTGATTGGAGGTCTGTAAAAAGAGATATTAATTTAAAAATGAAAAGAAGAAAGTGATGTAAGGTTAAAATTGAAAAGCAGAAAAGAGAGCAACTTTAAATAAGTGACAGAAAACGAAAAGATGTAGGAAGAGGAGAATAAGTGAAAGAATGAAAACAAGGAATATAAAATTAAACTGAAAAAGAAAAAGAAAAGGAGCTAAAAGAAAAATTAGATGAGAGGTAAGTAAAAAGAAAAAAATGAAGGAATGAGTAACAATGAAGGGAAATATAAAAGCAATGTGTTTATCAGACAGAAGTAAATGAAAAATATTTTTTAATGAAAAAAAAAAAAAAAAATCCACCTAAGCATACAAACAAAAATAACAAAATAAATAAAAATTACATCTTAACTCATTACATTTTTATAATTTATGATTCAAAATGTGTAGCTGGGTAGAGACTGGAGGATTTTCTTGAAACCGAAAACAAAACATTCTGCTTCATGTGCCATGTCATTTCAAGATGTAGGTGCTCATGGACTTGCCCCTATCTCTTGTCACTCAACATTCTTCTTCTTGGTATCTCTCCCAAATTTCATTCCACTTGCTCAAGCCCATTAAGTATGGCTCATGCTGCTTTCCCATCTCTTTTTCCCGCTATCCATATTATGAGTATTAGATTCTCCAAGCCCTCCATCCTCATTACATGTCCCAGAAACCTCAACTGTCTCCTCCTGATATTAAGTATAAGATTCCTTTTCATCTGCAACCTCTCCAAAACCTTGTTGTTGCTCACATGTTCAGTCCATAGTATCCTCAGTATCCTTCTGTAGAATTATATTATATGATTGACATCAAAAGCAGAACCAAGAGAAGTGTGGCCAACATCACAAGCAGAAAATATAAACAATACCTACGGAAGTGTGATTACATCAAATGTAGCTGGCTTCAAAGGCAATAACTGGCAAAAATGATTGGCAGATGTGCCTAGCCATAGATGACAATTAAGCAAAAATTCAAGAAGGCAAAAATGTGTTAAATTTTCAGCTTATAAGTTCAGGGTTTTTCAGGCTAAAATGAGAACGCCGGGAGAAGATCGAGAAGACAATAGGGTGAACATTGGGAGAATGCAGAGAAAACACAATGAAGAGAAGACAACTCCTGCAAGTCAACGACTCCCTACAACTTTCTTATATGTGCATGATTCTCTCTGACTTCCACTCAACACAACCATCATCGACAAAGAATAAAACTATGTTTACACACACACACACTTGTTCTGTGTTGGTCGTTATCTGTCAAGACAATCATTATTGTGTTCCAGCAGGAGACAGTATATAACAATTTAACACTGACAGGACATTAGAGGCAAGAGGAGTAGAGAAAAATAATGAGTAACCTATCTAACAAGCTTGTATAAATGGATGGCATAATAGTGAGTAGGAAGGATGATGAAAAAAACAAACTTTACTAAGAGCTACAAATAATAAGTTGTAGAGAACAAACATATCTCACATCCTAAAGGAACATGGCACATAGATGGATATTATATATTATGGCTATAACTGCTGCTGATATTAAATGGAAACAAGGAACAAAAATATGAGAAATTATTCAAAATTAAATAATAAATGACAATGTGTCAGTTAAGAAACTTGGATGACAGCCTACTCCTAACATATTTCATAAAATTTCAATTCCTCTCTCTCCCATCTTTTTCTCAAGAAAACATTACATGAGATTAGAGATATGATCTCTAATCTCTTCCATCATGTTATATATCTGCCTTCAGTTTCATCTAATATCCAATCACCATATATAAAGTCTGCAACTGGAACAGTGTTGTAGTTCTAGTCTGTTTTCCCTAAGGGCCATTCAGGCTTCATCCATACAATTCTCTCATTTCCATACCCAAGAGACTGCAGTAAAAACAACAAATTCTACTCAGTTAATGTTTCTCCAATTGGCCAAATGGTTTTTTAATCAACAGGCAAGTGGGATCTTTTAGGACATTTTTCTCTCCCTCCTGCAAAAAAAAAGAAAAAGAAAAAAAAGACATACACACACAAAAAAAACAAAACAGAGTTAGGTGAGCAATTAGATTTGAAGAAAAAGTGTTCAGATGACCTGATGAAAAACTTAGATCAGGGAATGCAATATTTTCTTCTGTATGTCATGTCCTTTCAGTCGTAGTCAATGATGGATCTCCACAATTTCTTGTTCTTAATAGCCATTAATAAATTGTCTTTTTGCTATCTTTCTTGTTCCACCTTCATTCAATCAAGCTCACTAGTAGCTTGTGTTTCTTCCCTCTCTTAAACTTGTCTTCAATCTGTCCTGCAGGTTTTAAATTTTCCAAGTTCCCTTTCCTCATGATGTGCCCAAGAAACTTCAGCTATCTCTTCCTGATGCTAAGTGTTCTTTTTGTTTCCATTTTCTCCCAAGCTTTGTCACTGTTTCACCATCCGTTCATGTTTGGTCCATGGTATCCTCAGCATCCTTCTCTAGAACCACATTTCTGTTGTTTCAAGTCCTTTCTTCATATGTGAAAAGATTGTCCAGCATTCACTGCCATATAAAAGAACTGATGTTAAATAATTGTTCAATATCTCTTTGTTTCTAATAAATTTTTTCTGTTTCTTAATACTTTACTTAGCTTTTGGAATGCATCTTTCACTATCCCAATGTGGCTTTGGATTTAATTATGGTATTTTATGTCTTCTGTTGAAAAACTTCCTAAATATTTAAATTGTTGTACTTGTTTGATTTTGGTATCTCCAATTCGTAATTTGCATTTTGGGCTCATCTTTTTGCTAACAATTATGTATTCTGTCTTCTTACAATTGATGTTTAGTCCATTCTTCTTGCTTTCCTTCACTACTTTTTGTAAGAATTTTTGTAGTTTCTGTGTCTGCTATCAACACTATGTTATCTGCATATCTAATGTTAAGATTGTTGATGCCAATATTTTACATTATATGTACATGTGTATTTGATAGATTAACTAATAAAGGTTTTATGGCTTTTTAACCCTTTGTGGGTTATTTAAAGCCAAAACATATTTTAGATTGTCGGAGACTGCTAACAGTACCTGATGCTCTCAAGCAATCTCTCATCAAAGTACTGACTGAGCTAGACACAACTTTAGAGATTAAATGAGAACAAGAGTTTACAGTGTGATTTGACCATCAATATTTGTGAAAAAAAAAAAAAAAGGTATAGTATAAGACATTAAGGCACAGAAACTTATATATATATATATATATATATATATATATATATATATATAATGAAATAATTTGTTTGAACATTATTTTTGATGGATACTTGTATTTAAGTAGATATTTATAATCAAACAGTGTTATATATTTATTTCTACCAGCCTGATTATTTACAATAGATTTTTGCTACGAAAATGTGTCATTCAGCAGGATTTAAACCTACGACCCCAATCCACATAGGGGAAGCCAGCATGTGACCCAGAGCGTCTTAGATCTCTTGACCACAAATGACGATCAGTCTAAACGAAGTCAAATTATGCCTATAACACAATAATATTCAAAAATCATCGCTTGTTTATAACCAGTTTCATTAATCGTCATTAATTTCCGTTATATATATATATATATATACATACACATACACAGTGGGGATGTTACAGTGGTTCCAAAGAGAGAAAAGTGTATATTATAAATAAAGACAAATCGCAAGTGTTCTTTTATAAAATATATTGTATTTTATTTTTAATTTTTTCAATTTTTAAATTAAAAAAATGAAATACAATATATTATAAATTAAAAGAAATACAATATTTTATAAAAGAACACTTGCAGTCTCTCCTTTCATTTAAAATATATATATATATATATATATATGGATGTGTGTTGTGGTGCATTGGATATCGGCTCGGAACACGAAATTGGGTGAGCCAAGTTCGAATTCCAGCTGAATTCATCGCATTCACATACCTGCAAATACCCTTGGGAAAGGTATTAATCCGTCTATTCCTTCCAGTTATGGGTTAAATAACAGGACAGACTGGGTTCTATAGCCTTGGTTGGCAACCAGTCATGTCTCTTTTGAAACAGGATCGCCCAAGCAAGTATCACTTATGGCAATTAACTTATATATATATATATATATATATATATATATATATATATATATGCTGTTTGAGCACTATGGAGAAATGATAGACTTTAAAAACAGTATCTACTAACCGCTATATATAACACGCTAAAATCTGCCTCCCTCCACCAAACACCTATAGATTAGAGATAGAATTGCTGA
The DNA here is from genome assembly GCA_037127315.1 of Ascarosepion bandense. NCBI lineage: Eukaryota > Metazoa > Mollusca > Cephalopoda > Sepiida > Sepiidae > Ascarosepion > Ascarosepion bandense. The sequence goes on along the minus strand of JBBBDQ010000547.1, from coordinate 14,091,138 downwards.
CTGAGGTCAATTCGGTCGGGTTTCAATCTTGGCTAAAAGCAATCAGATGTCTAACCCTACTGATGAACTGTGATACAGAACTGTCTGCAGATGACTATATATAACGCACAATTTTCAAAGAAAAAATTATAATGTTTTCATCCATGGTTGTATGAACCTAATAGGTATTTTATTTTTAGGTTCATACCACCATGGATGAAAATGTTATAATTTCTCCTAATTTTGAAAACTGCATGGTCAAAAAATCTGCATTAATTCAGCATTCTTAAAAAACGGTAAAATCATTTCTTGCAAATTGCCTGAAGACACCATATGGTAGAAACCTAGGTCGCATAATAACTCATTTACAAATTAGGAATATATACACACACAAAATATGCATTTTTATATACAAATATGATGCAGATATACCTCCATGTCCATACATACAAACATGCATCTAATATCTACATTTTGGCTTCAAAAATAAGGATAAAATTTCAACTCAGTATTTTCTTCAATATCCCAATTGTTTCTGGATAACACACACACACACACATTGATATTTTCTCTTCTCCTTTTGTTTTCTTATAGCTTTTTGAATTTTCTCTCTTTACCTCCCCTACAACCATCTCTTCTACTTTATTGGCTTCTTGCCACCTGAACCTCAATATTCCCTTTGGGATTTCCTAAATCATTTATCATGTGAGAATTAAACATTTAAAACATTTTACAGTTAAGTATGTCTTCTTCATAAATAGCAAAACATTATTTCAACAAATTCATGAGTGTATTCAAATTCAACTAACAAATTTTAAGTTGTATTAAAAAATACCATAAACCTTTTAATTAGACTATTTATTTAAATTTGTCCTTTTTAATAATATACATCTGCAGATAATACATAAAATCATAAATTCTAAACATCCACATGAGATTCATAGACAAACTACAAATATTCATAGATCATCTTTAACAGGCAAATCAAAAGGTTCTAATCTTAAAATTCTATGATACACCTAATGCTGTATAATTGAGTAAATTATGAGTCATTCAAACAAATTTTAAATAACAGGAGATAAAAATGTCAGTTTTGATTTGTGTGGGAAGTTCATAAGGAAATTAAATAAATTTAAGGGCAGCAGCAGTAGCAACTCAAGATAATGACTTTTTTAATTTTCATTTTAAAATTCTTCCTAACAACAACAAAAAAAAAAATAAAACATTCCCTGACAGAAGCTGTTTAAGTAAATAATAAAAAAAAAATTTTGTTGAATATTTTTTTTAAAGATTAGGAAAAGGAAAAGAGGCAACTAGAAGTTAGGTTAAAAAACAAAGAAAGAAAGTGAAAAAGGAATAAGTAATTTGATAAAGAACTTTATCAAGTCTTAAAGAAAATTTCAGGTCAAAATTACGAAAGGGTTAAATAAGAATTCTTGAATCAAGGAAAAAGCAATGACAAGTGAAAGGCATAAAACAAAGCCGTACACAAGTTCATTTTTATTTCTTATTAAATTTATGATTTTTATCATTTTTTTATTAATTTTATCATTTTTATTAATTTCAAAATTAAAATTAAAAAATTAATTTTATTAATTTTATCAATTCATTAATTTTATAATTTTTATTAATTTTTTCTTAATTTTTATATATATTTATAATTTATATAAATTATATAAGGTTTTATACAAAACCACTTATAAAAATGACAAAGAATGACTGTAAACTAAATTATTTTTTATGCTAACTCACCAAAAGAGCCTTTAAGCTTAATCATAAGTTCCTTTAAATTTAGAGCATATATGTTCTAATTATTTACAAATGAATAAAGGGAACTACACTTTAATTAGACAAGCTTTAACTACATTTAAGATTTGTCTATACTTCTTAGAGAGTTAAGTTAAAGGGAGATAACTACATGGCTACCAGAAGTGGCATGGCACATGGAATGAGAATGATATACCCCAGTGATCATAATAAATGATTTGATTTGAAATACCTCACACCTGAAGAAGGCCGGAGCGTACAACAGCCGAACCATCATAAACATAGCAGTCAAGATGAGGACAATAGTCCAAACAATGTAAATAGTTTACATTTAAGATTAATATTTAACTTATTAACACTAATCTGCAATCAGCAAAAGTTTAATGACAAATTTTCTAAAACTCAAATACCAAAAATTATAAACACCAGTAGACTGGATGGATTCCTTCTCCTCAGCTTGTAAATATATAATGAGGTAGTATAGCTGTGACAGTCATGAAAGAGAGACAAGATTTAACACTGGTGGTCATAGAATTATTGTTGAGGTCTGAAAGAAGTTAAAATATCAGCTACTTGATTTTGATTGGGTAAGAATAGCAAGGATCCATCAGAAATGTTTTAATTCAAGGCACATATGCACAACACATTAAAAAGTGCAAAAGCCCACAGGTAATTCAAGAACACTAACAAAAGACAGTGGTGGTAACCACTCAACAAATAGGAAAACAGCATCAAATTCCATGGGGTTTCAGTTGTTGATATCATTGACAATACAGTATTGATCTATATTTTTTGTCATTTTTTTTTTAAAACAATCTTATTATAATTGTGCTTGTCCCTCTCTTTGTTAGTGTGCATGGCTGTTACACATGGCCAATACCTCATAGATTCCATTTTGATCTTGTGAAAAGAGAAGAAAGACACTACTTAATTACAGTGAGAAGATGAAAAAAGAAAGCTACACATGGAGAGAGTGAGAGGGAGAGAATCAGATTAAGCTAACAAGAACAGATACTACACTTTTTATGCAAAAGGCTGGGAAGTTATTATATTTATATAATTTATATTTTCTTCAGCAAAGTCAGCTTAATGTGGGAGGCTAGAGTGCATACAATACTCATTGGTTAAGTTAGCATTGGTATTACTACTGACCTCTTTAACGCTATGAGGGTGGTACTGTGCAGGCAGATGTTTCCCTGAGACCAGACACCTCTCAATAACATTTTTAATTGTGCTCTGTCTACAGAGACACAGCTGAGAGATGAAATATAATTTATCCAACAAAAGACAGATACTACATTTTGATCCCAGCCAAAGCCCAAGAACCAATCGTAACCATGATAAACGTGTCATTTGTCAGACGCACAGAATCAAACAATGGAAATCAAATAAAGCAATTGCCAAAAATCCAGATACCATAAATAAAATGACATATATAGAATTATTCTTAAATTATTAAGAGAAATGTAAAACAGGGATTTGACTAGTAAAGTTATTATTTTATGCAGCAATTTGTTACATTTTCTTCCGTTTTTTTTAACTTCATGTTAATTTTCTTTTCAGATTTTGTAACAAAAAAATTATATCAGAGTGAACGCAATGAATAGCATTACATGATTAAGTTGCAAATTGCATAGAAAATTCCATTGTTCTTCAAATTAGATCATTTAAAAATATTTTACTTTTATGCAAACTGAGGTCAACGTTCCATGCTCAAACTCAAATGTTACCAGTTGAAGAAGCAGGCATGGCTCAGTAAAATTAACAAAATTTTCAATAACAATAAAAAGAAAAAGACAAATAGTACAAGACAAAATAATGTAATTATAAGGCAAAGCATTGTATAAAAAAAATACGCTACAAGACAGTAAAAGTAAAAAAAAAAAAAAAAATTACCAAAACTGAAACATGCGTAAGAGATACAGTCAAGTAATTATAACCTTCTGACTTCAAGGCAAAAATGAACAAATGTATGGGTAAGACCAAGAACTGTCCATTTTTATAGGCTAGTTTATTACCAAACTTACCACAACAATAATTACTTTTATTTTTAGTTTGAATGTTTTGCTATACTTTAGTTTGTTTTGAACTAGTCATCCCGACTCATTTTCATTCAGTATATTTTAAAATATATTTTTATAAAATATTGTATATGAAATAGAATTTTTATGTCATGAGTTTTCTTTACCCGCTTTTAGGTCTCTCTACAAATGTGTGGTATTATGATATATGGAGGATTGGGAGGTGATGGATGAGTTCTTGTGGTGAATGAACAAACTGTGATGAGTGAATAGGTCATGAATCTGATTAGCTAAATATAGGAAATAAAGTAATGACCAGCCTCAACCCACCCCCTCTTTGGCCATGTGCCACATTTATTTAAAAAAAGAAAAAAACTACAATAATAAATACTCATAACAATAATTATTTCAGTAATATGCAATATCAATTAATAGTGAATGAGTAAAATTTTACTTTCTTTTTCATATCCCAATTTGACTTGTAATTTATTTAAATAAAAAATTTGAAATGGGGAAAAAACAAACAGAAAAAGAGATTTATGCTAATAGTGAAAAAGGAAGTTTAGCAGAAACATTATGCTAAAATGCAATAACCAACATCATCAATCCCATGACTGAGTGCGCTCATAGGGGTGCTGTGCAGATGAGCACAGTATTCATTCATGCATATCATATGAGAAACTGACCGAAGTAATTGCTTTCCCAACTGACAAAGTCTTTCCATATATACACACCACATTCACAAACATCTGGGTTTTTTCTCTTTCACATGATGTTTTTATGCCAATCGCAAAGAATTTGCATATGCCCAACCACTTTCACCAATTATCCTAGCTCCAACTTGTGTTTCTTAAAATAAGGTGTCAGGGCAGCCATATTTCTTTTTCCTTTCCTTCATTCATTCATTTTGCACACCAGGCATATACGTGCTCGCGTTGCCACATTAGGTAAGTCATCTTTTCTTCTATGTATTTATCAAAGAAGTAGACTTGATAAAGCCCATCCCTACAGTCTATATCCTCTAGCTTGAAAGTTTGCATTGGTCACAAACACACAGCCATTGATTCCAAAATAAAGTAACAATATCCAAAGAGAAGATTTACTTTAACAATGGAAAAGGGGAAAAGGATGTTTAGCAAGATCATCATAAGATGCAACGACTAACAAATAGAAAATAAACAAAATAGTTTAAGAAATAATAATAATACTGGTTCCAATCCTATTTGGAATTAATATTTATTACTGTACTTGTCTATACTTCTGAAATGCAGTATTATTTACATTGTTCAGACTTTTGTTCTCATCTTTCTTGCCATGTTTATCATTCTCTGGATGAAGTCTATGGAACTAACCAACATCTATATCAACTGGCCCAATTTTAGTCACTTGAACCGGAGTTGTGAGTTCAATACCAGGTTACAGCAGTGGTGAACAAATAACAGTGTTAAAAGGAGATAACTTCATGGCTAGCAGAAGTGGCATCGCACATGGAATGAGAATGATGTACTCCAGTGATCGAAATAAAGGGCTTGGTTTGAAATTTCTAGCACCTGAAGAAGGCTGGAGCGTACAATGGTCAAAACATCATAAACATGGAAATAAAGAGGAGGAAAATAGTTTGAACAATGCAAATTATGTTATTACTGTACATCTATACAATTCTTTTGACACATGACCTAAACAGCAGTGGGGTGATACTGGTCATCACTTTCTATCCTAGACCTAGCTAATCAGATTCATGACCCAATAACTCATAACAATTTGTTCATTCACCACAAGAACTCATCAATCCTCTTACAATTCTACATATATCATAATTCCACATATTCGCAGGGGTACCTAAAGGGGAAAAAAAACCCATGACACAAAAATTTTGTTTTATATACAATTTTTTTTTAACGAAAATATATCTAAAAATACAGTGATATGAAAATGAGAAGGGAAGGGGATGAATACTCAAAACAAACTAAAATATAAGAAAACATGAAAACTAAAAATAACATGCTAGTAAGACCCGTACATCTCAGAAAACAGAGTGGCTACCATATTCTGCCAATAGCTAGAATCAAGAAGCACACTCACTAATGGAGAGGGAAACAAAAAAAAAAAAAATATAATAGAATGGAAAAATCAAAGACTGACTCAGTCAAGATTGAAAAAGGGGGCAACAAACAAATTGGGAAGGTTGTTAATCTTGATGTGGAGCATAACAAAAAAGAACACCAAGAACAGGCTAGGAACGACACTCACATTAACTAGGTATACAAAGAGAGTCTATCTTCCCCGGGTGGGGAGGAGGTCACAGTAAACCATCCTGCTGTGACATAAGGGGACTTAAAGTCCTATTTAAAATGACTGCAAAACACTTTCCCCTCCCCAATTTATAAGCAGAAGCACACAAATGCATGCTGGGATTCCTTCCTAGCCAATAAACATGCTAGTTCTCAGTTTCATCTGACTGAGTACTAGTCAGTCTTGCCTTTAAGTCAGAAGGCTGAATTTACTCTTGTATATCAACCACAATTCTTAGTTTGTGAACTTTTTGCCTTATTACTGATAATTTGCTTTGTATATATTGTTTACTTGCATTGTATTATTTTTGCCCTGTTCTTTATTCTTTTTCTTGTAATTGTTTATTGCAAGCTTCTGCCATTTATTTGTTTATATATCAAGATATTTTGAAGGTCTCCTATAAAGAATATACAAGCATCTTTGAAAGTGAGCTTCAGCTTTTCAAAAGCATATATGGTGGAATAATATAAGCACTGTGACCAGAAATAAGGATTTTTTTTTTCATAACTTTCATATTATTATAGTTTAGGCAGACAAGATCACAAATATCTTCATTATATTTTATAAAAAGTTAATAGAGGGTTCATTTTGCTATGTAATTTTATTGTAAATTGATCCCCTTTATGTAACACTGTAAGCGTTCCTTATGCACGTGTGTTAAACGGATATAGACGGACCCTGCATTCAAACCCAGGAATAGATATTTGGAAAATATCTCTGTGCGTATATATTTTTTTTCCCAGAAAAATCAATATTTTCCTTTGTTGTAGGAAGGAGGGCTGAGGGAGAGAGGAAGAAGGAAATGTGCTGGTGTGGCCAAGAGAATGAGAGAGGTGAAACAAAAAGGCATTTACGAGATCATATATTTGATATAACAATTTTATAAAAAAAACACAGATGGCCTGCAAGGGGAGAGAATTTTATTTCTTTCTTCCTTGTTTGTTGTTGTTATTCTCTCCTTTTCTCTCTTAGAGAAAGAAAATAAAAGATTGACCAAAGTGAAAAAAAAATTATCAGAAAATTTTGGGAAGAGGCCACCCAAGTATGTAATTGTAATTAACGCCGACAGGTGAAAGTACAGAGTCAATGAAATCAAATCCCCATGGTGAGAATTGTACACGGGTGATCTAAGCCAGACAATCAAAGCTAACATTAAATCTTAATGGAGAAATATTCTGATCACTTACCACGCCTATGCCATATTGAAACAGTTTCAACAAAAACACAACAGATTTTGAAGACCAAGTTAGAGAGACTACAGATCGTCAGCAGAGATACCTCAGACAGATGAGAGAACGCATGAAGTGAGAATGCAGAAAAGTTCTCTCTCTCACTCTCTCTCTTTCACATGCTAGTAACACAAAACACTGCTTATAAGCAGGGAAACAGAAACATTGTATTACTTCTAGTTGCAGTAGTTTGTGGACACTGAAAAAGTTGGATTGTATTTTATTTTTAGTTATTTTTTTATTATTCTCTCTCTTTTGATGTACAAAGAATTACAATATAATCATTAGTCCACAGACTGGCCTTCACTACTGCCTTGTTATGTTTTTTTTTTTTTTGTTCTTGCCTATTTTCCTTTATTTTGTATGTGCACACAACCACCTCTTGTTTTCAGTTGTCAAGAAGTGCAACATGGATATGACTGATCAGTTTCCTCAGGTCCTTGGCTTCTCTAAGATCAGAAATCACAATGTGGCAGAGCAAGTAAAGGACATTTGACTGTTCATCTGACATCTTCGATCACCTGGGAGCAGAATGGAAGCAAACAGCTGCATACTCAGGTGCAACAAACTATGGCCAGTTAGCACACGCAACATAATTTTTTACATGCTTTTTTTAAAATGTAAAAACAGCATTTTTTTTACATTTTGAAAAATTACATTGTATGAACCTATGGGAGATTTACTTACAGGATCAATTTACAATTAATTTAGAAACCAAACTTCCCTCACCTCTTAACTTTTATGAAATTTAAATTAAAAACTGATCTGGACTGGTTAGTATGAAAAAAAAAAAAAATTGAAAATGATGAAATTGAGATTAATGTGTGTGTATGTATACATACATATTTGTGGCCTTCCTGGTTGTGATCTGATGGTTAAACTGAAGAATGTTTTACTGCAACAATCAAATTTTGGCATAAAAATTTTCACACATGAATCAAAAATGCATTATTGAATGTGCGTTAATCAACGGATATATGTGTGTGTGTGTGTGTGTAAGAGAGAGAGAATTAATACAAGTAAAAGGTTTATTACTTAGCTGATTGATGTTACCTTCAGCATTCCCAACTCCAGGATTCCGTACATTAACCCTCTGGGAATCACTCTATCCACTCGCCAGGAGATATCATATTCTGGAGTTATTCATGTTAGATTACTCTGCAAGTGCTGCTGGTATCATGTAACTCAGTACTACCTGCTGCATTGAGAGGGTTTGGTCATCAACAACTAATCCTGCTCTCCCACCAGGCTTTTCTGGTGAGTAGGGCAACTAGACAACCAGCAAAATTTAAAACAAGATTTATTAAATGATGTCCAAACCTTCTTTATGGATCAACAGCCATCTAGCAAAAAGGAGTAGGCTGATCACCATAGCTAGTGTGGTGATGATATGGTATTGTTGGACAATGAGCTTCCTAGAACAAAGTTAATGGTCAAGGCAAAGAACTCCCCTAATGGAATCAACAACTATAGGGCCAAGGCAAACCTTAAAGTTGGAAGACATTTGATCTGAAGAAGGATGGACTCCAACAGGTCTACTTGTTCGAGACATGCTATGCATGAATGAATACCTCTCTGGCTTTCAATTCAGATATGTAGAAGAAACTGCTCAGGTGCTTAGCTGCACCATGACTCTACAACCACACCAAATCATGGGTAGGATAATATTGATGATCTGGACTTAGCAGTGGTCTTGAGTGTCAAATAGAAGTGTTTAGGTGTTAACTTGGTACCCAAACCCAATAAGTAGTGTTTAATTGGAGTAGAGGCTCATCCATTGTTTCCTGTTTAGGATGTGGTTTCCGGCTTTCTCTTTTCCAATCTTTCCACTTTTCTTTTTTTTTGTTTATTTTTTCAATTGGAGCAGATAGACTAAACTATCACCCGGTTCACACTCCACCCACGTCTATTGAACAGGTGTAGAGGCTCATCCCTTGTTCTCTGTTCAGGATGTGGATTCCGGCTTTCTCTTTCCCAATCTTTTCACTCTTACGTAGCCCCCTGCACATCAGTGGCGTTACCGCCTTGCTCGGGGTGATATGATTAAAAAAAAAAAAAAATAAGACAAGGTCATTTTACAGGATTTTTTTTGTTAAAGATTGCTTTATATGTTGAGAATTATCATAAATAAAATCTAATGCTACTTCTTTTCTTTTGTAGATGAAAACCAGCCTTAGAAATAGGTAAGAACAGATCTACATTTAAACAATTTGATCTGAATGCAAAAAAAAAAATCTTGTAACATTACAGACAACCAAAATGCACCTTTATTTTTTTCATTATTGTAAACAAAGCCAGTATCAACATGCAAATTGTCTTTTCTTTTTTTTTTTAAGGAAAAATCATATATTCAGATACCTCATTTGTTTAATAACTGTATTTTTTAATCCAAGTTTATGATCAAGAGAATATAATAAATAATTAATAAATATTAAATATTTGTAGAGGATGGTCATCGTTTTTTTTTTTTTTTTGGTCATTTATTTTTACAAGTCTATTTAAAAGTGGGTCACAAAGCAAGAAAAAAAATGTTAATTCCAATCAAAAGAATGATTTACCAATTAACAAATAACCAAATTAGATATTTTGAAACTGGTATTTTCCCATAAATTGCTAATTTTCACACTAAAACTTTTGCCTTCAAATAGCTCAAAAGTTAGACAAGTCATAATTCATTTTATTCACCAGCATTTTAACTTATACATTCTTTCATTTTATCAAAATGAAAAGCTAAAACTATTTTATATATTAATCTCTTTGTGCGGTCTATTTTGTTTGTAATCATAAAAGCATTTTCAATTTAATTTTCTTTAAAATATTCAAGTCCTGTGCTAAATGCCAACCAGCAGTTATATTCATCCTCTGTTATTTTCTATTCTTGATGCTATGAATATACATAACTTCTCATATAGCAGCTTATACACTAATCTAACAAAATACATTGTCTCACACCAATGAAGATTATAAGCTCCTACTTGTTCAGAGTTTACATTGTGTACAGACATCACTACACTTAACCTAAAATTTTTTATCCCTCTAATTCCATGTTAACAAAATTCATGGTTGCTATAATAAATTCTTTTGTTGATGTGATCAAAATTTCTTATCCTCTTTAATACTCATTTGCCTAACAATTGTATCCAATAACAATATTTACAATAGATGTATCAGTGGGCTTACCCACATATACCCTCAAAGAATCAAACAGAATAAAGTTTAAAGAATTAAACAGAATAAAGGTTACAGCTAAGCTGTGGATAGAATAGTCTGTCAGTTAAATGCTATGCGTGATACAGGCTTGAATAATCATGTCTCTTTCAAGACATAACCGACTGGGCAGAAGATTTTCCTGCAGCAAGTTGCCATTACTTTCTGTAGTAGACTGGTTGCTAACCAAGGCTATAGAACATAATCTGCTCTTCTATTTAACCCATAGCAGGAGGAAGAAGAGATGGATTAAAGTGGAATTCAAACTCAGCTCTGATCTCATTTTGACCTGATATCCACTGCACCACAACAGACCTCTGAGAATAACCAAACTGAAATAAAACATTAACCACTCATCACATCAAATTTTGCATTATGTATGCTTATTAATTGCAATCCTTATTTTATCAGATTTTGTTTTTTCTTTCTTAAATTTTTGCATTTAATATGATTAGGCATGAAACTATTAAAAAAGAATAAACAAACAACACTATTAGTTTTTAACTAAATATTTTTTCATCTTAATTTCTATTGCTTGCTATCAAAAGTCAAAAACTGACGATGCTTCATCAAATCTATTTGTCTATACTTCTGAGGTGAGGTATTAATTACATTTTTTACATTATTTGGACTGTTGTCCTCATCTTTATTGCCATATTCACGACATTTCAGCCATTATGCACTTCATCCTTCTTCAGAGGCATGGAATTTTGAACTGAACCGTTTATTTCGATCACTGAGGTATATCATTCTTGTTCCATGTGTCATGCCACTTCTGGATGTCATGTAGTTACACCTCTTTAACTCAACTGTCTAAGTTATTTGTTCACAATTGCTGTAGCCAGGTATTGAACTCACAACTCTTTGGGTCAATTCACTGGATCTAACCAATGCTTTTTATTCACTAAAAGTATTTATGCTATTTGGATGAGTCCAACTACTGTTCTGGAGATGCGTGTTCATTTCTACAGCACACCCCTTTTTAGATATGCACTTTCTTTAGTAAATATTTTTTTCCAATATAATTCTACTTCCAACATCTCAGTCGAATTACGCTTTCACTTACCCTGGCATTGTATTGTGATATTCTTTTCAGGAATAGGTACTTCAAAGGCATCATAAAGTACGTCTATGTAACTATGATCCTTATGCTGCTTGACATGTCTGATGCTACTATGGTTCAATTGGTGGCAGCAAAATTTGCCTTAAACTTGATTGATTGATTTCATTTAACAGCATATCACCATCTTTGGGTTATTTAATACCGAAATCTAAATATTTTAATGCAATTTTATGCCTTCAACTACAGATATTTTCTATATAATTGTATATTTTCAAGGCAAACATTTTTAGACAATTTGTAAATGATAAGACGTAAAAAGTTGGCAATTTATTTTTAAATGCATTATTGGTAATTTTATAATAAAAATGTATTTTTACATTTTTAATATTGTAGTGATTATTTTGCTAGATAAATGTATTGTTGGTCATTTTATTATAAAAATATATTATTAGTAATATTTTTGGTTTTCTGAAACTGTATTGCTGGTATTTTTACTATAAAAAATGTTTTGATTTTTGTTTGGGGGTTCACTATTTGTCCATAGCTAGAACCCTAACAGATGCTACCACTCAGGGCCAGAGTGAATCTAGAAACAACAACAACAAAGAGGTGGTTCCTCACTCATCAAAATCACCAATCTTCCAATGAGAAGCTTTGCTACCCAGGGCTACTGCTTTAAATATTTCTGCCTAAATATACAGAATCATAAAATAGTTTTCAAATATGCACATTATCTTTGTAATAAAAGAGTGCTTGACCACTTACACTTTAGTTTTATCCTAGTTTTATTTTGATGCAGTACTAATTTCACTTCTACATCCTGCCAAAGGTGTCTGTGATTTGAGTTGCCAAGTTTAGAACTTTAGCTTGAAATTATATGGAAAATAGAGAATGATAGCCAACAATAAAGAATGCCAAACTTCCTGTATGTTTGGCTATATGAAAGTATATTGCTTCAGTAAATAAGTATCCCAAATGAATATCATACATATTTTGTTTTTTTAACAATTATCTTCACCTTTTATCAAGCCTGGTAGCCATTCAGGATAGAGAGTTACAAACTATGAAGCACAGTTTATACAAATATGTGGGGAAGATAATGATTAACCCTAAATTTGAACCAGTTAAGATTGTAGTAATTGGGGAAGCATATTTTTTGTAGTCAGTTCCACAAAGCAGCAATTCAAAGGAAGAAGTTGCTTGAGAGGAACTTACACATTGCAAATGGAATACAAAGATAATGACGATGATTCACTATAACGTGCATAGTATAACTTGCCTCAGGTGTAAAGGTTTAAACTGGTAAAACTAAGAAATGAAGTTCATCCAAGTACTTTCAATGGAAATAGCGATACAGCTGTGAGAGGCTGGTGTTGTATATATGAAATGTTGTATATTTGAACACAAAGTTATGTTGCAGGTGTGTCATTTCACATATTTATTGATAAGTAGATTTGATTGCATCTATATTGTAAATGGGCTTCAACCTGTACAGTTATATGATAATGAATAGTCTGATGTTTTATATTCTTTTTGTCTGTAACAAATCACACTAAAGCAAACATATATAAAATAAACAAGTAAATCCTACCCTGATTCAAACATCCTACTTGCAGGTAACCAGACAATTGACTGTATTTACCAACCTGCCCACACAAGGTTAGATGTGACACAAGGTCATTTTATAGTAGGTCTTCCCGGCCATATAGCCAAGCCATAAAATGTCTATTTTTACAGAGTCATGATTCTACCCTTCAGTGGAACCATGACTGGGTTAGTGCTCTCTGCTCGGAAGCAGAGAGCTGACAGTGTCAATAGTAGCAGAGGCAAGTCTACTACTCAGTGACTCAACAAGTGACATATTTCATTCTATCAGCATTCTACTGCTTGAAAAGCATGGTAAGATTAACTTGCAAATACTAAATTAGGCAGAGTTCACAGATACTACACTGGTTAAAAGGTAAAAGTACTAATCCATAGGTAAATAATTCTACCATTTTATGTAGGTACTATGATTTTGTGTGTGTGTGTGTGTGTGTGTGTGTGTGTGTGTGTGTACACACATGTATAAGTATTTGGTACTTAACCATTAGGAGGAAAAAATGGTATATACATATGTGTGTGTGTATATATATATATATATATATATATATATAAACAATTTTAGAAAAATTTAAGACAAAATAGTAAAAGATTTTCTCATGATGTGTTTCGTCAGTCCACTGAAGTCCTAAATGGTGAAACAAGTTACAAAAATATTTTTCTACTTTGTCAGCTTTTCCTTAAACATATTTGGTGGAGTCATGTGTTTCAGTAGATTCTATTTTTTCTTCACAGTGTAAATTTCTATCTACTAGCCTGTGAATTTGAGAGTCTTAATGAAGAGAATGTGCCTTCTGGCTGTTTTTGGTTAAAGCCAGGTATGTTTTTAAACAACTCAATCACACAAAACTTTCATCGGCAAACAAAGTACAATTACCCTATTTTTTGGATATGAAAAACATATCAGATATGGCCTTCAAAAGATTCAAAAGATATCAATTTCTTGATTGTTTGACTACAAAAGTCTTCTGAGCAGTCTAAAAACATGCTAAGCTTAACAGTAATTTTCTGTACAAGAGGGATGAACGTTTTAACCCCATCAGAAGGCACATTTTCTTTATCAAAACTCTCAAATGAACAGGTCAGTAGATGTAAATTTACACTGATTTAAAGTATTTTTTTTAAATCAATTCACCCCAAGCAAGGTGACAATGCCACTAAAGATGCAAGGAGTTGCTGAAAGTGAAAGATAATGAAAAGACTTTAAAAGGAAACAGAAATGCAATCTTAAACATGGAACAAGGTGATAAAAGCTACATCTGTTCAAAAGACCAAAGGTGAAGTGTGAACTAGATGATTAGCTATCTACCCTTTTGTGAGTAGAAGAAATAATTAGCAAATAAAATTTACTGGATGCTCAGTCAATGAATGCCAAAACGGGATCTTGATCAATAAACAGTGACAGCACTTCACCAGATAATAGAAAAATTTGCCCTGAGGAAAAATTTTAGTAAACTTAAATAATGACTAATGGTTAAAATCTGTTTTGGCAGGAAGCACTTTGCCATGGTTTAGAACACATCCATTAAGCTGAGGAATGAGAGTCTAATATCTTCAGAAATTTGTTAACCAAAGATGGTGAGTTCAATCCTTGGTGGCACCACAAGAGCCAACATAGTTAATAATTTCCTTACCATTACCATTTGCTAGACTGATATGTTTCATAAATACAAATTATCTTAGGGTTCATGCTTAGATTGTTGGTGTTAAGCTGTCTTTCATATAAAAATATAATGTATTATATCCCCAGTATCAGGGTGTGTGTGCATGTGTGTGTACACATTCTATACTATTAACTGTATAACAAACATTTCTAATTTGGCAAAGAAATAAGCATTTATTTTCCTTTTATATCTTAACATTAATTTGATTTGTAATCATAATTTAATCAGTTATAATAATATCTATCTTATTCTGGAGATATCAAGAGATTATTGTGTTTGACAGGGTATTCAGATATTTACCTATAACTAGTAACTACTATCTCAACAGAAAACTATATTCAACCATAAGAGTATAAGATTTGGGGAATAGTTTTGGTGAAAAAGGTGTTCCTAATTTGACAGCAAATACATATATGCATATATTTGGATAGATTATATCTTTTTCATTTTTAGGCATTAATGCCTTTCCCAAGTGTATTTGTTATACACAAACATGCTTGGAAAATCCGTATTAATCCAGCTCTTTTCACTCTAGCTATGAGTTGAATAGCAGGACCGATTTGGTTCTATAGCCTAGGTTGGAAACCAGTCTACTGCAGAAAGTAATGGCATCCTACTGAGGGAAAAAGCATGATCACACAAGTGTGTATCACATATGGCAATTAACTAACTGATCACTCAGTAACATCTTACATCAGTGGCTTTATTGTCTTGATTGTGATGATATGATTTTTTTTTTAATTATTTTTATTAAATCATTCATCAGCATGTATGATTGTTCAAGAACAATTCAATGAAGAAAGATAGGAGATATATATTTAAGAAAGAACATTTTCTGAAGAGATCTAATCTCGGCAAACTGATGTGAGTTTGATCCTTGTGCATTCAATGAACAAAGACTTATGTTCAAGTTGGCTGTATTTGTTTCAGAGTATAATCTTACACTCTAACCTTCGATCTAGAGAGTAAATCAGCGTATAATAGAAAACAGAGAATGGACAAGTAATCAATAAAATTCAGTTTTATGTTTGTTTTAGATTTTAACTGTTTCCTTCACCGGGAAGGTTTTTTTTTTTTCTAGTTAAAACTGAATTGAAAATAAAGAGCATTGTAAAAGTGGTGTATGCAGAGAACTATGAAGAAACAATAATGAAACATAGCTATAAAGTTTTAAGAGAAAATGTGTGTAGCTGCGTATAAGCTTACAGAATGTAAGTCTATCTATGCATCTTATGTGTGCATGCATTTATAGGTGTTAATGATGATAAATGTAATAAAAAGATAATGGAAGTATTGCTAACTGCCAGTGATAGCCAGAGGCAACTGATTTCTATTTTGTCTTAATTCAATTTTCAAGCAAGCCCAGTAGGCTAATCAACTGAATGAGATCTTCCAATAAGCCAGCAATCAGAACCAAAACTACATTTGATTCTATTTTTATACATTCACACGAGCCAAAATTTTCATCAGAATAAAAATAAAAACATTTTCCCTACTACAAATTTGAGTTAAAAGAAAAAGTAAACAATTTGGAGTTTTGTTCAACTATCAAAACAAAGTAATATGAAATAGATGCAGTAAAACCGCTTCATATTAAAAGAAATGTTTACTGAAAAATGAAAATAAAATAAAAAACAATTATCTTGATTCATTTGACAGTGATTGAACTCATGATTAACAGCAAACTACATACACTTAACCAATGCATATATCCAGCAAAATTTGTGTGTCCTGCTGCCAAATTCATGTGTGCTTGTTTCCTGTAGTCAAATTCATGCGTGCTCATAACCCAAAGAAATTATTTTAAGAATACACATTAGAAAACTTTTAGATAAAAAATGCTTTTTGACATTCTTCTAAATTATTGGCTCTTAATAAAATTTTCACTTGTTTTAATGAAGAATTAAGTATATTTTTCTCAAGTATCCATTCCAAACTTTGGAAAGAAAATAAATGAACCAGCACACAGTACAAATATCAAATGAACAAAACATGAGGCAACAGTATAGAACAAGTACTAAAAAACCAAGGAAATTCTGTGAAATGAAAGATTACAGACAGCAGGGAATGCCTGCATATCAATTCATTTGCATGAATTTGGTCTTGTCTTTGACAAACAACAAATTAAAATTCAATTTTTTTTTTTAAGCTTTTCTGAATCTTCTGTCTGAATTTTTGAGATACAGAGTTTTTTTAACGTTCAGATTAATGTCTTCATCTTGTTATTATAACAATGTATCAGCCATTGTGGTCTTCAGATTTCTTTGGGTATTTGCTGACCTGAGTATACTTCAGGGAATTTCCCACTGACCTCTTAACCTATGAACAAATTCAATTTCATTTTGTTGTTCATGTCTAGGAATATCTCATTCTTCTAGTACTCAGTTATCACTAGTTCTATTTCCACCGAGTAAGCCAGTACTTAGCTCTGGGATTGAATTAATCTACTTTGCTATTTAACCCATAACTGAAGAGAAAGAACAAATGGACTCCTACCATTCCCAAAAGCATTAGTGCGAAAGTGAATGCAATGAGCCTGGAACTTAAACTGCAGATTCTATTCTGTGCCAATATTGATTGCACTACCTGCACATTCATTACATAAATGATATTTTTTAACTTCATTTTGTCTGCATCAATTTTATAAGGTATTATTGTGTTTAAGTTTTATACACTACACACATACCACATTTTTCTTCTTCATGTGCCGTGTCCTTCCAGGACATAGACAATCATGGACTTCCACTTGGCTTTGTCTCTTGTTGCACTCAATATTTTTTCCTCTTGGTATCTCTTCTAAACCCTGCTTCACTAGCCATTTGCTCAGACCTAATATGTACGTCTCACACTGCTTTTCCCTGTCTCTCCCTTTCCCTTTATCTGACCTGTGAGTATTAAATTCTCCAGGCCCTCTTTCATCATTACATGTCCCAGGAACCTCATTTGTCTCTTGATGTTAAGTATGAGTTTTCTTCTCATTTGCAATCTATACAACACCTCATTGTTGCTCACATGCTCCTTCCATGGCAGCAAACCACTTGTGTACAAATAGGAAATGAACTCAGGTAAACAAAAATAGAAAGAGACATTAAACAAGGGTGTGTTTTCTCACTGGATCTATTCAACCTGTACATACTGCATTAGCTGGCATATATTTCCTTTTTAAGCATCCCCCCCCCCCAGCAAGATAATAAAGCAATTAAGATGCAGGGGCGAAAGAATATAAGAAAAGGAAAATAATTATTAAGGAGCAAGAACAATAAAAGAACAGAAATTAAGACAAAAGATAATGATTGACATTGCATTTAAATATTTGAAGATCAAAGTTGACTGGAAAGCAAAAGCTAGAAGAGAATTCCACAAATGAGAAGTGTGAGAAAAATTATTATCACAAAACTTATAGTCACATCAAGCCATTTCAGCTGTAAAATGATGACACCTTGCCTCTTATCTAGTATTGCACTTACATTTATAAAGTTTCAGTATTACAAAGAAAAGTTTATTAGAATAATTACCATGAAAGTATTTATAGAGAAAGCAGTGAGAAAGTGACTGGTCAGGACTATATACAACTGAGTACTGAAAAATTATTGGCCAACTCCACTTCTAAAAAAAAAAAAAAAAAAAAAATCAATTCAATATGCTTATTTTCAGAATTGAGTTGATTTCAGTAACTTTTCTACACCCCATCAAAGTATTACAAAATGATGTGCTAATATTATGAATGCCTGTTTTTTAGCCACTCAATGTGCCATTTGTGTTTTTATTTTAGATGTCTGTTAGAAAGGCCATTAATCAAGATATACGCTTGAAGAAGTTGGAGAAAAATAAACGGCAAGTTAAATGAACAGATAAGCTTACCTTTGTAAGTAATTTATAAACTTGTTTTTATAAATATAGTTTATATTATTATTTACATATTTTCTTATATAATGTGTACTGAACTCACTATCAGCTTTCTACTAAAACAATAATTGGTGTTTTATGTATGTATTTCTATAAAAGCACAAGATCTTACAAATTGATCTAGCATGTGAATGAGAGAAGCTTTTTCAAGAAAAAATTCATAAGAAACAAAGAAAACGAGTACTGAACTGTTATGTAATATCAGTTCTCCTATATGGCAGTAAATGCTAGACAATCACCTCAGATGAAGAGAAGACTCGAAGCAAAAGAACTGTGGTTCTACAGAATGATGCCTAGAATACCATGGATTGAACATGTGAGCAATGACAAAGTTTTAGAGAAAATGGATACAAAATGGACACTTATCAAAAAGAGAAATTTCTAGAAATTTTTCATTTCTAAAAATTTAAATTTCAAAAATTTCTAGGGTACATAATGAGAAAAGGCCTGGAAAAAAAAATCACAGGGCAGGTTGAAGGCAAGGGGGTCAGAGACAAAAAGTATAAGCTACCTAGATAGCTTGAGTAAATGTATGATAGAATAGGGTTTACGGAAGAACAAATTTATTAGGAGCTACAAAGGACAGGAAATTGTGGAGAGCCATGATCACCAACTTTCTGAAAGGCATACAGCACACAGAAGTTTTTCTTTAACATTTTATAATATATCATACTCAAAATAAATTGCCACAGATATTTTGTCAAGCCATTAGTTGTTGATGCTTAAAAAGTGATACTTGAGATAGTGTAGATATAACTTAATTCTTATGAGTATATACACACACCATGAGTTAAACCAAGCTTTGTAAGTGAAATTGGATAGTTGGTAACTGTCAATCATTGTGCTAGCAGGAAGTCACAAATCATAGTGATCGCGTGTTTGAGCATACTGGCCTTGTTCAAAAACTCGTCATGCTGGATTATGCTCTTTACCCCCAGAAACTGTAACTAAAGTCTGCTGGTGTGATTGGTAATAAGTAGCCAGCAATTTATGCTCTCACATCCTGATTGAACACTCTGGAAGAATGGTAGACTTTGAAAAACAGTAGCTACTCTGGCATCTATGCATCGTTCATTCAGCAATGAATTAGAACACTCTCAGCTATTGGGCGTGTATAATGATAATATACACACTAAAAAGTCTGCCTCCTCCTACCGAGCACCCGTAGCTCAGAGGTAGAATTGCCGACTGATGCCAATTCGGTCAGGTTTCAATCCTGGGTAAAAAGCAATCAGCTGTCTAACTGTACTGATGAGCTGTTATACAGCGAAACAGATCTGTCTGCGGATGACTATATATATATATATATATATATATATATAAATGATGCTGGAAAACTAAGCAATGTGATTAAATGTATTTCATCATTACACACCTGATCACAATTTTAGCTTAATAAATGCCAGTCTGATGAGAAGAGAAAAGAATTCACAAAGATTAAAATACATTGTAAGTGTACTGATTTCCCAATTCTCCATCATCAACCTCAGATTTAGGCTTACATACAACACTGGTCACTGCAATAGTAGCAGAACGCAAAATAACAAAGAGAAAAAATAGGTTTACTCAGAATTGCCTAATTTCAAATCCAGCAGATATTAAAGATTTCAATATGAGAAAAAAAAAAAAACTCTGACAACAGAATCTGATGAGAACCTGCACCTCAAAAATTCTAATACATTTTTCTAACAAAGGTTTGTCTTTCATTCCAACCTCAAGATGCTTACCATATGGAAGTAAAACCCATTGTCTGTAAAAGCTTTTCCAGTTTATTTCATTATCTCCCCTTTTATTCAGAAACTATTCTACATTCAAGTAACATGTAATGATGTATATCCACATGAAATCAGTATATATCCTTTTTAATATCTATGCAGAAATATAACACAGGTCACATAATGTCATCATGTTTTCTCTTTTAGTAACAAAAATTTCTGCATGTTTTAGAGAAAGGTGCAATGTAAAACAATAGAAATGAAATGATAAAAAAAAATGGAAAACTGATGATTTGCATAAATGAAATAAAATCATGTATATAAACATTTTTATGAAAAAAAGTCATAACCTTGAATAGAGAATGTATTAACGTGTTGGTCAAATTTTACAAAGGAACAGCTTGTTTAAGAAAGTACTGTATTTCTCTACCCATGTATGTAAGCAACACACAAAAAAGAAAAGCTCTCTACATCTTATATCTTCACCAAACTTGGAAACCACCTTTTAATTTCATCCGAAGACTTAAAAGCTGTGTATTTGGTGAGATTGGAAGGGAGTCAACTACTAAGTCCTGGAGGACCAAGCATATGGTTTTTTAGCAAGTACTGTCCCTAATTAGACCAAGTGAAGGCAATAATCAATAAAATGTATCAGAAAATAGAAAGAGTATATTTCATTAAAATAGTACATTTTTCATTGGTAACTAAGTAAAAATATTGTTAAAGAGAAGCAGTTAAATTTTTACACATCCACTATATATTCACTAGAGATATTCTAACTTTGGGTAACCATTTCAGACAGATTATTCTGTTAATGAAAAAAAAAAGAAAGAAAAAAATTCTAATCTCTGAAAACTGCAAAATCATTTTTTATGAAAGATTAATGTTTTGGGAAAAAAGTCAAATAAAAGATGATTGAAGATATAAACTTGATAAATTAAAATTAAAATTAGCATTCAGATAAAAAATAATTATTTAATGTAAAAATCCATTTGGTTTATGAAACCAAAAATAAGCCCATTTAAAAAATAATTCTTTAGCTTTACCTTAGAGAAACATTTCCATTTTGTTCTAAGTTAATCTTTTCAGAACCTTTATTGTGCGTGTATGAGGGGATGCTGAAAAGCCAAAGAAAAAAGAAATATATACATACCTGATGTTTGATCATTTAGTTTGAATTTGGGAAATGGGAATGTCTCAGAACTTTTCAACACCTCACCACTTTGTAAACTTTATGTATATACAGTCTTAAAAATTAAAGTCTAATATGAAATATATTACATACCTTCAAAGGTATCTAAAGTCAACACTTACTGAATGGGGGTGAGTGCAAGTCAATCAATGAAAGTTTATAGATTACTAAAATGTTCTCACCTAATTCATTTCATTTTTACAGTAGGTTTTTCAGTTAGTCAAATACATTTCACATTCTTATAAGGTGCCATCTATTTCCACTGTAAATACTTTTGAATACAAATAACTTTAAAAAAAAAGAGAGAGGTGCTGAAAAGTTCTCAGCAGAACCAATCTCTCAAAATTTAGACAAATTATTTTTTAAGGTTTCTTGGTCACAGTCAAAAACTTTTCAGCACCTATGTGCGTGCTATAATAAATTATAATATACAGGGTGCACCATAAAAACACATACACACAGGAAATTTGGCACAGTTTATTTAATTTAAATTTTTGTTGCAGTTATTTGAAACAAATGAAAAAGACAAATTTAGTAGCTTAAAACAGAACAAAAAAAAACAAATATTAAATATGGTATTCAACAAAAAAAAAAAAATTATGTTATAATTATATAATAATTATTATAAGTAGAAATTTATTATTACAAAAAAATTATATACAAGAAAATTACTTTCAATCGGTTTCAATTATTTTTTACTTTGATATAGTGTTTTGTTTTTCATTTTATTCTTCTTTACTATTGCTACTAAAAGCTGAAAACAAGCAATAGACTTGAGCAAATTTGTTAATCCTGAAGAAAGGAAAGAAAAAGTGATGAATGAATTTTCTCCCTGGAAAGCCGGGTGAACAGAGATGAATAATGATTCAATATTGATTGAGACAGTGTCCCTGGTAGAAACAACCCAAATTTTGCAGGCAAATAGGATAAATGTTCATCCCTTAGCAGAATTAGTATCTATCCACTTACACTATGTATCTGTTTTAACATCTGCTGAAGAAAAAGACATTAGCATTGAATCTCTCTTGAATGGACATTAAAAGGACTGGGTTAGCTAATTTTTAATCTTTTCTGTCCATTGATTTGAAGCTTTGCAAATCAGTAAGTTTGTGCCAGGTTAAGTCAAGAAAATACTTGGTATGAATATTCACTTAAAAATAATTAAAATGCAAGAAGCAATATTTGTTCTAACTGGGAGGTTGCTAAAATTAAATATCTGAAAATTCAATGTGTCTTGTTCAAAGATAAATGAAAAAAGGTAAATCCTGAAACTAGATTAAAGATTAAATAAGAAATATTAAAAAATAACCATACAAAATGAAATTATATACATATGTCAGTGTGTGTGTGACTTCTCAATCTTGGCCTGTTAATTTCACTGTTTAAGAAAAAAATAAAAAAATAGGGGTAGCAATCACTAAAAATGTCTTAGTAATAAATATTTTAATCACTTAAACATTTTTAGTGAACATCCATATTTGAATAGACACATTTAAAAAAAGAAAATTTAAACAGTATATTTATCATGATCATCTCTCCTAGCCAAAATGAAAATCTATACCTGTGTATGTGAGGGGTGCAGAAAAATCCTCAAGATTTGTGGAATGAATTGCTCAAAACTTGACCAAATCAAATATCAGAATTTATTAATTTTGGAATCCCTTCTTCATTCATATAAAACTTTTCAGTAAGTGTGTGTTTATATGAAAGAGAGAAATACCTACAACTATATAAGCACAAGTTTATACATACCTTCAACAGAATATGACAACCATAATTCATGAACTTCATTTCTCTGCGCTACAAAGTTGAATTGGTCCAATAACTGTTTTATGCGTGGTGTGTGGCGTGGCGCGTGCAAGTGCGTACATGAACATACTGATAGATATATATGAATACAAAGCTTTAAATACTTATTCTTACAAATATTTAAATCGCCAAATTTCACTTCATAATAACTGTACATTTCTTTGGAAAAAAAAATATATAAGGAGAACACTTGTCACATTTTGTTCTAATTTAAAATATTATACAAATTTTAATATCATACTATATGCTTGTGTATATAAGCCATACCAACAACATACAGAAAATAGCTAAATGGTAATATCATTGATAAATTCCATAAAAGAATCTTTCAACATTTATTAATTGAAAAGTTGGCATTATTGTCAATTGAAAATTTCAATTGACAATAATGCCAATTTGAAATTTATAGAATCATTCATAAAACAGTTTTTCAGTAAATCAAACTTCTTACATCTGTTACAGCTCTTTCTAGTACTAAAAGGACTTTCCTTTTTAACCTTGTGTTTAAGGTAGTGTCTATTCTTCAATACGGCAGTGAATGCTGGACAATCTCACCGAATATGAAGGAAGACTTGAAGCAACTGAAATGTTGTTCTACAGAAGAACTTGACACCAGGAAAAGATAGCTGAAGTTCCTGGGGACATGTAATGAGGAAAGAGGGCTTGGAGAATCTGATACTCATAGGTCAGATAGAGGGAAAGAGAGACAGGGGAAAGCAAATGAGCTAAAGCAAATGGATAACAGAGCAGGGTTTGGGAGGGGTAACAGAAGAAAGTCTGTTCAGAGCTACTAGGGATAGGAAATGTGGAAGGCCATGATTGCCTACGTCCTGAAAGGACACGGCACATAGATTGTGGAAAAATCAACATCTTGATTATATCATTATTTTCTCTTCTAATTACATGCGATACCCATTTTAATTTTTAGAAATGATCAAACGATGTGGTTTTTGTTATTTGATAAAGCTCTCCAGTGCTAGTCTATAGAACCTAACAAAAGATTATTTTGTTTCATGCCATCATTGACCTGAGAAAATGGTTGTACATAGCTGATAGTTTCGGCATTTCTGAGTGAGGATAGAATCAGTGGGCAATGACTGAATGTTGCTTCAATGTATTACAGTTAAATATAGTCATTGCTAAAACAACTGAAATTATGTACAGTATAACCCGGATATAAGAGAAACCCGGATGTAAGATATTTTCTTTGGTCCCAAATTAGAGTCTCTGGTAATGTATATAAAATAGACCAAACCCGGATACAAGAGAACTTTTATCTGGTCCAGACAACTCTCATATCAGGGTTACACTGTATTTTTGTTTCCTTTTCCAAATTTTGCTATGCAATAACACATATCATTAGAGTGAATGAAAGTTATGCTGTATTTATTTAATAAACCCTAACCAAGATATATTACAAGTTACATAGAAAGCTAGTATCTAATCTACAAATTATTGACTGGACGTAACATTTTTGGAGTGCTAGGATGTGTTTTCTCAAACTTATTTGACCTATATAGTGAGGCCATTCTGAGAGAATTAGAAGTCCAACCAGAATTAATTCTTGACAGCCACAATCTTAGCAAAATAAGATATGCAGATGACATGGTATTGTTAGAAGATATAGAAAGAACTTCTACCAAAATGTATGAAAGGAAAGCAGGAAGGACTAAACAACAATAGCAAGAAGACAGTCAGCAAAGGAACAGCTCAACATACATATTACAAAGTGAAGATACCAAAATCTAACAAGTACAAAAACTTAAATATCTTGGAAGTGTTTTAACAGAGGCTGGAAAGTGCAACACCAAAACACAAAGATGCCTAGGAACTGCAAAAGATACCTTCTAAAAGCAAAGTATTAAGAAATAGAAAAATGTCATTGGAAACAAAGAAAATACCAAACTATTATGCATTATCAATAAGTGTTATACATGATACACACTCGAGCGATCATCTCGAAAGAGAAATGACTGACTGGGCAGAAGATTTACCCCCAGTAGGCTGCTATTATTTTCTGCAGTAGACTGATTGCCAGCCAAGGCTATAAAACCCAATCTGTCCTATTATTTAACCCATAGCTGGAGGGAAGAGATGGATTAATACCTTTCCTAAGGGCATCTGTGCATAAGTAAATGTAACAAATTCAACTGGAATTTGAACTCAGCTCTTCGATTTCTTGTTCTGAGCTAATATCATTCCAACACACATTCATCATGAATGACAAATATGCATTGTGGTGCAAATGTAATATTATCAAGCCTCCTATACAGCAGTGAATTCTGGACAATCTCCCTACAGATGAAGAGGCTTTAAACAGAAATGTGGTTCTACAGAAGAATGCTAAGAACACCATGAACTGAACATGTGAGCAATTACAAAGTTTTAGAGGAAATGGAAACAAAAAGAACATATCGTTAACATCAGAAAGTGATCGTTTAAATTTCTAGAGCACATGAGAAAGATGGTTCAGAAAATTTGTTGTACACGAGAAGGCAAGAGGGACAGAACTAAACGGTGCTTAACCTACCTAATGAGCTTGTGTAAATGGTTGGCCAAACAAGGTTTAGAGAGATAAAAAAAACATAAAATTAACTAAGAGCTACAAAGGACAGAAAATTGTGAAAAGCAATGATCACCAATGTCCTGAAGACACATAGCACATAGAAGCTTCAAGTCATCAAAATGTCAGTATAACAAAGGCAGGAGGGGAAATCGTTCATTTCCAAACAAAAAATACTCAATGCAAAATTGTTAAAGAGCTTTTCAAATTTGTTGTAATAGAGCTATCCTTTTTAAAAGTAAGACTTTCTTCACAGGTTAAATATATAATTCATATAAAAAATGGATGTATAATTAGTGTTATTGGTGCTGAAGGTAAAGATGGCAGGCAGAGTTCTGTTCCATTCACTTTTGTGCTAAGGCTCCTCAGAAAAGCTTGAATCCATCTCTTCTTCTCCAAAGTTTAAATATCTGTGGTGTGTAGATTTGTATTTAATTGTAGCTTTTCATGGGGTATTAATTATTTTTAATAAATTTTGAAGTATACCCACTTGGTCTATTCTCTATTGTGATACATTTATTTGGGGATAAGTTTCATATCCTTTATAGGAGAGGTTGCTGGTTTCTCTGAGAAAGGTCTGCAGCAAGTAAACTGTATTTGGATTGTAATCAGTAAAGATTTGTTTGATTTCCCAATAGTTTGGTTTAACATCTCTACAGTTCCATTGTATGATGCTTGTATTCCATTAGTCCATATGATTGGTAATTATTGTATTTTAGTGAATAGATTTTAAGGATAACAATGCTTTAGTTAACTATCTCCATATATTCCATACTTTCTGTACTGTTTGTTTTTCTTGTTTCTGAACTTGTTCTTCAAGTATTTTTATGTTATTATTTGGGTTCTTTTCATATTGTTTTTTTTTAATTATTATTATCCTTATGTGGCTTGTCATCATTTTTATTAGCTTTTAATTTTGTTTCTTTTGTTTTTGAGATTTTGATTTTGTTTTGAGGTTTGGTTGGTTTTTATTCCTAAACTGTCCTAGGAATTTTTTATTTGAGAAGTTTGTTTTATCATGGAATTTTGTATTAGGTTTACATTGTGATAGTTTTGGTTCATTTTCAAGTTTGCAATTGGTTTTGATGCTTTCAATGATTTTTAATTCTTGAATTAAAGATTTTAGTTCTTGTGTTTCTTGTAATTTGTTTGATATTAAATTTTCATATGTATAGCTTGATGTTACTTGCATAATTTTTGCATATGATAGTGTATTGGAGCTTGTGTCAATGCTTTACTTTGCTTCTGAAAAGCGGATATTTTTGGTGTGTTTAATTTTTGACATATCTTTCTTTTTGCCATGTTTCACAGTCCTTGGAAGTTGCCCTATGACTTTTTTTTTACAATTAGGGCATCTGGCTTCATTTGGGCATGTGATCTCTATGGTTAGGATCATTCTCCCCACATTTTCCACATACCAACTTCCTTGTACATTTATTCTTACCATGTCCATATCTTTGGCAGATGAAGCATCTTAATGTTTGGAATATATTTTTCATCTTTTGAAACTGTATGTCCAATCTTTATTTCCTGTGATAGTTCTGGTGTACCAAAAGCAATAGTATTAGTGTTGGCATCTATAATTCCATTTGTTTTTTTTAATTGATATTCTTTTTATGTCTGCAATGTTTTGTTTTTTGATAGAATTATTGTTCTTAATTTCCTCCAGTGTACACAGTGAGAGTTCTGCGCTCCTCACTACATCTTTGGAAGAATTTTAAAATTGGTATGGGTAGACCCTTAACTTTATACCATGAAATTTGGTCATCTTTAATAAAGTTTCAACATCATATTTTTCTTTGATTTCTCGCAGTAACATTATTTCTTTTATTTTTTTTTTCAACTATTTTTGGTGTTATCTTAGATGTTAAGATTTTTTTAGATTACAAAAATGTAATAAATTCATTATCAGTTTGTCTTCTATTGGCTGTGTTACTATGAATTTCAAAATTTCTTCCTTTGATTGATTTTCTGTAATGCTGTGTCTGTATCAGGATGTACATTGTGGTGCAGTGGATATCGACTCAGAATGGAAATTCGGGGAGCCAAGTTTGGATTCCAGTTGAATTCATTGCATTCACTTATGCACAAATACTTTTTGGAAAGGTATTAATTTGTCTCTTCCATGCAGTTATAGGTTAAATAACAGGACAGATTGGGTTCTATAGCCTTGGCTGAAAGAAAAAAAAAAGTGTCTGTATCAACATGTAGTTTCTTGTTTTGTTTTTTGTTGCACTTATATTTTATTTATATTTATTACTATTATTATCCATCAGACATACTCCCAATTCATTTCAGAGCACTGTATGGGAGAGATTATAAGTGTGGGTGGGGAAATTCGATTCACCTTATTCCTCCAGGGCTACTTGACTGTATACTTAAATGTGGCAAGGATACCAAACACTTGCTATATCCATGATTGTCCACCCAAGTATGAGCATTCCTTAGAGGTTAAAACAGTCATGTCAGATTACTTAACTCCCAATCTGATTGACCCTACAACTACCACTTACTAAATCAGTTTAATGTGGTAAATGTGAGTGCATTTTGTTTGTTTTGTTAGTCTGACTTAGGGCTTGATGTGACCTGCCGGTTGATTAGATCTGCTCTCCAACCACCCATCTAGCTCAAGTAGGGCCAAACTAGTATGTTCAAGTTAAGGAGTATATGTATAGCCCAATTCTTGAAATCCTCTACTACCAGGATCCTGAACTCAAACATCACTGGTCACCCCCAACAGAAAATTGGTAGCCCCCCTTGGAGGATTTTTACCCCTTGCAGAGATACAGTCAATGTATTCTGAATCCCCAGCAGCAGAGTGGCTTAGAAAATCATGAACTTTTATAGTGGTAACACGTCATGAGTCATCAGAGCCTCAAAAGGCTGAAATCAATAATATTGAACCTGTATAAAACAGTTTTGAGCCACTTGTGGTTTGTGTAAACTTATTTCAATTTTACACTATTTGCATTATTTGCACTATTGTCCTTATTTTTGTTGCTATTTGTAAGATGTTTTGGCCATTGTATATTTCGGCCTTTTCTTCAGGTGCTAGGAATTTCGAACTGAACCCTTTATTGCAATCACTGGAGTATATCATTCTTATTCCTACCAGGCTACAGCAATGGCAAACAAGTACTTTAGAGGGTAACTTAGACTACTCAAGGAATGAGAATGATATACCCCAGTGATTGTAATAAAGTGATTCAAAATTCCTAGCACCTGAAGAAGGCTAGAGCATACAATGGCTGAAACATCATACAAATGGCAACAAAGATGAGGATAGTTCGAATAATATAAATAGTGTAAATACTACCTCATCTCAGAATTATAAACAGACTAGCAGTATAGCCCAGTGTTACTCGGGTGTAATGAAAGCTTTAAAACTAATCCATGGTCCTGGAGCTCTGACTCTTTGCCCGTTGGCACGAAAGACTAAAAAGCAATAGTTAAAGCGAAATCGTAGACTGAAAGAAAAATGAATGGATGTAAGTCAAATTTTCATTTCCTGGTATAGATATCAAATAAGTTTTTTTCATCGTAAACTGAATTTTGAAGGCTAAATAAGTCCTCTGAGTAAATGGCATCATGGCTGAGACTAAGAACTACAATTATACCTACTTAGAGCCAAACCCGAAGCAAAAACTAAAATAAAATGGCTGAAAAAAATGCAGGCATACAGGCAGATAAACAGACACACACAAACATCTTGCCTTTTATATATATAATCAATTTTCTGCACTATTGTAAGAACTGCAACCTTGAAACTTCTGAATATCATTTCTTATGGCTTTGTCTATGAGTGTATCAAATTTGATTAAAATCGGACCACTTCTTCTATAACCCAATCTTTTTGATTATCGATTTTCGATATTTATCGGGGGAATACCCCAACACAAAACCTAGCTAAGAACACCCGCAAACGCTTATAGTACAACTGTGTAAATTTTTAAGAAAATCAGTTCAGCAGTTTCGGAGTCTATAGGTAACGGACACACACAGACAAAGTTCCATTTATAAATAAGTTTAGATCATTTCAATTTTGTAGATAATCTAACATTTGAGGGTTTTTTTTTTTGTTTTTTTACATGAAATTGTCTTGAATGTCAATGGACATTAAAATAATGTGGTAATGTTAAGAATATAATACATCTTCACCAATTTATTTGGAACCCTTGAATTTGAAACAACTACAATTCTTATAGAAAATGCAATGTATATCCATAGATTCTATATTCTCTGGCAAATTTATAATTTGACAAGGATCATTTTAGAAGAAAAAAAAAATCTTCAATTGATGATTCATCCATACTTATAAACCAATTTTGTTATATCTTGACATTATTTTGATTTTTCATCAGAATTTAATCATTATATCTATTGCATTCAGGGGTCATTAGGAGGATGGTATTTTCCCACTATCCCATGGTAGTAGAATGTGGTCATTTTCATATGGAGTGCCCGTATGCACACATGTAGACCAAGGCCAAAACTTTCCAAGTGACCACCATCACATGGACATCAATATTCCAGATATTTCCTCTTGTAGTGCAAGGAGGAAGGTGTTACCACAGGAATAGAATCTCCATGACCAGGTACCTTCTTCATTGATTAATGAGGAGAACAGATACCATGCCTGAAGACAGAGAAATGATAGGGTCATCATGTGCATCAAATGGGTGTTTAGATTTTAAGGAAGGACTGGCAACCCAATTTATTATTCCAACTAAGATGGGATTCTTAAATAGATTCAGATTTTTGGGAAGTGGGTCAAGTCAAAACTTTTTCATCACAAGCTCATGAGGTAGTAAATATGGTATGTGTCTTTTTGTTTTTTGTGTGCATACAACTTTTCAGAGAGTACACAGATACTACCCTCTGGATCCTAAGCAGAGGGCTAAAGAGCAACACTTTCAGAGACAGAGAGCACAGATATACACTATGGGTACTGTGCTTATAACTAATCAACTCTGTGACATAATCACAACACTTTTCAAATACTTATGGAAAGACTGATTTCAAGTTTAAAACATTTAGAAAAATTCAGATTTCAATCGTCAGCAAGGCTTGCAATAAATATTTAGGTTTTCTCACATATTTGATCAGAACTCCCAACTTGATTACATCACCCTTTCTCTAACAGCAAGAAATATGGTAGTCTGCTATTTGTTAGGAATATTTGAAAGTTTTCTTCAGTCTTCTTATCCTCACTCTTCCTATGAATACTATTTTGCAATCTATGTGTTTGCTAATGTTTTGTTTTTTAATAGTACTAATTAAAAATAAGTTCTTATGGAACTGAAGTGCAAGTTTGCAAACGTTATCAAATCACCATTATCACTATCTAACTATTTATTCTGTGCAAGACTACAATTTTTATTATTAAATAACTCCCTGTACTCTTTACTCAGTTTGATACTATTCATTTTCTTAATGAATTAAAATATGGCAAGTCAAACCAATTTTATTCAGTATTTTCTTTCTTTTTCTTTCCTGTCATTATTTCTCTAATAGTAGTTCATATAATAAATCCTGTTGTCAGCTGGAATTTTAAGTATCACGAACCATTCAACAAAATAAAACACACCAGTAAGCCATTTATCACAAAATTCTAAAGACTTGCTAAATTCCAGACCCCCCTGGATTTAAGGTTGCTTTGACTGATCAACATTCTGTCTTCATCTTTAAATCTTTTTTTTAACACATTTTATTGATAATATATCATTCTCTCACTTAACCTTCACTGTGACCTTTATTCTATATATATTCTTATGTATTTAACAAAATTAAATTAATGACATTTGCTGATCAAACAATTTTAAATACTTGGGCACTGTACAAGTTAATGCAGAAACTTTCTGATATAGTATTTTCATATAGCATTATAAATTATAAAATTCCTGAGAAAAGCTTATATTTTTCTCCAGTGTATAATTTGTCATTTAAGACATCAAAATGAGTTTTGGATAATTTGTGTGCTAAATAACAAAGCAAATGCTATTACTTATTTAGAATTTTTTTTTAAATTAGCTGTCTAAATGCAGAATTAATTTGCATGCTTCTAAATGTTTAGGAATAATCTTTTCATTTTGTCAACA
Source organism: Ascarosepion bandense (assembly GCA_037127315.1). Taxonomy (NCBI): domain Eukaryota; kingdom Metazoa; phylum Mollusca; class Cephalopoda; order Sepiida; family Sepiidae; genus Ascarosepion; species Ascarosepion bandense. The sequence continues at coordinate 14,059,031 of JBBBDQ010000547.1, read as the reverse complement.
GATTGTGAAAGTGCTGTTGGTAGTTCACTAGCAAATATGGTGAATTTTCAAAGCAAAGATCATTTCAAAATACTAAAATGCATATGTGGAGTATTCATTCAGAAAAGAACAAAAAATCATTATTAAAAGTGGAGTTTTTTTTAGTGTTCATTGATGGTGATTTAGACTGAAACAGCTCATCAAATACCCAACAGCAAAAAGTGCTTAAAAATGACATACGAAAAATATGAAATCAAATCAACCTATCAACCACCTGTCTTGAATGACTATGAATCATGAAATAAAGGAAATATTTAGAAATTTAATAAATTATTTTATTTCAATTTTAAGATAACTTTGTTAAATATACAGAAAAAAGAAATCAGGTTTGATAACTCAAAACTTAAAAACAAATTATCTTCTAAATTTGCAATTTTTAATGAATTACTTACACTGTTGAATAAAAGCTATTGCTTAAAAATGAAAAAAAAATCCCTGTTCATTTTTCTCCTATCTTTGTAGATCTAATTTATAAACAACTTTAAGGATTTCATGAAAGCAAAAACATTCTATAATTTAGCAGTTAAGGTAAAATTTCCTAATATTCATTTTATTGTCCAAAAATTTAACATTTTTTAAAAAATCAATTCAGCCTAAGCAAGGCAATGCTGCCACTGATGCACAGAGGGTTACAAGTGAGAAGTGCAAAAAGAAAGAGAAACAAGATACAGGGGGAAAGGATAAGAGACAGATGAGAATCAAAGAGATAAAAGATGGCAATTGATATTGCCCTCAAGCTCTTAGAGATTGTAGCTATAATACAAGAAATAAAGTTATAATTTATTTTCAATTTCCATTATAAGATGGCTCGAATTTACCCAACTTCATTCTCAAGCATATTAAAAACATGCTGAATTCAGAAAGTTTAATTCACAAACAAAAGAAAAGTGTTATAAATAGTCTGTTAACATTTGAATTTAAAAGTAATGTGACAAAAACTAGTTTGGGTTGCTAGAATATCAAATGATAAATTTCTATTAAAACTATTCTGATAAAAAAAACAAAAATAATGGTTAACAGAAAAAATGATAATTCAACAAGATTATTTCTAACAGCTAAATTGAATAAAGATTTTGCAAGTGGTGTGAATTTGGCTATGAACCAAATTACTGGGAACTCAACTAAAATCAACACAATATTTATTTATTAGCACAATAAAAATCAGTTAAGACAACTGTCATGGAAAGGAAACTACAGAAGGTAGCTGAAAAAAAGACTAGAAATAAGCTACAAGAAAACTAAATGCATGGTCATCAGTAAAAAGGGGAGCCCAAAATGCCAGCTACAGGTAAGAGATACTAAAATCAAGCAGGTATGCAAATTTAAATACCTGGGAAGTATTCTAACAGAAGACAGAAAGTGTTACATTGAGATCTGAAGGCGAATTGGCATGGCCAAGAATGCATTCCAGAAGCTAAGTAGAGTATTAAGAGACAGGAAAATTTCACAAGAAACAAAGAAGGGAGTACTGGATTGCTATGTGATGTCTGTTCTTCAATATGGCAGTGAATGCTGGACAACCTCATGAAAGATGAAGGAGAGACTTGAAGCAACTGAAATGTGATTCTACAAAAGGATGCTGCAGGTACCATGGACCAAGCATGTGAGCAACAATGAGGTTTTGAATAGGATGTCAACAAAAAGGAAAGTATTAATTAAAATCAGTAAAAGACAGCTGAAGTTCCTGGGACATGTAATGAGAAAGGAGGGCTTGAAGAATCTGATACTCACAGGTCAGATAGAGGGAAAGAGAAACAGGGAAAAGCAGCATGTAACATACTTGACAGACTTGAGCAAGTGGATGCCAGAGCAGTGTTTGAGCAGGGTAACAAGAGAAAGCATACTAAGAGGCACTAGGGATAGGAAGATGTGGAAGGCTATGATCACCTGCGTTCTGAAAGGACTCAGCACATAGAAGTAGTAGTCAGTCTTTTTTCATAGTTTGCCTGCAAGACTATTTTTGAAGTCATTAAACAAGTAATGACAAATCAAATTAATTAAACAGGCTGCTTTGAATGATAAAAATTTCTTTTACATAAATGCAACCAAATTTACTTGCATATTTCCCACACATACCAAGGGTTAAAGAAAAAGTAAAGGATTTTTTAATACTATTTTTTCAAAATAAAATGGTCATATTAATTTGCAATATTAATGCAACAAACATTTCATTCCTTTTTCCTCTTCTGCACTCTACAAAAGCTGAGATTAGTAAACTTAAATCAGACAAGATTTTCTTTCTTCAAATATCTAAGACTAAGGAACTTATACCCAGACATTTGGATAAAAAGTTTTTTTCTTTTTTTTTTCTCTCAAAGACTTTCATTTTTTTTTCTAGGATATAATAACTATCTCACTTACTGGCTATTGTGGCACATAGGGGCTTCGTTACTTTGCTCAATTCACCAATAGCAGCAATGGAAATGATCAGAAGGGAACAACTAGAACTCCTAAAAATGCTGACTGAGCACAATTCAGCCACTTTTCCTTTTCAGTGGCCACTACCTTCAAGGCCTAGCTCAAATGACTACTCACAACCCTTACTGCAGAAGACATGTCACCTATCTTAGCAGTTTGACCAAATATTTTTTTCTTTCCTTGTGGGGGGGGATGGAGAAACCTTACTTTAAGAGACCTACCCAAAGGCTACTCACAACCCTTGCTGCAGAAGACATGTACCAATCCTAGCATTTTAGCACTCAAACTTCTCATTCATTGTGGGATCAAGTCGAGAAATCTCTTTCTACAAAACCTTTAATCTAGAGAAGAACTTTGTTAACTAGGAAATCCAACTTTTTTTCTGCAAAATATCATTATTTTGCACTCTCTTTCAAACACAAATAAAAGCTGTTAAAAAGTTATTTTGAGCTTTGGGTTTGTTCATTCCACTATCCACTGCTGAGCACACACAACTGGGGAAAATTCCAACACAGTGGAAAATTCCTACATGAAAATAATTCAGAAAATCATTGCTTGCAATCTGTAAACATGTAAGTAAAGGTATATAGTTGAAAAAGAACCATATTTCAAGTAGTTACAGTAAATGATAAGCAAGTGAAATTTAGAATGATTGAGAACTTTACTGGTGATATGTAGTAGTTTGGGTATAAAGTTGCTGTCTCAAACCTACCCTAGGAGTAAAATTTCTTTGATCCAGCAACTCAGCCCAGATTTCATGTCAACAATCTATTACATCAGGTTGTGTTACCTTGTTGGAACTACAATTCTTTAATTCAAACAGAAATGTTCATATGACAAAAATAGACAATAATTTCATCTAGCTCTATGCACCTGCTCAAAAACACCATTGTCATAAAATATCTTTTCTTTCTGACCAATCAGAAAAAGGCCCATCTAAATTTGCACAAGCCATTTCTGAGCCCTTGACTCACTATAAAACCAATGCCAATTTCAGTCACAAAGTCAGGTCCAGCATAGCTGGCATTAGCAATGAACTCCACAGCAAGCAAGCTTAACAGAATACAACTGCCCAGGCCATCAGCAATGACACCAAAGTCCTTCCATCAACAGAGATGCCTTCAACCAGCGATGAAAGCAACAGAGATTAAATCAACTTCATATGCATCTTGATTTTCTCACACAAGTCTATCTTACTCAAATACATATGCATGTTTATTTTCTCACATACCTACATTGACTACTATTGCCTTGTATTAAACCCTGAAAGAACTTAGTCTCCTATGACTAATATATGATACCACTGAATGAGCAAACATTTGAACTTTGTTAATCATTTTTCCTTGTTAACAGTAAAACCATTGTTACAAGTAAGGTGGAATAGGTAATAAAGGTTTAACTAATTTATTGATTTTCTCTTTTTTTAAGAAGCAGAGAAGCAAACTAAACAACTTAAATCTAAAGTTACAAGATGGAGATCATCTTAATTTAATATGTATTTATTTCCTTTTTTGTGTGTGTGTATGTTTTTTTTTAATTTAACAATCCTAATTTGTTTGACAGAATTCAGTTATGCTATGGAAAACTTAACAAGCTAATTTAAATGCTAGAAAAAGAATGTTACATTTATTTAATCTTTAGAATCAATGTCAAAATTTCTTTTTTAAAAGTTTCTCTAAAATGTCAGGAATTGATTTTATTGTATTAGGAATAACAAACACTGTTTTAAGATCATTTTTTTAATCTATTTACCAATTCTGAGAAGTGACATGGCCTAAGAAAAGTTTTTAAATAAATAAATGGTAAGCCACAATTATCTAAAAAAAATACTTTCCCTGTCATTTAAGTAGTGGACCAGTCTATTTAAATAGTGCCTCATTATTTTTAAATAAGTTATTTACTATTCATCTAAAATGTACTTTTGGTTTATCTATGTAAATTTTGTAGTCTACTATCCTAATTTCTGCTATTGATTTGCACCATTAAATTCATATGTGCAACACCATTTTACTTCTGTCTATTCACAAATAAATGTGAATAAATTCATTATAAAAATAATAGATCAATCAAATGAGAATTTGAATTATAATATTAAACTTAGTATATTTATTTTATAAATTAAAATATTGTTCAGATTTGTTTCACTTTGGGTTGGATATACATATTTAATTTTTTTTCCAATTTACGTGCAAGTTAATATTCTCTTTCAACTGTCATGTTGCGGCACCTGTGTGCGGAAGTGGTTACTAAACCAAGTAACAACTTCAATCCATATATCTAGTGGCTAAAACAAAGCTAAATTTGGTAAAGAGCAATGTGCTAGTATGGTTCACACATAATAATGTGGAGATAACATGTTACAATGTCCACTAAAATTCTAATGAAATATACAACATTTCACACAGTAAAACTAATTACTATGTTAATTATGAACTTGTTAATTTTAAACACAAAAAGCATTTTCAGTCAACAATAGCTACATAAACATTAAAACACACCTAAAAATATAAACTGATAATATACAATAAGGAGATTACATCTTAAAACACACCAATTAAACCATAGAATACAAATCAGAATGGTTGTTTCATTAGTCATCATAATTCAGGTAGATACAACCGAAATATTATGCAGACATAGTAGTAGACATATCACATGGCTTTTTAGGGCCAATTATGAATAAATTAAATAATTCTGGAGAATTTCTAAGAAAAAATAAAGTATAAACATCATGAAGACCAGCCCCAATAAACAATGGCTTGCAAATGCTACCAAGGTCCATGTCACTCCAGCTGCTGATATTCAAGACCCCATTCATGTCCACACACAAAAGCAATGCTCAACTCAGCAGCACTAACTAAACTACAAAGAAACCACCTCAGACTGTAAGAACTAAATTCTACCTATCTCCTTTATCTATGTTACTATTAAGCATGCATACGGACTTTCACACAAATGCACATGTAACCAAATATCACCAGTCTCACTCATGTATGCAATACACTTGATTTTATTCAAGAACATTAACAAAAAAAAAAAAAAAAAAAAAAAAAAAAAAAAATGGCAATATATTCAACCATCTTGTATTTTTGTTGAAAATTAATGTTATTTGTTAACACTACATTGTTTTTTCCTACTGAATTTTACTTTTTTTGACAAAAGTTATAGGATTATTCTTAACAGCCAAGCAGTCCCACAATAATGTGTTAGCTGACTGTAATATTTAATTTAACTGAACTACATTTAAAAATAAGGGATCAACCATGTATAAAAGTAATACAAAGTCAGACAACTCAAACACAATGTGTGTAACTGGGCACCTCAGTGTGTGGAAATGGTTAACAAGGTAGTTTGGTTGATCATTATGACTGAATAGTCAGTTTGGTGCCTCCAAGTTGTAGCCTTGTACCAGACTATGGCATAATATATAACTCTCCCTTGCACTATAAAATCTTATAAAATTTTGTTACCATGTAATGTAAAACCTTTAATTTGTTTCAGTTTCTCTTGAAAGTATTGAAACTTAACTTTGGTTTCCTGAGTTTTTTGTTGTTTTTTCTTTCAAAAATATAATCTTGTGCACAATTGTAGCTCAAAATGATCTTATGGGCTTGTGAAACTAAATTAACAGCATGAAATAGAAACAACCTTATCAGCATAGAATAACACAAATACAGAAAAATTATGTTTATTAACTTTGTAAATACAGAAACAGGTTGAGAAAGGGAAAAAACTTTTCAGTGAGGTATCACCTTTGGGAAAGTGATATAAATATATCCCTTCAACAAATTTATGACTTAAATAGCAAGGTAGGTTTAAATGCAATGTTAGTTCATTATTGTCCTCCTGATTACTCTTCTCTTTTTAATCATTATTAATATTACTGTTCCTCATTCTTCCAAACCCTGTAACCCTTGTATCTTAGTGGCTTTACTGCCTTGCCTGGGATGATATGTCAGCTCAATTCATTCTCTTTACTACCAGTTATGAAAGCACTTGCCACATGTTTGCTCTTTAACAGTGCCTTATTTATTTATTTTTTTACAATAATTACATCATTGAGCAGTGAATATATATATATATATATATATATATATATATATATATATCCCAGTCAGTTAAGTGCCATACGTGATATACGCTTAGGTGATCATGTCTCGAAAGAGACATGACTGACTGGGCAGAAGCTTATCCCGCAGAAGGTTGCCATTGCTTTCTGCAGGAGATCGGTTGCCAGCTAAGTCTATAGGACCCAATCTGTCCTGTTATTTAGCCCATAACTGGAAGGAAGAGATGGATTAATACCTTTCCCAAGGGTATTTGCACATAAGTGAATGCAATGAATTCAACTGGAATTCAAACTTGACCCCCCCAAGTTCTCGTTCCAAGCAGATAACTACTGCACCACAACACACATATGTCCTCTCTATTATAATGAAGGCTGTTGTGTACTTATATATATATAATTTCCTTTCTGACATGCTCAAGAGTTTGGATTATTTTGTTTTGTTTTTTTTCTTATGTCTTAATGAGGCACATCAATAGAAATATTTTGCCATTACTTTTTATGGCATAGGTCCCACTCATACACTATATTTTTTATACATCGGTTAGGAACTGATGTTAATTGTTGTAGCACAGCTGATTTTTATATTATTAATTTCATTACAATTTACAAAATATTGGAACTTTATTATTGCATTTTTGTTTGTTTTTTTTGCTTATTAACATCTGTTTAAACCAATAAGTTGTCTTTATTTTATTATATTTTTCATTTTACAGTTAATTTTTATATTTGCCAACTATAATTAGCTTAATAACTATTGAAATTATATTCTTTATTTTAGATCAGGAAAAATTACACATGTGCTTTGTAATTAGTATCTTCAAGCTATAATTTTCAATTATGCCACAAACTTAAACTATTCTTACAAATCTCTCATGCATTTTCTGTTCGTTGGTTAAAGAACCCTTTTCCCCCAAATAACACACCTACACAGCTATATTAGTTATATCAACTAAAGACAGGTGTTTGGAACAAAGGCAAAAAATAAAAAAAAATAAAAAAATAAAGATTACAGTCAGCAATATTATAATGATATTATAATTCTTTACATATTTTCCAATATGTAAAGAACGAAGCTTTACATATTGGAGTGATAGCTTTCATTGAGCAATTTTTTACAGATGAACAAATGATCAATGAGAAGATATTGTAAGAAAACTATCAGGTTATAGAACTCTGGCTACAGGCCAATATAATTCCTAGGAAAAATATACATTGACTAAATGCACAATGAAATTATATACCAAAATGCTTACAAACCATTATATTATAAACCGAAAGCCTTGTAATTTTAAGCTAAACGGGAAAAGAAGATTATTTATTTATCAATAATTATATATTTTTAAAGATTTTATTGAAGAATACAGCCAATGTTCGCTCTCCAAAGCTATTACTCCTAGGTAGAATGTGCAGCTAGTGTAAGATATATTAGGAGTTGCAGACATTTTTACTTCAGGCACTAAATTTTTTTTCAATCAATTCACCACAAGCTAGGAGATACTGGAAGTGAAAGAGAATCAAAAGACTTTTAGAAGTAAGCAAAAACCAAATCCTAAACAGGAAACAATGGATAAGCTACTACTCCTGTTTAAAAGACTAGAGAGAAGTATCAACTGGACAATAGGTGAACCTATCTAACTAGTGAAGTGTGGGGGGGGGGGGGGAATAAAAAAAATAACATAGTAAATACATAGTAAATAATAGTAGGTGAAGTTTAAACTTTGTGCCCATAATAAAACAATGCTTCAACAGGGCAGTTTTTCTCTTGACACTCTTTAAAAGCTTGAGACTCCCTCAGTAATGTTTATTTATGGGAGTATAAAAATATATGAACTAGATTCGCTGTGATATTTATTATTTATCAGTTTATAAAGAAATAAATTTTAAAAGAATCTTTTCAAAAATTTTTAAAAACCTACAAAATTTTCAACGAGTTATGTTTTTTGGAATGGTTGGCAAAACATTGGTAAATTACTAATCGATTTGATCTTTATAAAATGGAACAAAGTTTTCCTTATGGTTGGTTCATCTATTTTTTTTATAATTTAGTAAATTTTTATAAATTTATGAATAAAAAATTGTTTTCATATTTATTTCTTTATAAATTGTTGAAAGATAAACATTGCATTATATTAGTTGGTTTGGACTTGTAGAATGTTGTAAATATAAAATTATTCATATAAATAAGCAAATAAATGATGTTTAATATTTTTATCATGAATTCTCAAAGCACAAAGAAAATGCATAAATTTACTTTATGTTTAGGTTTTATTAAAATTCTAGTCATCACATTTTAAAACCATAAACATCAACAAGGGAGTGAAAGTAGTATAAAATAATAGTGGTGTCAAAGGAAAAACTGTTCCTTTGACACACCATTTTGTTGTGAGCATGACGGTTAAACTTTGCCTAATAGCATTTATGTTAAAAATCAAAAATTACTAAACTATACGATTGACACGAGAGTTGTAGACAAACTTGTATAAGGGACATGGTATCTTTTAAAAGTTATATTTATGCAGTAATTATTCAGCCAAACAAATTTTATTCATTTCAACAGACAAAGTCTATTTAATTTTCTATTGCATTTATTTTCCAATTTTTAAATAAAATGTTGGATATTATAATTCTCCAATTAATAGAAATAAAACCTGTTATGAACAATACATCAGCAAACATTGTATAAAATATATTGTATTGCCTCCCTTACATTTCCTTGCAAAACAGCAATGTCTCTCCCATATTTCAACAGGTTTGGCCACTTAGAATCATAGAAGTGTAAAAGGTTTGATGTATAGCTTTGCTCTAATGCTGACAAAGTTCTGCCAAATCCAACAAACATTTTCCAGTTTATTGGTTCAGTACTTCTTGGATATGCTTCCGGGGTTGACAGGATTAAGAGAAACAGTGATTGGTTGTCTAATAGAATATCACATGCACAATAACAGACATTTTTTTTTTTTAATCAATTCACCATGGTGAGGCAATAATGCTACTAAGATGCAAGGGGCTACTGGGAGTGACAGAGAATGAAGACTTTAGAAGGAACCAGAAACAATTCTAAACTGGGAATAAGGGATAAACCTCTACTGCTGTTAAAAATAAAAAAACTGGGGGAGGAGTGCAAACTGGATGATAGGGAAACCTTTCAACCTCTATTGAGGAAAATAAAATAAAAAAATAAATGGTAAATAAAATTTCAAAGTTCTGGTAGAGACTTTAGAAGTATAGAGTTGAAGTAAACTTTAAAAGGAACTGGCAACCCTATCCTAAACAAGAAACAAAGGAAAAACCCCTACTCCAGCTCAAAAGACTAAACTGGGTTAACAAACCTGTCTATTCCTATTAGTGGTGGAAAAAAAAGCCTTAAAATGAAATAAATAGTGAATAAAATTTCAGAGTTCTAGCTTAAACTTTAGGGGTAGAGGTTTGAAGCAGACTTTAGAAGGAATCAGAAACCCAGTCCTAAACAGGAAATAAGGAATGAACCTCTATTTTCATAAAAAAAAAAAAAAAAAAAAACGGGGCAGAGTGTAAACTGGTCATTTTTTTCTTCATACATCTTTAGTGATATTATCATAAGCAATAATTACAAATACAATCTGCAATAGTAGCATAATCTTTAAAAAATATAAGATGTTTAAATAAAGTTTAAAAGAATAAGACAGAAATTATCTATTAAAAGTAATTTTAAATAATTAGTGAGTAGTTAACATGATAATATTCTTTCTGAAATCTTTTTATTCATCAGAATTTAGTAGGCAAGCATTACTTGTACCAAAAAGAATGCAAGCAAAACAGAAAATCCACATCAGAAACGTGTTTAAAAAATAAGTTTTATTTTTAAACTAGTTTACTGATCTAAAAAAAAAAAAAAAACAAAAAAAAAACACCATATCTTAAATTAATAGCTCTTAAGTTTTCACATGTAAGTTTTTAAATATTTTATTTCAATTATTGGTGTACACTTCTTTCAAACAGTTGATCAGTTCACCATCCAGTTTCATAAACATGTTAAAAGAATCTGTTACTGTCAGAAGACATTGTAACTTGCTGACACCAATTCAAAAGATCAACAAACTAATAAAAAGTTAGACAAAAATTCATTCAGAAAGTGGCCCTCCACATATCCCTTTTCTTCAATATCTGTATCCGCATGACTTCTTTGGAAAAGTGGTGGAATGGTTTTCTGTTGCTGTTTCCAATTTTGAATTCAGACTTGTCTTTCTCTTTGGTTACCTTATCAAAGCTAGAGAACACAGTCCACCCTACAATTTCACCAACATCAGGGCAGAAAAATGAAATCATGGATTTTCCCAAGAATATTAGTGTGAAGTGTACAAAACAGTCTTGGCTGAAATTTTAACTCAGCTTGCTATCTTTGTGCTTTGATTACAACGAGAAAAGCTTCATTGAGCAAAAAGTGTTTGTAAGCTTTAAAAATTATTTTCAAATGGTTTTTAACACAAGCAAGATACTCAAAAGTTAAATTTGCTACCATATCTTTTTACTGAGCAGCATAATTATTCATACAATGAGTGTACTCTGCCATAAGAAAATGACAGCAAAATATGTAGCTATTTCCTCACAGGTTATCTCCCTCTGAGTGTGTGTTTATATATCTATAAAAAAAAACAATGGTCTTTATTATAATAGAGAGGAGATATATATTTTCTTCACTATTGGACATAACTGCAAAAAAAAAAAAAAAAAATATTAAGCCACTGTTTAAGAGAATTGAAGGATTGATTTTGTTTTCTTAGACATTTCATTGCCTGGAATCTTATCTTAGTTTGCTAGGCTTTCCTCTTCTCTGCTGGCTGGTTGGCTAGCACCCCATTTCCACATTCTGTGAGTAAAAAGTTAGAAATATCTTTTACAACGGTCAGTGGCTTTGTTCTCGGCTTGGAGTTAAAATGTCTTGAATATTGTTGAATTCTGCTCTGGGTGAGCCATTATTTTTTTATTTGTTCGTTTTGCCTAATTTTTGCTTGATTTTAAAACTTTTCATGCTTAATTGAAGGATTGGTTTTGTTTTCTTAGACATTTCATTGCCTGGACTTTAACTAAGTTAAAACTTATCAATTCAACAACGTTTTTTTTTTTTTGTTTCCTGTTTAGGATGCGGTTTCCGGTTTTCTCTTTTCCTTTATTATTATTATTATTTTTTTTTTTTTCAATTGAAGTAGATAGACTAAACTATCGCCCGGTTCACACTCCACCCACATCTATTGAACAGGTGAAGAGGCTCATCCCTTGTTTCCTGTTTAGGATGCGGTTTCCAGTTTTCTCTTTTCCAATCTTTTCACTCTTTTCCTTTATTATTCTTTTTTTTCAATTGGAGTAGATAGACTAAACTATCGCCCGGTTCACACTCGAAGAGGCTCATCCCTTGTTTCCTGTTTAGGATGTGGTTTCCAGCTTTCTCTTTTCCATTCTTTTTACCCTTACGTAGCCCCCTGCGCATCAGTGGCGTTACCGCCTTGCTCGGGGTGATATGATTAAAAAAAAAAAAAAAATATGTGGCAAGAAGTTTAAAAACTGGCATTAAAGAAAATGACCTGAGCCTACACTGCCTTGCTGTTGTATCTCTCTCTCTCTCTCTATATATATATATATATATATATATATTAGAAAAAAACTGGTGTATATTTATATATTAGAAATAAATATACACCAGTTTTTATTAAAATAAGGAAGATAGTAATAATGATTAAAATAACATTTTCCTTGAAATATTAATTTATTAAAAGTTGTTAAGAGAGAAAAAATTAACACCTATATAATATTTGTCTATACTTCTGAGATGAGGTAGTATTTGCACTATTTACATTCTTCGGACTATTGTCCTCATTTTTATTGCTGTTATTATGACATTTCAGCTGTTGTACACTCTGGCTTTCTTCAAGTGCTAGGAATTTCAAACCAGACTCTTTAATACAATCACAGGGGTATATCATTGCATGTGTGATGGTCCTTCTGGTATCTATGTAGTTATCTCCCTTTAATTTAACTAAAAAATTTGTTTACCCTTGCTATAGCCTAGTATTGACCTCACAACTCTTTGGGTCAAGTCACTAGAACTAACCAATGTCTATATCCACTGGGCCATGTGTCTTTTAGGACATCAATCTATGAATTTCTGGGGCTTGTAAACCTAATGTTTCAGTGAACATGTTTTTGTTGGGTTTTTTTTTATTGTTTTTTTTTTACCAGAGCTCATATTGCAATCCTTGACACTAAGGATTTTTTCTAGCACTCTGTATTACTGATTTCTATATTGTATTCATTTCTATGAATAAGAGATTTTTGTGGCCTAGCATATGTGCTGATTCATGAAGATTACAAAGTTTCCATTGGTGTTTTCTATCAGTTATTTCAGCTTCATCCCATAGGAGGCAGTGATCCCCATTCTCTCTTCATATATGGTCAGTTACACCTGATTTTTCTATCTCCCCTTATGTTACAGTCTTGCAATGTTCTTGCAGTCTTACCTTAAGAGGGTGGCCCATTTATCCTTTGAATTTCTTTCCACAGATACATAGAATCTATATAATATTATCAAAAACATCTTATAATGAAATGCAAGCCCTGTATACCATCACTTTTAGAACAAAGTCCTAAATGAAGGTTTTTATATTATATAAAAAATATATATATCTGTCTTGTTTTACAGCATTTATTTAATACAGAAAAAAAAACCACTAGATAAAAACTTAGGGAGTTGAGTTAAATACTGAGACACCTGAAAGAGGAATGACTCATGGAGCTAGAACACTATTTCAATTCAAAATTCCGTTCATCTGAAAAAGGGTAGAGAATACAAAGCCAAAACATTGTGAATATGGCAACAAAAATTAGAACAGTCCAAACAATATAAATAGCGCAGAAAAAAAAAAACTATTCCCAAGCAAAAACAAACTATTGAATAAAAGAACAAAAATTATGGCTAAGTGTCAGTCAGTTAAGTGCCATACGTGATACACGCTTGGGCGATCATCTCTCAAAAGAGACATGACTGACTGGGCAGAAGATTATCCCGCAGTAGGTTGCCATTGCTTTCTGCGGTAAACTGGTTGCCAGCCAAGGTTATAGAACCCAATCTGTCCTGTTATTTAACCCATAACTGAAAGGAAGAGACTGATTAATACCTTTCCCAAGGGCATTTGCAACTAAGTGTAACCATACTAAAAAATACCTCTTAGGTTTATACAACCATGGATGAAGACATCATAATTCTTTATAATTTTTAAAAAAAATTGCATGTTCAAAAATTGCCTGCCATGTGACCCTTCAAAAAAAAAAAAAAAAAAAGGTAAAATCAGTTATTGAAAATCACCTGAAGACACCACTCATGGTAGAAACCTAGGCTTCAATAATAACTCATTTACAAAGGTTTTACAATTGTATTGAACACTTTAATACAAATGTGCACTGGTCTAATCTTATTATGACCAGGAACTAATTAATTAAACAATCTATATATATATATATATATATATATATATATATAGTAATATTAGCCATTTCCTTACAAAGGAAACATCCAGCATTCACTGACAAGCAGCCAGTTATTTACAAACCAATATTTTAGGATTTTTTTTCCAATTCTTAAACCACTAAAAGTAGTTTAATGTGGCAAGGATGAAGCTAACTACAATAGTTATAATCTGCATGACAAATTTACTAACCACTGCTTCATCAATAGGTCCTCAATGAGCCACATAAGAAAACTCATCATCCGGATTTTGATTAACAGAGCATGCTGCAGAACCAGGCCAGAGATAGGACAAGAACAGTGTGGGTTCGTCAAAGACACCAGAACACGGAATTAAATATTTATACTCAGAACGTTGTCAGAAGGAGCAATACTAATGCAGAAGGATGTGTACCTGTGTTTTATAGACTATACAAAGACATACAGACAAGAAATGGATTCGGCTGATACACAAAAATAGAAAGGAGTGCAAGGCGATGATGCGTCTTCTCACCAGATCTATTTAAACTGTACAACAAAAAAATTCTGAGGGAACTAGAAGTCCTGCTAGGATTCATTATTGGCAGCCACAATCTCAACAATATAAGATACACAGATAAGAAAGTGCTGATAACAGACACAAAAAGGAAAATACAGGACCTCCTTCAGAAGGTAGCAAGGGAAAGTGAGAAGAAAGGACTAAATAAAACTGAATGCCTGGTCATCAGCAAAAAGAGGTTGCAAAAATGCCAACAACAGGTCAGCGATACTAAAATCAAACAAGTGCAGAAACCTAAATACCCAGGAAGTGCAACAATGAGATCCAAAGGCACATTGGCATGGCCAAGGACACATTTCAAAAGCTAAGCAGAGTATTAAGAGACAGGAAGATTTGTTAGAAACGAAAAGAAGAGTACTGGACTGTTATGCGATATCTGTCCTATATGGCAGTGACAATCTCTTCAAAGATGAAGGAGAGACTCGAAGGAGAGACTCAAAGAAGCAAACACGTGATTCTACAGCAGGATGCTGAGGATAACATGGACCGAACATCTAAGAAATGACAACGTTTTAGAAATGATGCAAATGAAAAGGAAACTCATACTTCACGTCAGGAAGAAGCAGAGGAGGTTTCTGGGACATATAATGAGGAAAGAGGGATTGGAGAATCTAATACTCACAAGACAGGAGACAGAGGAAAGCAGCACAAGACATACTTGATAGGCTTGAACAAATGGATAGTGGAGTTGGGTTTGGGAGAGATACCAAGAGGAAAAGTTTTAAGAGCGACAAGGAATAGGGGCAAGTAGAGGGCCATGAGCACCTATGTCCTGAAAAGACATGGTACATAAAGAAGACTCAATTTCTCTACCTCAGGCAGTTACAGCTCTTGCTTTTTCTAATTAAATACCTTTTTTTCGAAGTCTTTAACAAGTAGTAGTATCTATTCTTTATTATAAAGGCACAATGTAATGATCTCTTGGTTATTTATCCTGATCATCCCTTGTTAGAAATGAGATATTCCACTATGATAAAAAATATTACTGTAATAATTATATATGCTTTGTGTTATTGTATATTTTATTTATATATTTATGAGCTCAACACATAATTCAAAGGTTATAAATCTGAATTTATTTTGGCAATTGTGTAAAACACGACTGTCTTATCAGACCAGAAAAATCAAAGAGTTTAATTTCATTCAGAATATTTATATATATATATATATAAAATTAGCACAGAGAAGAAATATTGAGGTTAGGTGATGGGTAGAAAAGTATATAAAGGTAGTGATCATACCAGAAATCTCACTAAAATTAAAAAAAAATAACAACACATACACCAACTACACATATACAAAAATGAATCACAAAAGGAAAAATATACAGAAACAACACAGTGAATAGATATAACCACACATAAAATAATGCACACAAACACACACCTAAGAAGCCCATATATGCACACAATATATACTCAATATACACAAAACTAAAAATAACCAATATAAAAACAAAAAAGAAATTTCAAATACAAATGTAAAAACAAAATGAGCACATATAGCTGTATAATACACACAAATAATTAGCAACCACAAAATAATAACATTATAATATAGTAAAATAAAAATAAGATTTGCAACAGAAAACAGCTGATTTTATGAGAAAATTCTTTGTAGGGAAAAAATCCAATACTACTAAACAGGTAATTTAAATTTATTTTGTGTTAGCATTTAAAAATAATTTCATTGCATTAGTTTGAAAGCTGGCTATTTCCACTAAATTTTATTTTATTTTTTCATCTAAGCATAAGTTACATCTATTTCTAAAGCTAATAGAATTCGTGATTTTCCTATAATCTTCTATTTGATCTGTGGTGAAAGAGACCTCTGTTTTAATTCACAGAAATATTCAGACATAGAGGTCTGGAATTTAAGGTGGGGCCTAGAGAAGGAATACTTATGATTATAAAATCTGTTTTCAAGGTCCAGAAATTCCAAAATGTAATTTTCTTTATCATATTCTATAGGGAAATTATATATAATGATACAGGAGCTAGATTAACTATTAAGTAAAATAAGCAAGTGCTTAGTGTTTCAAGTAAAAAGGACACCACAGAAATTATGATATGACATTGTTGTACATATCTAAAGAGTTGAATATGATTAAAATCTGAATCTACCAGACACCACTGAATGGGGGAGTTAGTTGACACACAGCAAATCTTTGTGATTCTGATTGGTTAATAAAGGAATGGCCTAAAGAAAATAATGATGTTTATGTTTACTCAATATATCATATCTCCCTGCTTGAATGAGTATTACCAATTAATTTTCTGGTATTTAATTTTTGTGAACAATCCAGAACCCTCTTGCTCTTTTGGCATTTTTCTGGCCATACGCTCATGTGATTCTCTAACATGCTGGTCTGTGGATCACACAACCACCACTGCTCAAAGTTCTGAGAGAATCTGGTTGTGTCTCATTTGACAGTGACTGCTCAGCTGTGATTTATTCTTTCTGGATGAGTTCTGAGGACATTGGTGTTGTTCTGAGTTGGAATGCATGATCAGCCTCTCTCAATGGTTACTCCACCCACGTCTATTGAACAGGTTAAGAGGCTCATCCCTTGTTCCCTGTTTAGGATGTGGTTTCCGGCTTTCTCTTTTCTAATCTTTTCACTATTATGTAGCCCCCTGCACATCAGTGGCATTACTGCCTTGCTCGGGGTGATACGATTAAAAAAAAAAAATATGTGCCTTCTAAATTTATTTGAGCTGGTATTTCCATGCTGTATGTTCTTGGCTGATATCTTTTTTCTTTTTTTTGCACTACTCACCAAAACTCCAGATGTATGGAAGCACCAAAATATTTTAAGTGCTTAGGCCCTTTCTAGGTTTTAATTTGGCACTGCATATATGTATGAGAATGTGTTCATAGGAACACTGCAGTGTTATCATGATTGAAAATCCTTGTAGATGTGAATATGAAAGAAAGTCACCAAGCAGTGTTTATTCCTATGTCTACACTGCCTATATCTATAAACACTATTTCTAATATTGAGAACTCAAGTAAAGTAGGTACCTCTACTAAATCATTGAAAAAACAGCATAGCATGAAAAAAAGGCCCCAAACTTAATAAAAACAAACTTTTTTTTTCATCAAAATGTTTGTTATTAAAGAAAAAGATCAAAGTACTTTTTAATTATTCTTTAAATTTTTTTTAATCCTTTCTAACATTCTCAAAATCTTGGTAAAAATCTTGTTTTTATTTTTGTTAGCAGGTAGCCAAATTGTTACAAGAATTTACAATAGAAAACAAAACACAATATTATATATAACTTAGTTTTTTCTGGTAACAAACACATTAATTTGGAAATTCTTGCAAAAATCAAATAATTGCTGGATTCTAATGTAAATTTCAAAACTTATTCACAAATGAATTAAATTATTTTTTAAAATCATTATTTTTTAGAAATCTTGGTAAAAATATTTTTTTCTTTTTACATCTGTTACCACTCCTTCACATAGATTCATGAAATTTCAAGAAATATCTTATCTGAACTTAAGTGGCATGTATTCCTGAAGCAAGGTACCAATTTTACAAAAATTGGTCCACACAAAATTAAAAATGTCTTTATTGTTTAAGTTTAACATATTTCACTTGTACCATACAACCCTTCAGGGAAATTCACACCTACTGTAATGAACACTATGAAAGTTAAGCAGATTTTCACCTTTGAAAATCTGTACTTTTGATATACAAAGTTAAATTTGCATTAATCTCTCCATTATGAAATAAGGACACTTCTAGAAAAAAAAATGGAATAAATTTGAAGAATGACTGAAGTCAGGCAGTAAGCATAGATTCAGTAGTCATTAGCAGTTACTACTAATTGCATGAAAGAATTTTACAACAAAGTTACTGTTCATTTCATTTGTAAATCAAGAAGAATTCAATTGAACTATAGTAAAGTTTGTCACTTCCTTGGCAGAAAGATGATTAAATTTCAACAAATCTAAATTGTCTGCCCATTTAATACATTTTTTGAAAGATATATTCAGTTTAAATACAGACATTTATAAAAATAACTTCAATTTCAGCTTATACACTTGTTATCCAGGGGTTGTTGCTAGACTGAAAGGAAAATTATTCCTCATGACACAGCTGTCCATTTCAATTTCATTAGATTTTAGACCTAAAAACATTACTATAAAATTGAAAAAAAAATGTACAAACAATTCTATTACTAAATAATTTCCAGAAAATGTAATAAATTAAACTAATAATTATCAGATATTTTTACAGTTTAAAATAGTTTTTTGTCATTGATTAGCCCAAGCTGGGGGGGGGGGGGGTTCAAACTGAGTGGGAGAGCAATGTATTGAACCAATGTCTTATTTCAAATTCATTCAAATTGTGGGTGGGGGGGGGGGGGGGAGAAACAAGCTCATGTAAGTCAGTCTTACAGAACAAGGTAATATGTATATACATTACATATATGTGAGATGGACAGAATCAGCTTTGCTTTTATAATATAGATTAACAAAAAAAAATAAATTCATTTTTGTCTAAGATCATAACAATGATATTTGCTTATGCCAGTGTATTCTTTGGACATGCCACTGACTTTATCAAATTCTTTTAATCACAATTGTCTTTATAAACATTTTTTAGTTTTATTAAGGAAAATATCAGTGTGCATAAACTTCATTATAGGTATGTGTGCACTCGTACAAAACAATTATGATTCCTCCTCATCCTCTCACTTTCAAAGGCTAAATAGAAAAATTTAAAAAGAGCTTTTTTTTAATGACTGGACTCCAACCAGGCAAGTGTTTTTCAAAGTATCATATTTCCTGATAAATATTGTAGATATCTTAAAACATACTTAACTCATCTCTTTTTGGTTCCCCAATCCAACATACTCTTCAACACACACACTTAAGTTTTAGTAAGATTGCTTCTGTCAAACAAATACAAAAACAGTTCTGTGCAACATTTTTGTGCTTGGTGTCTCAATCAACCCAAATTATTGTAATATTGAAATAAAATTAAACAGAAACTGAAAATTCAGAAAGAAAAAAAAATTAAATAATCTGACTTATTATAAAAAGCTAAAACTGTATAAACATGCTTAGATCATTTTAATCTCAGTCCAAGAATAAAAATAACCGAACTTATCTAAAAGAGAGACTACCATCTTCAAGTATTATTGCAATTATATTTTACCTTCAGCCTTTGCTACTATGAAGAGTGATAAATATTTATTGCATATGGCTATTAAACTTCTTTCACTTTCATGGAAATAAAGAAAATACCTAGGGTTGCATCTAAATTATATGGGAATTTTTTTTTTTTTTTATTAGACTTATGTGTCAGTCCATTAAGACTAGCAGACTTATCTTGGTTGTTCTACTCACATTTCACTTCAGCCATTGTACTTTTCAGCCTCCTCCAGGTGTTTGCTATCTGGTGACCTTCCCTAAATTTTGAACCAAATATTATTCAATCCAAGGTACATATGACCACAGCATTGATTAGTAGAGGTACCTCATATGTAGGTACCTTCACTAATTCACTGAAAACAACATATTATGAAGAAAAAAGCCCCAAACTTAAAAATTTTTTTCTGTCAAAATTCGTGCTATTATCAAGAGGAAAAAAAAAATCAAAGTATTTTTTAATATTTAAAAAAAAAAAATTTAAATCCTTTCTTACATGTTCCTTTTTTTTTTTTTTTAAATCAACAGGTGACTTTTTTTTAACCAGAGTTTACTCAGGATAATGTAATATGAAACTCATTTTTTTTCCTGGTGAAAAACATGAATTTGGAAATTCTTGCAAAATCAAATAGTTGAGTTTTAATGAAACTTTCAAGACTTATTAGTAAATGAAATCATTTTTTAAATTATTTTTTTAAATGACAAATTATGTCAGTCCACTGAGACTAGTGTACCTATTGTTGTTGTTCTACTCACATTTCATTGTACTTTTCAGACTCCATGAAGTGTTTGTTATCTTGTGACCTTTACTGAATTTAGAACCAAACATTATTCAATCCAAGAAACACATGACATAAATTAAAGCACATTGAAATTAAAACACATGATTCCATGGCAGTTGTGTTCAATTCTTGGCTCTAGTAGTGCTGAAATGTCATATACTCTCTGGTTTAGTGAGAGTAACAAGCAGACAGCACAAAAATGAAGTAAGGGAAAATGGCTTACCTTCTGGAACAAAATGCACTCATACACATTTTGTGTGCAAGGTGCTTGGAAGAAAACATAGCCAATCTAAAAGCTACAATTTAAGAAAAACCAGATCTCATAGCTCAGAGAATTTGCAAGACAAACTTGTTGCTTATGCAAATTTCTAAGCCTCAGTCACTTGATAATATGAGTATGAGCAAGAGAGGCAATAGTGGCTGATGAGTCAGATGGTCATGTTTGTGTGGAGTTTTGCAGTAATCTTGTCGATTGTAGTTGTAAAAAGACTGAGTACAACTGGTACTCCAAACAGAGGTATCTTTTTTTTAAAAAGAAGTTATCGCCTTTAAACAAAGAAAGCAAAATGAGAACAATCTATCCTCATGAATACTAAGTAATGGTTACTTAGTATGACAGACACCTGAAGAAGGCCAGAGGGTACAATAACTAAAAAAATTTTGAGTATAACAATCAAGATGAGTACACTAATCCAAATGAAAATGCATATGATAAAGCTTGATGTAGCCCTTTATTATTATAGATGTTACTATAGTATTTCAGTGCAAATACTTTACCTTAAAATTAGGATTGTTTTATTTTAAGCTTAGCATAATCAAGCAGTAAAAACACCCTCACAATTACTTATAAGAGTATTTTCTGCAGAACAATCATCAATAAGTAGATATTTAATACGCATTTTTAAGTCTGATCCAACACCACAAGAATAGTGCACCCTATGAGAATCAAACTATTACACTTGCTTGCAAGTAACTTGTCTCAAGACTTCACTACAGTAGGCACATATAGGTATTTACTAAGCTCAACCATATAATATCCAAAAAAGATATAACTTCTAAAGACTTCTGAAACTCACAGGCTACAATAAGGATAAAAATCATGCTGCTCCAGGTCAACAATGCTTGCTTGCTTCCAGAATAAACAAACATTTGGCTCCTACCTGAGCTAAAAAACACAAATCAATGTAGCCAATGACAAATATGCAGCTATTTAATCTATCAAACCAATATCTAAAGATCATGCAATGGCTACTGAGGTTAAATATTTCCACAGTAGTTACTCTCAGTTGATACTAAGTTTTACTTAATCTGGTGAAACAATAAAAAAATGGGTCACTTAATGAGGATCAAATGAATCATCACTTGGGAATTTAGCTTGCTAAACATTGCTAAAAAAAAGTAAAAAAAAAAGTGTTGAACATCATGATTATTCCGTGTTCTGAGCATCACCATTCCATCCTCTATGGTTAATTCTATTTTATCTGTTGCTTAGTTATAAAAGACTGAAGTGGCCCATTGTTCCATATTTGGAGTGGTTATTTAGATGAAGTATTGTGTATCCTTTTCTGGAACTCAGAAAAAACACAATAATGTAGCACAGATTGTTTGTCACATGTTAATTTGAGTTTCCTATTTTTGTGTCAAGTACTCAGACACCCCAAGTCTTACTACTTCATACCAATTTAATGGAAAATAGAATTCTTCTGTTCAGATCACTTGATTGTATAAATAAAAATGAAGCTTAAAAAATTAAAGTAAAATTCAAGCACACATAAAATTTTGTGCATATATATATATATATATATATATAGAGAGAGAGAGAGATAGATATATATGTGTGTGTGTGTGTGTGTGTGTGTGTGTGTGTGTGTGTGTCCCAAAAAAATATACTCTCTTTAAATAATAAATGCAATGTTTATTGACTTGCAAACAAGATTAATGGCTTAAATTAAGATTTTTTTATGTTTGACTTAAAAAGAAGATTAATGGCTTAAATTACATATTAAATGAAGTTAAATGCACATTTATAAAGTCAAAAAGGAATCTATTTTTTCAAAACTGTGTGTGTGTATGTGTAGAGTAAAAGTTCATTTAAACAATGTTTATTCATTTAACCAATATTGTAGGTTTATTTAATTTTAAATCATAAATATAATTATGTAGACAGAAACCAACACTGTCTCATGATTAGCAGTTTCACTAATTAGTCAATCATCAGACAAAAAACTCTTCTCCGCCCTCAAAAAAAATTAAAAAATAGAATTAATTAATATTTTCATTACTCCTGATACTTTTTTTTCTGATTAGCATTTCAGATACAATGCAAAAACAACTGATGACGAAAGAAAAATAATCATCAAAAATTAAAGTGCCAAGTTACTTCCATTTACATGTAGACTTGTTTCTATCACAACATTTTGGCCATTGTGTTCTCTGGCCATTATCAGGTAATTATCAATCCAGGTAACCTTCAGAGAATTCTTAACTGAACCCTTTATTTAATCTATAGGTGTATACTGTTTTCAATCAGCTACTTATGTTCAAAGATAATTCATCTAGTTGTTATAATTTTGTGCTGTTAAGTTATTGCTTGTCCTATTTCCACCAAGTACAAGTACTCATCCTGGGGATTGAATTCAATATTAGTATGTTACCAAATTCATGATTCAATGCTTTGATCCATTAGGCTATTAAGATAATTCTGAATGAAGAATTTGAAGCCTTAATCTTAACCTGTTTGGTGATAAGTGCTGCTGCTTGTCATACATGACATTTGCTAAGGTTTCACTTTTTATTGTTGAAACCTTACAGTTACTTTATTAATGGCTTCCATATAATATTTCTTTCTATGCGATATCTACTAAGGCAATTCTCATAAGGCTATGTGCTGATTCTTTCAAATATCTAACTCGCCAGTATTCCTGTCTGTTCAGTATTTTTACATCATTTCACAGGGATTGATGACTACTCTTTTCTCTCCATACATGATCAGCTATTCCTGCATAAAAGAAAACTGTAGAGACAGATATATGAAAGAATTAGTATGAGGACCTCCCTTAGTAGGCTCATTCATTGATGCCAAACCAAAAGGCATTCTCTGACATCATATTTCGCAGGATAATCTTTTTATACCGGAAAATGACAGCTCTTTTCTCAGTATTCTTCAAGAATAGTTCCTAAAACAGCCTTCCTCATTTCCAAATAGATTCTTTCTGGCATAAAGAGTTTTATAACACAAAAATTATCAGCAAATACTGAATATTCAGCTTTGCTTCATGCCTAAATGTGCAGCTCATATACCATAACTGCTACTACCATAGAGGGGATGGTTTAACATAACCCAGACTGCATTCAGAACTGCCCACAATCAGTGCAAAAGAGTTCTAAATGAATTCCAAGAGTAGTTATAACCATTTTCTCAGTAGAAGCAAACTAACAATGTGTTTCCATTATAAAGGGTTCTGATAAATTATCATTCATCAGATAAAGCTAAGTTCTTTGCATGCATCAAAAGATTGATAAGAGAGGCCACTAACATTATAAACGTTTAGTCTAAATTGTTGGTTCAACTATCTATGTTATTTAATGGTGAAAACAAAAGCTTTTTAGGCTGCACAATATTTTGTTAATTCTATTTTTATTCTAAGGTGGCAACAGAAGTACCAATTTTAAGCTTCATTCAGAAATATTCCTTTTGTTTGTATTGTAAACCCTTATTTTTATCTTGTCAAAATTAGCATATTTTTAGTTGATTCTTAAACTAAAAATGAAAGAAAAACGTTTTTTTTTCTTTCAATTAAATTTTTTTTAAATGTGTCAAATACAACAACAACAAAAACAAGATTTGGCCAATTTATGGTGAATAAATTAATCAAATGTGTCAAGTGCAGGAGTGAATTATGACTTTTTGGTGACCCTCATCTAATGAAATTATGCCCCATCCTTGACAGAACAACATACTTACCTGCATCTGTCTTGAATAATTATTACACTTGTAAATTTGGCAACATTTACTTATTTCAAATTCTTTAAATAAACTAGAATCTTTTGTTTGTCAATAAAAATATTCTTTAAGAAATACCACTATTTTACAATTGCAAACCAAATTGACACATATTTCAACACAACTCTAATAAAAACAGATTTTTTATAACCAGTATTGTAATAATAAAACAATCAAAATAAATACGAGTTTATCATATTGATATCATTTCAGTTTATGAAACCATTTAAAAGTTATAACATCTAGAAAATCAAAATCATTGAATTGTGAAAGCTTGCAGGGCCCTAGGCTGTAGCCTATACTAAAGGATAATCCAGCTGTGGTCAAGTGGTTTGCAAAATTTTGTGCTATTTCTTGCTGGATGACATGTCTTCAAGTAGATCAGCCCAAGTTAAAAGCTGATCAAGACTTTACTTGACAATAATGTTTTACTCTCAAAGAGAGTGAGCCAACATAGTCAAGATATCTAAATTAAATGATGAAAATCATTTACACTAGTTTATTTAAGTTAATGACTTTGATATATGGTTTTCACAAGAGAGAAGGAAAAAAAAACATATCTACTAGACAGCTTTTCTATATGTGGCTTTTTAAACAAATTATGACAGGTGATGACTAGCAGAATGCAAGATATCATGAGGCAAGCAAAATGAAACGCTATTAACCAAATACCAGAGGCCAGTCTTCACCCAAGGAAAATGATGCAATATCAATGGTTGTGGTTGAAAAGAAGTTTTCTCTAAGCTCTTTCAAGAAAGCTAAACAATTAATTTGAACATGTATTGCTTCCAATTAGACTAATTAAAGGCAGCAATCAACAAAAAGCATCTGGTGTTATTTAAGAGAAAGGGTGTAATATTCCACAATGATAACACTAGACCATATGTTCGTTTGGTGACCAAGCAGAAATTGTTACAGCTCAACTGGCTAAGTTTTCATTTATCTGTCATATTCAGTAGATATTGCACCTTCAGAAAACTATTTATTCTGTTCTTTATAAAAACAAAAAAAAAACTCTTAATAAAAGACCCTAAATTCTCTATAATGTTACCATTCATCCATGCATTGAATATTGCATCTTGACTTTAGTCATTTTCCCACTGCCATAACATGGCTTCCATCTGTCTTTTCTATAAATATTTTCATGGGAGTTATTAGAATAAGGTTTACTCCTTTGCACCTTGATTGCATGAATTTAAACATACTACTAGAATGGCAACTAAGTTTCACCATTTTACTATTGAAATAGCAAGACGTAACCGTCTCCTACTCTAACAGTTTGTTTTATTTCACTTCTCACTTGTGGAACTCTTCCAGTTTCTTGCTTCCTTTCCACCTACAATTTTCAAAAATTTAAAAGCAACATCAATTATCATCATCTGTCTTCTTGAATCCTGTTTTTTTTATCATTCTTTCTTTCTACTAAAGATTTCTCATTATCTTCCATTTCCAGTAACACATTGCATCTTAGTGGTATTATCGCTTAGAGTGAAATGACTAGAAAAAAAAGACTGCAAAAAGCATCTAGAGCAATACTTTGCTTAGAAAAATAAAATGTTTCAGAGGAATGGAATTATCATGTTGACAGAAGATAATGGAACAAAAGAGCAACTAAATTGTGCACTAAAGTTAATATCACAAATTTAAAAAAAAAAATAACAGCTTAATAAAATTGTGTTTTGGAAAATCCCTAAATAAGTATTTGTGTCATAAAAGAAAAGGATAAAATTTACAATTTTTATCAAAATTATTTCATTTTTTTTTGGTAATGGTATGATTGGCAAGATTTTCATGACTTTATAATCATAGTTTAAATTTTCTTTTACTGAACTAAAAGTAAAGGAGATTTCAAGCATTCCTCTGTTCTCTTTATTATTAAGAGAGCAAGACAAATATAAAAAAAACACAGACACCACTTTAAATAGGTCTACAGTAAATAAAAGTAAAATTATTTTAAACAATACCCAATTTATTACTCATCCATCATAATATGTATGATCATAATTTTAACTTAAAGAATGCAGTTTTAATTAAAAGAGAAAGAAATTTATTAAAGCAAAAACATTCAAAGTACACTAAATCCTCTATGGTAAATTTACATCCAACATCATACAACATACCTCCTTTTCTCACAGAACTGATAATGATGCAATGGATGATTTGTAAAAAAAAACAAAGTGATAAAAATGAATGTGATAGAAAGTAAAATGAAATCAGCTAAGTTAGACATTTAGAATATTATAAATATTAAAACTAAAATTTTAAGCAAATCATCCTGGCATCTGTAATGTTTTTGATATAAATTTATAACCAGTATTTGTTTTGTTTTCCCCTAATACCTCCAATGTAAGACTGACTATTGATTAAACCATGATTAGTCTGAAGTTCTTTCTGGGGCCAAAATGAGTTTTTCCATTTTGTCATTTGATTACCTACTCTTAGTCTGGTATATACATTTGTATATTTTCTATTCAGCTTTGTATAATTAATGATGATTGATGATGATAAATGTTTGTGAAAGAAGAAAATTTATGAACAAAAATAATTTAATATAAAAACTAGCTTTATAAGTTTCATGTTTATACAAATCATTTTCTTCTTCAGTGGGACAATTCATTGTTATTAAGATTGTTTTTATCACCTTCTAGGCATAATATAGTCAGTCAATTTTCTTTCCCCAGTACTATATTGGTTAGTGTTCAAAAAAGAAAAAAAAAATGAGGTTTGCTTTTGAATAGAAATGTTTTGTCTAAAACTGTATTAGGTATGCATCTATATTTAGATAAAATATCACAATAGCTGTAAAATACAAGACTCATTGGTAATGCAGTTGAAGATATGTTTACTTCTGTTGAACAAACTAAACAATGTTGGACATTTTGAAAAAAAAAAAAAAAAAAGAAATAGATCAAAAGAAACACGACTAAAGCTCACCAACTACCAAATACAGAAGGTTAAACAATAACAGATAAAAGAATTGCGAGAACACAAAATTAGATAAAGTTTTCAACAAATTTTGTATAAAAGAAAAGAGAAAAACAGTCTTCCTCACTTTACAAAAAAAATAGTCTGAGCGAAGCTGAAACTATATACAAAATTATAGTCACTTATTAAAAACAAAACAAGTTGTGATAACTTCAAAGTTAAGCAATTATACTGAAGCTTTAAGGATAAAACAAATTAAAAAAATACTGCTGTCAGTATGGTTAGAACCCTTTTTACAAGATATTAAGGAATTTTTAGAAGTGCCTTTGCATTTATTCAGCTCTTTATTGCTTGTGTATATTCTCTAGGAATTCTTTACAGAAAAAAGTTCATTTAATTTTTGTGAAAAAACAGAGAACAATAAAAGAACAAAAAGTTAGAAGATAATCATTGACATTGCATTTAAATTTTTGAAGATCAAACTTAACTGAAAAGTAAGAGGCCAGAAGAGTTCCACAAGCAGGAAGTGCAATAGGAGAGACTTTTGGCATAGAACTAACAGTTGCATCAAGCCACTGCAACTGTAAAATGATGAAACCTTGTTGCCAATCTAGTACTACACTTAAATTCATAAAGTATAGGTACCATAGAGGAAAGTTTATCAAAACAGTTACCATGAAAGTATTTATAGAAAAGATACATTTAAAAACATTCATTTTTCATACTTAATTTCAAAACTTAAAAATTGGTGAAGTGAAAGAACCTTTTAAGAAAAATAAAGCACAACATATAAACATGAAGAAACATGATCAATTGTCTGAATGATATATTGAAAGAGAAAAGAAAATTTCTCGGCATTTGCTGCATGACAATATGCAGTAGCAAGCATGAAACAGTGGATATCATGGAGTTGGAAGGGGAAGTCCAGCATGACAAAAATTTTGTGTGGTGGGGAATAATTTTTTTCAGATTAGTATTCACTATTAGACCTTACTCAATCCACAACATTTGCCAGGATTGGAAATTGATTGTTTCACTGATTTAAAATGGAGGTCTTGTTTATAATATTGACATTTTGCAGACTTATTGGATTAATTTGTTAATTACAAATTTCAAGTTTCAAATAACGCTTACAGTATTGATATCTGCTTATTTTGAATTTGATGAATTTTTAAAAACTTCTTTTAGAAGCTTTTTGCTGAGGGAGATTATATATATATATATATATAGGATTAATGTGCAGAAGTTTGTCACTTAACTGAGCAGTCATGATGTGCTCAGATTCAAAAATAAGCCCTGAGTACATCATAATGGTGCCTTCATGAAACCAAAGTCAGCATAACTCTACTCAGTTAAGTGACAAACTTTTCCACATTAATTCTATCAACACTATCTTTATATCAAGCACTTTATAACAAAAACCTGCCTGCTAAAATATCTTTTTATCAATAAACCACTGAAAAAACAATTTTGGTCCTAAGCATCATAACAAATCAACTATATATATATATATATATATATATATATATAGATATGTGTGTGTGTGTGTGTGTGTGTATACTGGATTGTCATATTTATCATATAAGGGTCAAGCAACTCAGTTCTTAGAACCAACAGCCAGACTTCCCACACATATCATTTGATTATAGTGATGAAAGCTTATGCAGAACTAACCATATTTTCAGAAGAGCATGTTACAGAGAACTGGTGTACTAGTATGCCACAAAATCCCCAAATGACCCTCTACAAGTTTTAAATTCAGAGATGTCCTCCTTCTAACCCATTCATCACCCAAGGTTATAGTCTGTTCATAGCTAGGGAAGAAAAGGTTAATTCATACCTTTTGCAAAGGCTTTTGTGCATAAGTGAATATAATGAACTGAAAGTGCAACTCAGCCATTCAATTTCTAACTCAGAACCATTATCCATTATACTACATACATAACCAAGCTTACAGCACCTGGTATTCCAAGTGGTCACTCATTTAGGTACTGACCAGGATTGACATTACTTTGGTGATTTTGTGAAAACTAGCATTTTAATGTTAAATGGTTATAAGCCCTTTTAAAAATGTCAGAGCTTCAAAACTAGAGAAGCTTTTGAAAATGCAGAAAGATTAGAGGAAAGTTGGCTCTTTTGAAGAGAAAAGACCTTTTTTTAGGCAAGGAAGTGAACCACTGATATCGCTAAAATGCATCTCCTGATGTTGCAAATGTGTTGCAGCAAACGTTTATGAAGTAACTAGAGAGAGATGATAGCAAATTTTCCAGACCTATCAATTTGAAAGTATCTTTTAGAGAATGATTGTCTGGTCAACTATTCCAACAATTTCAAGATGTCAAGTAAATTTCTCAAAAAATTCAGTAAATCAAAACTGGAATTGGTCATTCATAACAGAAAATAATTGAGCAAAACACTTTCTGAGTTATCAAAAGAATAGAGGAAAAAAATACATACACTCTCCTCCAATGGGTTGTATGACAGACAAAGGCAGCAAAAGCCAAAGTAATTAACACTTAATTTTGTAGTTGAACGACAAAAAAAAAAAAAAAACATTTTATATGTTTCAAACCCTGAAATAGAATTCTTTGGACTAATAATTTTATGAATGATGTCAGTTTTACATATATAAAAGGTGAGGGAAGAAGTAGAACAAATTCTGGTTACAATTTTACATTGAAAACAAGATACAAGGATGCTTAGCTTTAAGTTTTTAACATCTGGTATTTCTAGATACATAACCTCATTTAGCTTTCTATAGATAAGGTTATGCATCTAGATATAGTGAGAGTCAAACTTAAAATTTAAAGCTAAACAATCCTGTATATTTAGTGTTTTCAATGTGTAAAACTGTAACTCACACTTCTTGTTTTTCCCCTCAAACTTTTGTAAGAACTAGCAGTATAGCCCAGCATTGCTTGGGTGTAATGAAAGCTTTAAAACTAATCTATGGTCCTGGAGCTCAGACTCTTTGGACGTTGGCACGGAAGACAAATAGTTGCTTCCAGTTAAAGCGAAATTGTAGACTGAAAGAAAAATGAATGGATTTAAGTCAAATTTTGATTTCCTGGTATCAATATCAAATAAGTTTTTTTTCGTCATAAACTGAATTTTGAAGGCTAAGTAAGTCCTCTGAGTAAATGGTATCATGGCTGAAACTAAGAACTACAATTATACCTACTTAGAGCCAAACCCAAAGAAAAAAACTAAAATAAAAGGGCTGGAAAAATACAGATATACAGGCAGATAAACAGACACACAAAAACATCTTGCCTTTTATATATATATATATATATATATATATATATATATATATATATATTATTGATTTTCTGCACTATTGTAAAAACTGCAACCTTGAAACTTCTGAATATCATTTCTTATGTCTTTGTCTATGAGTGTATCAAATTTGATTAAAATTGGACCATTCCTTCTATAAGCCAATTTTTTCAATTTTTATCGGGGGTACCTCAACACAAAACCTAGCTAAGAACACTCCCAGACGCTTATAGTACAACTGTGTAAATTTTCAAGAAAATCGGTTCAGCTGTTTCAGAGTCTATAGGTAACGGACACACACACACACACACAAAAAAAATTCCATTTATAAATAAGTTTAGATGACTGCATCAATAAAACTTATCAGTCTGAAAAAGTTCCTTCTGGGGCAAAACTTGTTACATTGTTTTTTCTATATATATATATATTTTTTTAGGCAATTCACGTCAAGCAAGGCAATAATACCATGAATACGTAAGGGGTTACTGACTAGGAATGAAAGATTTGATTAATTACATATGAACTCCTTATGGGTCATTTAATGGTGAAATTTGATTTTCTAGGGAGCTTTGAAGTAAATATAAACATGCTATTCTTCTTTCACAATTGAATACATGGTAAATGTTACTCAGCTTTTGTGCATATAAATGTTTACATGGACATGATTACTCGAGGCAGTGATATGTTTGTTTTATGTTGTAGTTTTGTTGAAGTTATATTTTGGAATACAGTTTGATTTGTTTAAAAATTTTTAGGATATTATATGGATTAATGTCATGAAAGAGTCTTTTCAGATTGTTCGTATAAAAACTACCAGTAATACATCAACCATAGTTTTTTTTATTTTAGTTTGCATTGGGCACTATTTTCTCATAGCAGAGGCCATAAGTGCTACCACACTAATTCAGAGTGGGAACAACAGACAATTCAGAGGCGGTTCCACGTTTCTCAAAATTTCCAATCTCCCGATCAGAGGCCTTACTACCAGATGTAGTTTATTGGCATATCCGAAACTAGAACTTGAAAGAGAATGGAATGACTTTAGGAATTGAAAACTTAATCCTTAACAGGGAATGAGAGATTGATCTCTACTCTTGTTCAAAAGACTGGGGAGGTACATAAACCGAATGATAGGTGAATCTATCTACTCCTATTAAGTAGAAAAAAAAATAATTAGAAAATAACATTTCAGAGTACAGACAGAGACATTAGAAGTACAGAGTTGAAGTAGATTTTATAAGGAATCAGAAAATTAAACCTAAACATGTGACAAGGGATAAATCTTTACACCAGTTTAAAAAAAAAAAAAAAAAAAAAAAAAAAATCAAGGAATCAGACAATAGGCAAACATATCTACTCCTATTGCACACTATTAGTCTCATGTGTAGATTTGTAATTTATCTCAGATTTAACTTTGTATAAATGATCCTGTTAAATATGCTTCATAGGAAAAGCAAATTAACCAAAAAACAAGAGTTAAACTAAATAAAGCTTGGTTTCCTGTTTATAAAAATTATGTTTTCTCCTGTATCTGAAGTTTCTTTTTTTTTAATGAAAATGATTTTTGTTTTTTGCAAAACATTCTGGATATTTGCATACTGTAAAAATTTTTGTCTCTCCAGATACACACTAATGAAATAAATGTTCAGTCATTGATGCTACGAATTTTTTATGAATTTATACAAATAAAATTTTGTGAAATGCTGAAAATTTTACATCAGCTTAATAAGTAAAAAGCTTTAAATCTTTATTTGAATACTTCATTACTAATACCAAGTATTAATGATTGTTAACTAAAATAACAGGTACAAAAAAAAAAAAAAATCCAAATGTGCTTTGGGATAGCAAAAAGAGTTTGTTAGAAAAGGAAAGAGTATTGAACTGTTACAGAATATCAGTCTTTCTAGATAGAAATGAATGTTGGACAATTTCCTTACAGATGAAGAGAAGGGAAGGGAGACTTGAAGCAACAGAAGGATGCTGAGGATACCATGGACCGAACATGTGAGCAACGACAAAATTTTAGAGAAAATGGAAACAAAACAGACACTTATATTTAAGATCGAGAACAGGTAGAAATTTCTAGAGCACATAACGAGTCAAAAGGGCTTGGAAAACTAGATAATCACAGGACCGATTAAAGGCAAGATGGACAGTGGAGATCAATGTATAACCTGCTTAGTGAATTTGAATAAATGGATAGTGAAATAATCTTTAGGAGAGATGACAAAAAGACAAAATTTTTAAGAGCTACAAAGAACAGGACATTGTGGAGAGCCATAATTGCCTATGGCCTGGAAAGACACAGCATATAGGAGATATAATTCATGACAATAATATTCACAGAAATTAAACGTAATCTCAAAGATGTTTTTTTAATTGCAAAAAATGAAACAACATAAAAAATTTAATATTGCAATAAAATGAACAAATGAAAATAAAATTATAAATACAGTGGTTCCTCCCTTTATGGCCCCCACCCACAGGAAAGAAACAAATTCATAAGTTTTAATTAATAATAATGACATGAAAGTGTAAGAGTTTTTTTTTTTTTAATCATTTCACTCCAAGAAAGGCAGGGCCGCCACTAGTATGCAGAGGGTTACAGTGAGAGAAAAGAGTGGGTACAGGGGGAATTGAAGAAAGTATAAAAGATGAATGGAATTCAAGAAGATAGAAGATGGCAACTGACATTGCATTTAAATTTTTGGAGATTGTAGCTATCAGGGAAGCAAGTAAACAGAAGGGAGTTCCACGGGCAGGAAGTGCAAAAAAAGAAACTATTCTAGTAGAAGTGGCAGTTGTATTTAGCTATTTCAATAATAAAAAGCTGGGACCTAGATGCCAACCTAGTAGCATGTTTAAATTCATGTGAACAGGGCACCTGGAAAAGAAGCTCATCAGAGCATTTGCCATGAAAATATTTGTAAAAAAGACAGACAGAAAAGTAGTGATATTCTGTCAATTCAGAAGACATTATGAATAAAGCTTTTTTTAATGAGCAAATAAGAATATTGAATAGTATATCAATCTGAGCAATCTTCAGGGATATTTTTTTTAACTAAATCTTTCATTTCAGCTACTGATAATGTAAAAAAATGAAATCCTCATCCCAAAATTCAAACCACTTTTTACTGCCTAGGTAGAGATGACAGTGACAGTAGAAAATTGGTTTTGCCAAGCGGACCCTCACCCATTCAATTACTGATAAATTATTTTGGCATGTCAGTGACGAAAACTGTTTGTTTAAATATCTGACAAGGAAACAGTGCAGAAAAAAGTGGATTCACATCTTTTCTAATTAGTATGAATATAGTTTCAGCTGAAAATCAATTTTTCTCCCCCAAATCAGGTTTTATTGTTTTTGCTTTTTTGTGTCAATAACCATTAACTAACAATGTATATGATAACAATACGATGATATAGTGTCCATGTTTTTCTCATGCGTTCATGTTTAATGGTATCCTTTAGCTGAACATAAACCAATTTTCTTTTAGCAACATTGTTTTTTTAAATTCCAAAACATTCCATCGGGTATCATTGAAGAAATGTTAAAATAAATAAATTCTTCATATTTGTCTTCTCAAATACCATAAAATGTAATGACTGCCAGAATTTTTTAAAAAAATGCTTTTTAATAATTATCAAACGTTACATGAATTACATGTAAACCAAAAGAATCAACCTATCTTATTTATAAAAATGAAAAGTTTCTTGTTTATATTTCTTGCATTTCACAGTTCTCCCTAAACAATTTTCTGTCTTCCTGAATCCTGTTCTTTTATTGTCCTTTCACCCCAAAGTTTTCTCATTTTCTTCCACTCCTAGTAACCACTTGCATCTTAATGATATTATCACCTTGCTTAAGGTAAGAAGTTTTTTTTTTAAGTGAAGACAGCAAAATAAGCACAACTGTCCAGTTAAAATTGAAAATATTTCTCACCAGTTTGCATAACTGTACTAAAAACTACTTAAAGTTCACAAAGGTTCAGTTGATTCAATTTTCTGTCCACCCAATTCAACACAATCTGGAAAGCAAAGAAGATAAGCAGCTCTAATTTTTTCCACCCTATGTCAAGTCCCCACCTTTCAGTCAAAGTCACATCATCAAGTCATATTCAAAATAATAACTCCTTCAGCCTTCATTCAAATCTGCTAACCAATCATCAGTTATTTCCAACTAAATTACATTATAATTATTCATCAGTGCTAAATATAATATTTTATGTGACCTTGGTTTACAAGTTCCTATCACATTCTGAAAAAGGAGGTGGGAAGTCCAAATTGAGTCACATTAGATAATTACCTGACATTAGATAAGTATGGACACATTAGTATAATGTGTCTGCATCACACAAACAAAGAGATCTTTTTAATTATTTTCCCTTTAAATCAAACATCACTGATGCATACATTGACCAAGTAAGATTTAGGGTCTTAACTCAATTGGTTTCTTGAAGGGGAAGTAACACAATCGGCCATTTATCATGGGGACCATCTAAAGTATTTTTAAGCTGGATATATTATATAATCACCAAAGCTAACACAAAGAAAAACAAGTTATGTGAACAAATTTGACTTATCTATTTTTCAAAAAATAATATCCAATTTTAGAATCTTTAATTCCTGAATTAATGTATTTAAATAGCATTTAAATCAGTCAAAATAGGAAACCTGAACTACTATACATCTCTACCATCAAGTTACAAACCTATTAATGCCTTTACAATGAAACTCTTAAGGTTTGGATGCTAAGAAATCTTTGAATGCAGTTTTGGCATATTTGCAATGAATGGTCTTTGATAAAAAAAATTGCCAAGATGCTTGAAAAAGTGGTAGTCAGTGGGCGAGAGATCAAGAGAATATGGTGGGTATGGCAAAGACTTGTATCTCAAGTCAGTGAGCTTCTGCAGTGTCATCCTGGCAACATGTGGTCAAGCATTATTGTGAAGTAGAATTGGACCTTGTTGATTAACAAGTGCTAGTCACATTTTGCTTAACTAATGTATATTTTCACCAACATACTGGTAGTAAACTTTGGTAGTGATGCACTGGTTAGATATCAGAAAGCTGAAATGGATAATTCAAATAACAGACTACCAGACAGTAACCATAATCTTCTATTTATACTACATTGTTTTTGGAAAGAGCTTGGGTTCTTCATTATGATAAAACCACTGAGCCGATTGATGACAATTATCATAAAGGATTCATTTCTTATTACAAGTCTATTCAATCAAGAATTGAATCACTTGAATTTTGAACAAATTTTAAATTCTTTGACTGTCATCAAGTTCATGTGGAACCGTTCTATAGAGTTTGGTTACTTTGCCAATTTTCTTAAGATGATCCAGTATTGTTGAAATACTGATACCCATTATCCGAGACATTTCTTGGACACTTTGATATGGATTCTGTTCAACTAGTGTGTCAGATGTTGATTGTCAATGACAGAAGGATGTACTTTACCAACTTGATCTTCAAGACTTGTATCCCCACTGCATAACTTCAAAAATCAGCACTGTATTGTCTGATCACAAATAGATCCTAATGATGAAAAAAAATATTTAACAGATTTGTGAACAATCTCTTTCTCGGATAACAACCTAGAATGAGAAAACAAAGCAGAGTTCATAATTCAGTCAAATTTAGTACATTTATTTATATGCAAATAACCTTGAGAAAGGCATGAATCTATCTCTTTTTCAACCCAGATAACAGGACTTGTATCTGGAAAAATCATGGCTATCTTTAAATTATTGATGCAATATTCACTCGCAAAAAATTTTGTAATCAGTAAAGGGTTGATAAGATATAAAAAGTTCAAGATATTTTATTCAGTAGTGAATATTGACTACATGTATTTAATATTATACAGTAAAAAATTTAGAACAGAATTCAGCTAACAGTTATGTTTCAGGCTATCAACTTATACACACTGCACATAGATTGAATAAAGTATTCAGTTTAAAATTCTAAGGTTACCAAGCATGGCAGACATCTGAAGAAGGCTGAAGGAGACAGCTGAAATACTTGTAGGTGTAACAAACAAGCATACTAATCTGAATGGAAAAGCACATAATTTCTCACTTCAAAAATTCTGACCTAAATTATCAAATTGGCATAGACATGACAATAGAACAAATTGGAAAAATTCCATTAAAAACTGGCACAAATACTAAAACACATTCTTGTAAATGTAGAGAACTGTAACTAATTCTATCTGGTTTAACTATCTGAACATTGATTAATTTCATAAGTGTATAAGCACTTGTCACTAGAGCAAAGCACACACTGGTTAGGAAAAAAAATATAATTTAGAGTGGCTGAGTAAAGCATCAATTATAAAATAAATTCTCTAACCAGATGGAACTGTTCCGAGAAAAAGAACATAGGAAATAAATTGAAATGGAATTCAATATGATCGAAGAAATTTGTACAAGAAAGAATCAGAGTTAAGTCACACCAATGCAGAAACTTCTATGTGCTGTGTCTCTTTGGAATAAGAGTGATATGGCTCTGCACAATCTCCTGTACTTTGTAGCTCTTAGTAAAGTTTGTATTTTGTTATCTTTTAATCTCTAATGAGGCTAACTATTTACACAGCTAGGTCTCATCATTTTACAGTTGAAATTACTAGATGTAGCCATAAGTTTTATGCTAACATATGCTAACATTTTTTTCCGTCTAAATCTATGCTAACATATGCTAACATTTTTTTCCGTCTAAATCTATCCTGCACATTTACAAATCTACCATCCGCCCGTGCATTGAATACTGCTGCCATATCTGGTCGGGTGCCCCTGCTGTTCTCCTCGGGCTTCTCGATAAGGTTCAGAGGAGGGTCTGTAATGTGATAGATACCGACTTGGCAGACCGCCTGCAGTCTCTCTCCCACCGGCGAGACGTGGCTTCCCTGTGTCTCTTCTATAAATACTTTCACGGCTTCTGCTTCGATGAACTTAGATCACTGGTGCCCCCTAAATACGAATTTGCACGAGATACTAGATTAGCAACTAGATCCCACCCTTTTACAGTGAAACCGATAAAATGCAGCCGTAACTTCTACTCCAACAGTTTCTTTCCTCACACTTCCCGACTGTGGAATTCTCTTCCAAACGATTGCTTCCCCAACGGCTACAATCTCCAGGAGTTTAAATGTAAGGTCAATACACACCTCCTAACACACTAACCTGCTCCCATTCTATCAAGCACTCTTCCCATCTGCCCGACCCTCATCCTCGCTATCCTTACTCATCTGTCACCTTTCTCCTGACATTCCCTATGTCTATCCACTCCTTCTCTTTACCTTCCCCTATGTAACCCCATGCGCAATAGTGGCAGTGGAATGCCTTGCTTGGGGTGAGATGATTAAAAAAAAAAAAAAAAAAAAAAAAAGAAACAGTTTCTTCTCTCACACTTATCACTTGTGGAACTCTCTTCTAGCATCTTGCTTTCCAATCAACTTTAATCCCAAATATTTAAATGCAATGTCAATCATTTATCTTTTGTTTTATTAATTCCAATTCTTTTGTTGGTCTCTTTCTTTAATGTTTTTTCTTTTTCTTGTATTCTTTCATTAAGACATCTCTTAATTCTTATTCCATTTCTCTACGGAAAGTCACCTGACATCGTAGCTCTCTGTGAAATTGACCTCAGCTCTACAATTCCCTTCTCTGACTTCTCAATTCCTAGACACCTTCCTCTCTTTAGGAAGAACTCCAAAGTCCACAAACATGGTCTGGACGTTTATGTTAGCAAACATCTCACTCTAGCTAGGGAGATCTTTCTTGAATCTAATGTCTCTCCATCTGTCTCTGCTAAACTCAGTAAGCTATCTTTTTCTTTACCACTCCCCTTCTCCTGACTGTTGCGTAAAAGATACTATTTCAAATAATATAGACAAGGCCATTCTTCTTCATCCATTTGCTAATGTATTTGTGTTCGGTGACTTCAATGCCAATTTTGCCAAGTAGCTGGATAACTGCCACAGATCTTGCTAGAGTCCAAATGCTGAACTTCTCAATCACTTAGTCTCTCATACAAGTGATTGATTTCCCCACGTTTCCCCAGTAACCCTTCTCTTCTAGAACTCATCCTTACTTCTATCCCTGACTCTTGTCATGTTATGCAGCTCTGCTCTCTTAGCAACTCTGATCATGCAGTGGTGCCTGTAAATGTATCTTTCTACTCTCCCCTCCATCCAGGAACCTCCTATCAGTAGAATATCTTACAGCTATCAATGAGCAGAATAATATTCATTCCATGATTTCCTTTGCAATGTCTCTTGGAACAAAGTTTTTAGTTTCCCTGTTCAAGACTGCACTTTTGAAGTCTTCTCTTGGGTGAAAGCTGGCATTGATGCTTTCATCACAGCAGTCAGGGTCAAGTGCTTTGCTTGCAAATTCTCTAATTCCACACTTGACACGTCTGAGTACCCACACCTAATTTCCCACCTAGAACTGAGGCTCAACTGAGTAATATATATATATATATATATATATATGTATGTGTAACCCCAACTAACATCATTTCTAAGCTTGACTCCCATAAGACAAGTGAAGGTGATGGCATTTCAGTCAAAAAAAAAAAAAAAAAAAAAAAAAAAATTAAAAAGTGTCTCTCCAAACTCAAATATTACCTCACTATTTGCTGCTTGTTGGAAGTCCTCTTTAGTGCCTGTTTTTAAGAACTCTCTGGAATCCACTGACCTCTCTAATTATTGCTCTATTAGCTTCTTACCTCTTTTTGACAAGGCTATTATCAATGCTGAAATATTTGGGCATCTTACATCTTTCTCTCTGACAAACAGTATAGCTTCTACTTTGCCAGGTTTACCACAGATATGTTATCAACCATCACTGAAAATATATATAGGCTCTTAATAAGAACAGCAAAGCTTGAGCAGTTACTCTTGATATCTTGAAAACATTTGCCAGGGTTTGGCATGCTGGCCTTCTGCAAACTCCAGTATTTCTGGATGATTGTTTGATTTAATCCAATCATTCCTGCCAAATTGTGAAATGAAAGTTGTTTAGAATGGGAAAACTTCAAGAGCCTTTCATACAAACATGAGCATCCCTCAAGGCTTTATCCTTTTTTCTTATCTTCACCAATGACCTGATGTAATAAATTCTCAAGTAGGCATCTATGTAGATGGCACCAACATTTGCTCCCATCTCAAGAAATCTGCC
Source organism: Ascarosepion bandense (assembly GCA_037127315.1). NCBI lineage: Eukaryota > Metazoa > Mollusca > Cephalopoda > Sepiida > Sepiidae > Ascarosepion > Ascarosepion bandense. Next base: position 14,019,123 of record JBBBDQ010000547.1, on the reverse strand, counting down.
AAGGCTGATAAAGTAAACCTGACTGTTGCCCTTCAAAAGGACCTACAATCTGTGATTGAATGGGTTAGGAAATGCCTTGTAAATTTTAATGACTCCAAAATGAAGCTGCTATCCTTTAACCACCATAGAGAAGCTTTCTTGCCTACCATCAGTATTGATGACACTAATCTTCTAGAGAGCAACACACTTTGCATCCTTGGCCTGACTCCCTCAAATAATCTCAAGTGGAATTAATACATTAAATTTATAACAGCATCTACTGCTAAGAATTTTGGGTCACCGAGTCAGGCCAGGAAACTTTTTCTCATCAGAATCCATTTTGCGCATATATTAATCTACCATTCATTTGCACACTGAATACTGTTCACCCATGCTTCTAATCCTTAGAAGTATAGGTCATTATTCAATTTTATACAAATTTGCTTTAGCCTAATGGAAAAAATTTATTCATATTAGGTAAAAAGATGAATAACAATAAAAACTTTAGTTTTTCATAAATACACAGTTCTTATAGAAACCGTATGAATTTTTTAGAAAGTAATTTCTAAATATACCCACTATTATAAAAAATTGTTGGTTCCCTGTATGCTCCAGTAAGTATAATCCTGAGTATGATGATAAACTACATCTGGCAGCAAGGGCTTTCCACTTGGAAGATTGTAGGTTTTGATTAGCATGGAACCCCCTCTTAACTGCTGTTCTCAGGCTCAGCCTGACTTAGGATAGTTGCATCTGTTAGGCTCCCAGCTATGGGCAAATAGTGAACTCCCAAACAAAACTAAAATGACATTTTAATAGTAAAAATACCAGCAATACATTTTTATGAAAGAAAAAAAAATTATCACCAACACATTTTATAGTAGAATTATCAACAATATATTTTATAATAAAATGACCAATAATACATGTTTATAGCAAAATGACAATCAATCCAATAAAATACATTAAAAAAGTATTAAAATACGTTTCTCTACCAAAATTACAACTAGTACATATTTTTTAAATTACTAGCAAGACATTTCATCTACAAACTTCTATGTGACATGTCCTTTCAAGATGTAGGCAATCATAGTCTTCTACATCTTCCTATCCCTTGTCACTTTTAACACCCCTTCTCCTGTTATCCCACTCAATCTCCACTCCACCATCCATTTGCTCAAGTCCATCATTTATGCCATACATTACTTTCTTTTGTCTCTTTTCCTCTATCTGTCCCATGACCATCAGGTTCTCCAAGCCCTCTTTCCTTATTATATGTCCTAAAAACTTCAGCTGTCATTTACTCATGTTAAATATCAGTTTCCTTCTCATGTTCATCCTCTCCAAAATTTTGTCCTTGTTCACATGTTTGGTATTCTCAACATCCTTTTGAATAACCACATTTTGGTTGGCTCAAGTTTTTCATTCATCTATGAAAAGATTGTTCAGCCTTCTCTGCTATATTGAAGGACAGACATTACATAACAATCCATTTAGGTCTTTCGGGATTTTGACACTGTTGTAGATTTTCAGTTATAATTTCTGTGTTTTTGTCTATGCCAAAATCATCTAAGGCTGCCATCATTTTTATTACAATGCCGTCTGGTCCAGCTGCTTTGTTTCTATTCAATTTGGTCAGTGCAGCTTCTACTTCAGATGTTAGTATTTCTGTGTATTGCTGGTTGCTCTCTTGTTGTGGAAGAGATCTTTTATATATGCTTCCCATCACTGGAGTATTTCCTCTTTCTCTAATATGAATGTCCAATCCTTGGATTTTATACATTCGTTGAGGAGCATTTTATTTGTCCTGTTAGTTCTCTTATTTTTTTATGCAGGTCTCCTTTATTGGTTGTGCTCACATCATATCTCACATTTTTCATCTACAAATTATATATATATATATATATATATATATATGTGTGTGTGTGTGTGTGTGTATATAAAATATACATTTGCCCTGAAAGTATAAAATTATATGCAAAATATACACCCTTGTGCAAATTAATTGAAACAAAACGAATATTTTCCTAGGATCTTTCACCTTTTCCCTGTTCATGTATATATTGCCTCTTGGCATTGTTTTTCTCTTCTGACTGCATTTTCCTTTATGTTTTCACCATAGGACAACTAATTTACAGTTGAGACAATAACAGGAATGATAAAAATCTAATGCAATCACAGATGAAGCAATATTTTTCAAGGCCAAACAAATTTCATCATACACCCTGAAAATAGTTTTATATTACTGCACACCACTGCAAATGACTTAATCTGAGGATAAAATAGAAATCAATTATACCCTGTCACTACAGTGAGTCTAAAACTAAACGTATGTTGAAAGAAAAAAAAAAAAAAGAAGGAAACTAAAGCAGTTGTTTCATTTAATTTGTATATATAAATGTGTGTGTGTGTGCGCACATTCTATTCGGTACAGTATTTGGTATGAGGATGTGCGTTGTGGTGCAGTGGATATTGGCTCGGACGAGAAATCGGCAAAATTCATTGCATTCACTTACGCGCAAATACCCTTGGGAAAGGTATTAATCCGCCTATTCTTTCCAGTTATGGGTTAAATAACAGGACAGATTGGGTTCTATAGCCTTGGTCGGCAACCAGTCTACCGCAGAAAGCAATGGCAACCCACTGCGGGATAATCTTCTGCCCAGTCAGTCATGTCTCTTTCGAGACATGATCACCCAAGTGTGTATCACGTATGGCACTAACTGATTTGGTATGAGGTTATCACTCTTTCATGCAGACAATTATAATTCCAATCCATGGCTTCTGCAGGAGGTAATACATTCTCTAAGTTGATTGGTCTGGTACCAGGTTAAAACTGGAGGTTCGAAGGCAGGCAATTAACATGTCTTATGTTAACAAGACCCATGCCGGTCTAACTTTATGTCTAACTCTAGGACTCAACTCAACTACTTGACTGTCTGAAAATCCCCCAAGTCTTGCTTATATTGAACCTCACATCCAGTGTGGTGGGGTGTAACACACACTGGGTATGCTAGCACTTCCAAATGACCAAGAAATCATACAGAATTTTTATCTTTCTGACTGCATTTTGTAGCCAGCATCCAAGAGTCATATAAAACTATCTTGAGTGGTTGTTAATTTTCAGTGGCCATAAATTTATCTAATTTTCTTGGGTGGTTCTTTTAAAATACCCTTCACCTAGCTTCTAATGGATGAAGAAGAGAAAAAAAAAAATTCAATTACATTTTTTTCTTTTTTAGTACATTGATCGCTCTATCCAAACAACTTCGTTCCTTTCTTTCGGGTACCAGAAATAGTGTTACAACAAACCTCTTTCTGCCCTATTGCTATTTCCATGGATAATGTTCAGATAAACCACATTCTTTGGTTCTAATAGTTCTAACCATCACAGGTAAGAACCATTATGCCATGCACATTGTAGCAAACCACTCTTATTCGTTTTGTATTCTAATGCTGAAATGTAAGTTCTACTCAAGCAGCTTCTACCAACAAACCACTAAGTTGCAGAATTGACTCTCAAGAGGATGCTTCTTTGATTACTATAACCTTAACCTGTTCAAGTCTAGGGTTAACTGTTATCTTCCTCATATATCCTCATAAACTGTGTCTCTTACTCTATAACCCTGTACCTTGAGTTAAACTTGAGCTTCATACAGAGTGAGCATCATTGTAAAATAAAAATAAAAATTACTGAATTAATGTTGAAAAGTAAGAAACCCTGTTCAAAATCCAAATAAATTTTGACTAAACTGTAAAGTTTGATTCAACTCAGAAAATCACAGACTTTACCAATGATAAAAAAAAATTCTTATATGGTAAGAAAGCAAGAAAAAATGCCAATGAGAAAAACTATTCATGAACAGTTTTCAAAAATTACAAAACAAATAATTCTTAGAAAATTATTCTTCACATTAGCAAGAAAAATTCTTTCTAAATATATACAATTTGACCATATTGAGAGACATGATAATGTTAGAATATAGTCTAAATAGTAAAATCCAACATTTTGAATTTAGGTGAACTCAGTAAAACTCTTGTAAATCAGGCCACAATTAAAAGTCCACAACAAAATTTTGTGCCTATCTTACCATAAAGCAGACAAATTTACTGTCATCTTTTAAAAAATTGAAGATTGGCTTTTTGAGAAATGAAAAGTCAAAATCAAATTATTTGACCTTCAAGCAAAACATAAATAGATCATTTAGACCTATGTAAATACTTTGAAATGGTATATAATTTACTCTTGTACATGAAAAAATTATTCAGATACTGATATTTAAACATTATGACTTTTCTGAAATTCACTTTTCTGGTAAGGGTCAAAACGTGATATCTAGGAAATCTTTTGACCTAGAGATGTAAAATAGGTAACATTTAATTTCTACCATGAAGCTCTGTAAATGTACAAAATTTGAAATAAATCTGTCTTGATGGTTAGACCCTTGTTGATTTGACACAAAATGACTCATATGTGTGTGTGTGTGTGTGTGTGTGTGTGTGTGTGTGTGTGTATATACTTTATTTTTATCCCATTTTTTATGTAACTGGAAATATGACTTATTTTCCCTTTGGAAATCAACAATTTTAATTTCCTCTCTAGGCATAAATATCTAACACAGCAGGAACCAATTCCAATAAATTTGTCCAAGCTGTGAAAGCCAGGAAACAAAACACACCAGAATAAGAATGAACTGGATATATTTTAGCAGGAATTCAGCTGCACTCAAAACTACAAATGTATGTGCACATGTGTGCAAGGTTGATGTACAAGTTTAACATTTTTTTCTTTTCTTTTCAAACTTTATTCATGTGGAGTCTATTACATTATTCAATCATCAAAGTATTTTCCTTGGCTTTAACTGAACAGCCTTTGGATAAAGTGTTTATTTCATCATAAGAGAATGATTCTGGGCTTGATTCAATGAAGTCTACAATATCTCAAACCTGTCAAAACTGCTGATCATTTAAGTAGAGTGGCAAAGATTAAAATGAAAGGCTGACTGAAGATGAAAAGCCTGAAGAATATGTTGAATCAAAGAATTAAATGCTACGTCATATACAGGTGTTGTCATGCAACAAAAATCAGCTTTTGACTACTTTTTTTTTCTTTGTTTAAGCAAATTACACACTATAGTGTATTGTAGAAATTGCTTATCCAGATTTCTGCAATTTGTAATAAAATATCCCGTTTCTGGTATCATCAAACAGGAAAACATTCCTACCACTTCTGGTAAATTGTCCTGAATGTAACCATGATTTTCTGTGACTGGAATTCTAACAAATTTATTATTTATTTCCAGTGACTATATTGTACTAAACTGACATATATATATATATATATATATATATATATATATATATATATAATAAAAAGGTAGTTAACTTATTTTTCTCTAAGTTCATATAAACCCATTTCCCTAAGACTTGTACTAAGTTGAATAGTAAAAACCAGTTGTAATAGCAAATGTGTTATCCTAACTATTAATCACACATGACATTTAATAAATTTGGATGAAATTATCATATAGGAATGTTCAATACAACAAACAATGAATTGACAAGGATAAATCTCCAATATCAACTCCAAAAGCAGAGCTCTATGGAAAAAAGATGTGTGTGTGTGTGTGTGTGTGTGTGTGTGTGTGGTAGGATTGTTGAGGTATTATTCATTTAGAGTTCTTAAAACACAATGAAACACTAAGTGCACATTTATACATTCAACAGCTGCAACATGTCCAGAAACATTTGGTTAAAAAAATGCTCTGCACTTGTCAACAGGAAAAAGTTGTTCCCCTCCATGACAACGCAAGACTACACACAAAAAAATTTAACTTGATCAGTCTGTTCTACCCAAACCACCATATTCACCTAATCTTGCACCAACTGATTAATACATTTATGCAGTTTTTACAGAAAACGTATCAAAAAGCTGCCTAATAAATGGCAACAAATCATTGCAAATAAAAGTGAATATATAATTGAATAAAATGCACTTGTACTTTACTTCTTTGAAAAACAAAGTTGATAAACAAAAAATGGTAAAGACCACAGCATTTGGTCTTGCTTAATATTGTTAAAAGCCTCAACAGAAGATTATTCTCGTAGAAATTTTTGAATTATTACTTGTGGATGTATTTTCTGGGAAAATTGGTACACCCACTTAGAGTAATGGAGAACAAACTGATTGCTTGACATAACGGTTTGTTAAATGGAACAGGTAAGATTAGGAGGGGTTCAAAACATCCTGCATCAGGTTTCATTGTACCACCTGAAACAGTGTAAGACAGAAGGTTAATAGAATTTTGACAAAATATACTATTATCTTGATTGACTGTTAAGGTGTTTGGCAACCTTCATAAATTTACATAAATTTTTGTTGTGCTCAAATTGAGTTCAACCACATGTAGATATACTGTCAATATAAGCATAACTGTCTTTAAGATTCTTATCCCTAATTATTTAGTAAATAACTCATTGAAAATTAGTACCTCCATTTATAACCCTGAAAAGAACCTGACAGAATTGATAATGTTTGCCATTTGCTTCAAAAGTTCTGAAAAGTTTACCTTGTTCTTTTATCCAGATTTGGTGAAAGGTGCTGCACAGATCAACTGAACTGAAGTTCCTGTATTTGGATAACTTTTCCATTAAACTATTGATGTTAAGTAGAGAATCTAGCACAGTGAATCTATTGATGGTCTGAGAGTAGTTGACCACTAAGCATTTCTTATGATTTTTACAATAAGTAACCAGTTATAGTTTTATTTTCCCCAAGTACTTTCTATCTTATCCAAGATCAGCTTAGTAGGATTGATTGTAGTTATCTGTTATTAAATTAAATAAAAATAGACATATATATATTATATAGAAATACCAGATCTAAGTAGATGTAGCTGCTCTGCTCATTCTTGAATCCTTTCAATATTATTTCCTCTTTACAATGCCGATTGAGTAAGGTAGACTGATGTTGAGTTGGCAAATAAAACCTTGAAATCTAGTTTTTGATTGAAAATATATCATCCAATGATTTATGCAGAGGAGAAAAGGAAATTGGCTGCTCTCAAGAATGTTTTTGCCAACACTGCCAATTACTCCAAAACCAAAATATTAACCTGAAAGCCCAAGTTCAGAAATATCTAAACTGACAGCTGTTTACAACAGCTTTCTAAGAGCAATGGTTAAAAATGGCTTTGAATGAGTGAAACCTATAGATACTGAAGACCACACTCCTTCAAAACTTGTGGACTGACTTTAGAGAATCACAAACAAAGAACTGTACCAGATAACAGAAATCATATCAGTGGTTCACTTTCAACAACAGCAGCAGCTATAATGGATATTACATGTAACTAGATAAAAATAATAAAATAATCAAAATGTTGACATTCCAAACTACTTAGGAAAGATTAGGAAGGAAACCCCTATCAATGCTGGAAAGAATGATAACTACTGAACTTGAGAAACATTTTCCTAAAAATCATTTTAAGATTTTACAAATTTCAATTAAAATCAGTACTAGCTACTCGGCCAATAAATGCTGAATGTTTCTTTATAAGGAAAGAGCTAATATTACCATTATAATCTAACAGATCTTTGTAGTCATTTTTGTTTTTCGATTCAGGCATCCAGTTATTTTCTTCAAAAGGAACTAGTAATTCAATAAAGTTTCCTTTTAATTTAACTGACCAAATAACAAGAGCAGATTAAATATGAAAGAGAAAAAAAGCAATTTTAATAAACCATTGCAAAAAGACAACTATAGTAGTTTGTTTATCAAAATTCAATTTGCATTGAATTATTTTGGAGCTATAAATAAAAAAAATTGGGTCAACAAATTTTACAAACTTTTACTGTTTTTCTTTTGTTTTGTTTTTTTGTGAGGCAGGGATTTATAGCAAAGCTATCTTTAGTCAACCCAATATTTTAAAACCCAAAGTTTCTAATGATATGAATAATTTCTATCCACTGATCTAAGAGAAAGTGTCTTATTCATTCCAAAGTTCAGATATGCAAAGACAATTATTGTAGCATTTCCACTTGCATCTGTACACAAGACAAAAATCAATGATTATATATTACACTTCGTACAGATGCAATTTAAAAATAAATAAAAGTGAACTTTTTCAATTCCCAGGAGCCCAGAAAACATCTGAAAACAAATAAAATTCTGGGTGGGTGGAGTTGGAGCCTAAACTGTGACTACACTAGTCAGAAGTTCTATATTCATACCTTCCCTCATTCATCCCTACAAAATGACTCCCATCTTTCTTTACACCCACTATTTTTTGTTCTTGCATTATTTATAGCTTACCAACTAACCTGACCATGTGGAGGTCTCTCCTAAATTTTCTTCATAACAAAAATTTGCTTCACACTTTTGTTTTCAGTTCAAGATAAAAATCAAACGACAACCCCCCCCCCCCCCGAAATTATACCTTGTCATCATCTGTTACAAATATGAAATGACATTGGTTTCATTTTCTTCAGGTGACAAATGAAAGAGACATGAAATACATTTGAACAGTTACAAAACTGGTTTCCAAACTAATGGCTCAAAAGGTTAAAGTAATGAACAAGAGAGCATAAGGTGTGACATTAAAAATTGTGCAAAATAATAAACTTCTTAACTGTTTAACTAAAATAATGATAGGAGGCCTGTTTTTTTTTTTTAAATAATCATATCACCCCAAGAAAGGCATTTTACTGCCAGTTTTGCAAGGGGTTACATAGAAAAGTTATGAGAAAGATTGACAGATTATAGGGGGTGTCAGGAAGTGGGTAAGAGAAGGATGAGAATACTGATGAGAGTGGCGTGAACGGAGAAAGGAGCATGAGAGAGAGAGGATGCAGGTTAGTGAGATAGGAGATGACTACTGACTTTATATTTAAATTATTAGAGATTATAGCTGTCGGGGAAGCAAGTAAACAGAAGGGAATTACACAGGTGGGAAGTGTGAGAAAAGAAGCTGCTGGAGTAGAATTTGCATTTACATTTTACTGGTGTCGCAGTAAAAGGGTGGGACCTAGTTGCTAATCTTGTGGCTCAAGTAAATTCATATATGGGGACACCAATGAGCTAAGTTCATCGGAGCAGAAGCCGTGAAAGTATTTATAGAAGAGACACAGGGAAGCCACACTGCGCTTGTGAGAAAGTGACTGTATCTGAGCTGCCAAGTCAGGATCAATCACATTACAGAGTCTAGTTGGATTGCAGGAGCACCAAACCAGATATGGCAGCAGTATTCAATGCATAGGCGGATGGTAGATTTGTATATGTGCAGTATTATTTCGGATGGAAAAACTTCCTGGCCCTACACAGAGAACCAACTTTCTTAGCAGCAGATTTAGCTATGGATTCTATATAGTCATTCCACTTGAGGTCTCTTGTGAGAGTTACAAAATAATAGCCTGCACATATAAAAGTAAAACACATCTTAGGTAACTACAAAGAAACAAGATTAAATTTAATATTTCTAGTAAGCAAAATACTTTACTATATTTCAAACTGAATTTAAATTGATTGGGAAGAGTTTCTACAGCTCCACTCTAAGATGAACACAAAAAATTACTCGTAAATATTGATAGAATTGTTAGATACATTAAAAATAAAACGACAATTTTTACATAGCAGTTAAGCAATAATTTATCCATCACGGGTAATAATTTTGGAGAAATATAACAAATTAACTTTAAAAGAGGACCCAAACTCAAACCTGAAGTGATCACCTCTAATTGGCTAATTTTTTCTAATATTTAAAATATGCCTGCACAGATAGTTTTAGGTTGAAAATTGCGCCTAAAATTGAAATGTTTTTTTATCATCTCACACAACCAAGATTAGTATAAATTCTGTAGTGCAAAGCAGAATTCCCAGTGAGAGCTGCAACTTTGGAAGAAGCTGGCATCACAAATCTTTTTCCTGATAAAATGAAACCAGCAAGCCCTTGTTCTCACTCAACTATTTTCAGAAAACTTGATGAGAAAGTTTTAATTAACAGTTAACATATGAACAAAGATTTCTTTGCAGAGAGAAAAGTTAACACACAAAAATCAAAAAAGACCTGCACCAAAAAAACCTTTCATCAAAAACATCTGAACTTCGACCTTATTTGAATCAAACTCATCTTCATTGAAGGAACAATCAAGAATATTTCTACAAACAAAAAAATATATAAAATCTCCAGTTTATGAATGCAATTAAAAGTAGATAACTTTGAATATTCCTTTTTTTGTTATTTTGATTTGTTGGAAACAGTCACATATATTTTGGACTATAATAACAAACAAATAATTTACAAACACTTTATTCAGCAAGAAATCTTTGAATTCAACTGTTTAACTTGAATTCATTCTCTAGTGTTTAAATATTCATTGGCCCCAAAACTCTAATTACTCACATAAATAATCTCATTTGAAATATTGTTAATTAATATTTGTATTTCTGTATATTAAAATTTGTTATTTGTCAAACAGAGTCATTTGATTACTTAAATATTGACCTTAAGCCTTACATAGAATTCAAATGTTTACAAAGTTGTTTCATGCAACCTCAACAGTTCTTTCAGATATATTAAAATTTATTCAACAACCCTGAACTCTGCAACAAGTTATTTTTTCTTTACTTTTGGTAAAAACACTAAAATAGCCCATATTGACAAATCTCAACATAATTCTCATTAAAAAATATTTCAAAAATAAAATAATTTTCTGAAATATTTCTTTGATGAAAATTAGGTGACTTAAAGTTTAATTTGGATTTGAAACATTACTTTTAGTTTAAAATATGACAGTAAAACATTATTTAACATGGAGGTATTTACAACTTTCTCTCTAGACTTATGCTTGGGAAATCTTTTCAAAGGGGGACATAACTGTAACAGTTACTTGAATAATGGGAATGTCCTTTTTGATATAATTTATTTTAACTACTTATTCTTAAATTTAAGAAAATCTAAGTAAACTTTATTGAATTTTAGGTACTTTAGTTTTATAGTCAAACTTATAAAGACACTTGTTGATGAAATGTTACAAAATTACCAGTAAATTTTAATTTTACTATAATTGCAATTCTTATTTTTTAATTATGTTGTACTTGGACAAAATGTACTTTACAAAAATTGAGACGTTTATACAGATAAAATAAATTCAAAGTTCTTTTTAAAATATTGGTGGCGGTTGTTGAATTGTAGTTAACTTTTTCATCTCATAAAATTAAGTGTTGGTTAACAGAGGTAAAAAAAATGTACAAATATTTTTACAAAGACTTTCTAAAAATGAAACATTAAAAAATTGGTCCTGTTAATTTGTGCAACAATACCAGTAGACTTGAGATTAAAGTGCAAAAGCATCTGCTTTCTATATATAAAGGTGAACTTACCAATATTATATATAATTGTCTTAGACTCATTGTATCTCAGCATGCTCAAATGTATGGTTTACCCAAAGTCCATAAGGAAGGCATTCTTCTCAGACCCATTTTGTCAATGGTGAGTTCTGTCCAACATGAAATGGCTAAGTGGCTGGCTGCTTTATTACAGCCTATTTCTGATCTGTATTATTCTATGTGTTTCAAATTCATTCTGGTTCTCTAATCTAATTAAAGACCTTGAACTATGTTCCACTGACAAGGTTATGGATATGCTTGTTGAGGATAGTTCTTTCATCACTGGTGTTTATGGTCCTGGGTATGACAAACTACATCCGGCAGCAAAGCCTCTGATTGGGAGGTTGTGAGGAGCATAGAACCACCTCTTAATTGCTGTTGTTTCCAGGTCCACCCTAAACTGGAGTGGTAGCACCTGTTAGGGTCCCAGCTATGGGCAAATAGTTAACCCCCAAATTGGGGTCAAAACACTATGAAAGTATAAAAACTGACTTTTGTTTTTGTTTTTTTTAGAAAAATATGCATTTTTGCAGGAAAAATATTATCAACAAAGCATTTTTAAAGCAAAAAATTATGACTATAACACATTTTTGAAGGAAAAATATTACTAACAATACATTTTTGAACACAAAATTAGAAAACATTTTCAGTTTCAATTATGAAAGCTCTTGCCACATGTTTGCTCTTTAACAGTGCCTTATTTTATTTTTTTGCAATAATTATGTTGTTGACTAGTGAATATATATATCATAATTAAATTTGTTTTTTTTTTATTTAATTTACATTGCGACATGGAAATTTCTATGTTTTGAGATATTACCTCGTCATCAGGCAATGTTGACTCATTGTGAAAATGATTTACATCTGAATGTGCTTGTTTAAAAAGTTAATATGTATGGAGGAAGACAGAAAAAATTATGTGTGTGTTTAATTTAACTAATCAGAATGAAATTCAACTTCTAAATTAGAAAATATAGGTTATATGTTTGGGGAATACATGGTGTCTTTTTTCAATCTTAACAGGAAAGTTAGTCTATTGAGCTAGACTGCTTTCCCACCACCCCCGGTGTGATGTATCCATTATTGTTACAAGATTATTGTCTTAGCTTTCTCTGTATCCCAGCGTTTTTTAACAAAAACAAAAAAACAAAAAAAAAAAAAAAAAGAAAGAAAACATTTTAAATTTTTGAACTGACTTAAAGGGACCTTATTATACTATTTTTTTTTAGTTCAGAGTGTTTTTTTTTACCCCTAAAGTCTTAATTTGTAAAAATTTTAATATCTATTTAATTAATATATCATAATATAAAACAAATTATCAGATATATGTAAGTTAATGGATAATCTTTTATGAAGAATTTTTTAACTATATTCTAAGGTTAACATTTTGCAATGTTTACATATGACATTTTTTTTATTTCATTATGTTTATTTAATAGATTTTTATTAAGAAATTTAATATATAGTTTTATAGACAAGAGCCATGGGTCTTTTAAAGGCTTACATATTCTAGTTTTTTTTTTGTTTTTTTTTAATTTGCCATTTTACTGGTTTCTTTTAGATACAAAAAGTATTTCGATAGGGATGTCCTACTTCTGTACTTATTATTAAATGAAGAAGTGTGTTCAGCAAAGGTAAAATCTCGAAATATAGAAATTTCCATGTCACAATGTAAATTAAATTAATTATAAAATAAAAAACAAATTTAATTATAATAATATTATTCTCTATGATATATGTTGTATTGAGCACTTTTTTAAAAAAAAGTAAATGCCAGAATTCTAAAACTGTTGGTTCTTCACCTGAATTATATATATATATATATATAATTCAGGTGAAGAGAATTCTGGCATTTACTTTTTTAAAAAGTGCTCAATACAACATATATCATAGAGAATAATATTATAATAATAATATTATTATATATATATATATATATATAACTGCACAGGCACAAACAAACACACACTATATATATATATATATATATATATATATATATATATATGACATATCAAAAATACTTTTACAAACTTTGGGGTGAGTTCTTTATAACAAAAACAAAAGCAAAAGTTCATATAAACATATTTGCAAATTGCTGTGTAAGTGACTGTCTGGTAGGTCCATGTGTTCTCCCAGCTCGTCTTACAGAAGCTCTCTACAGGGAGTTTATTTTGAACACACTCCCCAACTTGTTAGACATCGTAGCCCTGCTAATATGAAAACGCATGGGGTGCCTCCTGTAACACTAAGGGGTTTGGATTATTTTTTTTTTTTTTCTTATATCTTAAATGTAAGATACTTAATAGTTGGTACATCAATATATATGTTGCCATTATTTTAGATGGTACAGGCCCACTCATAAATGTATAAAAATTCAATTTTTTTTAAACCCCTTCCAACAATTATTTTGGGAAAAATGTTTCATTTTCAAACAATTTTTCTTTTATTTGTTTTTCACATAGTAACTACGAAACTGAAGCACCTTGATGGCTACAACCTCTACCAGATGTAAGAGTTGACAATTGGACTCTTTGGACTCTTTCAAGCTCAGAAGGGCATAAAAGGAATCAAGATCAATGTATAAACATGCCTGAAACTGGTTTTTGAACAACTATGTTTTGGACGTACTTATTTGTCCTTGTCTGAAAAAGACCCTTTCAATAAAAATGTATAAACACATCTACACCAAAGGGGGGAAAGGGCGTAATATAGAATTTGAACTTAGCTTTCCAATTTCTTACTCTTAATAAATATAATTCAAAACCAAAGCAAGATGCAACACATACATATATACAGTCAAATCCGGTCAAATGTACTGGTTCCCATTCAATCACCAGAGTTAAGCAATGTTCAGCCTGGTTAATACTTTGATGAGACACTGCTTAAGAATACCTGGTACTATAAGCAATGGTAGTAATCATATAACATGATGTGAGCATTAACAACCCTGCTAGTATCCTACCATCAGAAGATGCAGCACAGGCAGGCTCACAAATTATCTTGATTGGTTCTTATCACGGAGTCAGGGTGGTTTGATACTCACAGTCCAGTGTTGCACAAACTGCATATGACTATAACAAATTGCCTGGGTACCACTGGGTTTACAAAAGAAAAAAAAAGTTGATTGTGAAATTTTATATATATAAAATGTATTGAGGCAACAGATAATTTTTTGAATATATATTTTTAAATATAACAGATAATGAATGTCTATTATGTTTAATCATGAGTCATTCTAAACATTGTATTTTGGCTTTAATTTCTAGTAAAAATAGACAAAAATTGTCCAACATTCACCAGAAATTAAAGCCAAAATATGATGCTTAGAATGGCTCATGATTAAATATAATAGACATTCATTGTCTGTTATATTTAACAATATATATAAAGTGGAACCTGTTGTATGCGACCACCCCTACTGCCATCAAAAAATTGATCTTATACTAAAGACTCATTACCTATTCTCCCCACGATTTCACTCTCCAGAATGTATATATTTTAGTATTTTACGATGTAATCTGGTAATAAATAAATGAGAACATAAGATGGTCTAACTAAATTTAAATTTCACATAGATGTGATTTTTTTCTCTTATGCCCAAATTTATCCAAGTTGGTACAGAAACTGACAAATCTCTTGAACTTGTCAAATGTAATAAGTACATGTTAATAAAAGACAGCTGCAGTCTTTTAGTTTAGCAGCTATGTTCTTAATGTTACTCTTTTGTTATCAGTGGTTTTGTAAAATTTAGTCACTAAATTAATCAGTATAATATTTACTTATTTTTTTATTTTTTTTTTTTTTTTATTGGTTGAAAATATGTTTAGGGATTTTTTTTAATTCCAATGTCTTTATCATCAGTTATTTGTGTAGATAGATTTGTGGGGAAAAACAGATATCTAGAATCTTCAGTATGAACTGCATCTCCCTCCAGCTATGAGACTTACATCACTAAAATCATTATTATCCCTCAAAATATATCGTGTTCAAAATATTTTGGTTTTGGCATTAAATAATCCATCGAGGTTGATGTCGCCAAACAAAATCAACCAACCAGCTAATCTTGTTTAATTATTGGAGCAGTATATCTGTATCTCTGCTCTTTTTCTCTCTGTTAAATTAAAATAATGCTTGTTCACTCCTTCGACATTTTCTTTGATCCCTTTTTCCGAATCTATTTTGCAAGACAGTTTTAATAAAGCCAAGATGTTGTCTTTTTCTTCTTGGCAATTGCTAGCAAAATCTCATGAGCCAACTATTATCTTTATTCTTCCACATACTTCTTTGATTTTTTTTCTTTATAGAAGATACATAGAAACTTGAAATATGATTAAAATGCTGAGTAAAAACATGCTAAGTTTGACAGCTTGCTTCACAAGACTTTTCCTTTTTCATTATCCCATATTCAAAGAGAAAATAAATGACTTAATGAAGATGTTGACATTCCACCTTACTTCAAAGCAAAGGTTAGGAAGGAAAACCTCATTAATACTGGAAAGACCAGTCAGTTTAGTGCCATACATGATACATGCTTGGGTGACCATGTCTCAAAAGAGACATGACTGGGCAAAAGATTTTTCCACAGTAGGTTGCCATTATTTTCTACAGTAGACTGGTTGCCAACCAAGGCTTTAGAACTCAATCTGTCCTGCTATTTGACCCATAGCTTGAGGGAAGTGATAGATTGATACCTTTACCAAAGGTATTTGCATGAAAGTGAATGCAACGAATTCAACTGAAATTTGAACTTGGCTCTCTGATTTCTAGTTCTGAGTCGATATCCATTGCACCAGACCAATAACAGTTTATGGAATTGAGAAATCTATTTTCTGAAAAATTGTTTTAAAAGAAAGATTTTATAAACTTCAACATAAAGCAGAACCATCTTCTTGGTCAAAGAATGCCAAATGTTTTCTTGTAGGGAAATGGTTAATATTGCCAGTAGTTGTCAATATTGCTCCCATGAAAAACAAAATGTTAGAAATTAATGGAAACCAAGATGTCCATGATAAATAGTCAAATTTATTCATGAGAATGGCTGTTGCCACATGTTAGCTTTCTTTATTCTATTTACTTATTTTTACTCTTCATTATTGAAACTTTCAATTACACTAAGTTTACTGGAGATGTAATTTAAAATCAGTGTTACTATCTTCATTTAAATACACTCTTCATATCTCATATATACCAACTGATTTTTAAGTGTCAAAAAAATCTCCAATACTATAGGTGCCATAATTCTTTTAACAAAAAAAGAAAAAAAAATTTGATTTTTACATTATTTTCTTCAGCTTTGAGCTTCGGAGTACATATGAACGCGATAAGAAGTATCTAACAAAACACAATTGTTTTACTCTTTTTATTTGTTTAGCTGAAAATGCAACTTCATAAAAAGTAGATTAATACTATTTCCCCTAATATGCAATTGCACATCCTCCTAATTACTATATGTGTGTGTGTATGTGTGTGTGTGTGTATATATATATATATATATATATATACACGTCTATTGAACAGGTGTAGAGGCTCATCCCTTGTTCCCTGTTTAGGATGTGGTTTCCGGCTTTCTCTCTTCTAATCTTTTCACTCTTACGTAGCCCCCTGCACATCAGTGGCATTACCACCTTGCTCGGGGTGATATGATAAAAAAAAAAAAAAAGAAAATTATATATATATATATATATATATATATATATATTCGGGAAGCAATCCCTATTTTATACAAGTTTTGTTAAAAATGACTGACAAAGGTACTATAGTTTTTTTTTTATTTATTTTTCTTGTGATCATACAATTTTTTTTTTCTTTTCTGAGCAAAGTATGTAGAAATTGTTCAAATGTTCTACATCTCAAACTGCTTTCAGATAGAATATTTAGCCATTATCAAGGATGATTTTATTTTTACTTTTAACTGAATTTATTACTTTTTTATACATGTATATAGAGTTATAGGAAGGTTTTTATTTTCCAAAATAATAACAGTTATAAGCAGAGAAAGTGGGACTGGCAAGCAGAGTTCAAATTCAAGCATTGCCTGTTGCATTCACTTTCACACAAATGCATGATGTTATTGCTTCTGACCCCCACCCCAGCTGTATGCTAAAAAAAGAAACTAGGTAATTTAGCTTTGGTTAGCACAGAAGAAAACAAAAACAAAACCCATGAAGAAGATAACAGGGTGCAGGACCATCACTATTTCTGAGGATGCATTGACATTCACAAAGAAACAAAATCTGTGGAGAGCCATGGTTACCTACATTCTGAAGGTAACATGTTTTTTTTTGTTTTTTTTTCCTGTTTAAGAAAAATGTTTATTTGAGGAAAAAGGAAATGCTTCTATTATATTTTTCTATACTGACAAAAGAAAAAAATATTCCAAAAAAATTAAATGCCAAATGGAAAGAAAATTTTGTAAAGAGTTAATTCTTGAACCCTTAGTTATACATAAAAAGATAATTCCCCCCCCCCCCCGATGGTTTCTTGCCAAAAAGACATTTGGGTGTCTGGGTCAGGTTTACTTCAAGGCAAGTACTCAACTACTACTCCCCACTCTGTCCTTATTAGAAAAGAAAGTGACCAGTTTTTCAGACTCATTTAAGTGAAAGTGAAAACCTTAGCTGGAGAACCATCATTATCAAAGAAAGCAAGAAGAGTAGAGGGAGGATATTTATTAAGATAAGGAGATCTGATAACATTGGAGCAGTTAGGAAAAAGTGGGTACAAACAGACAGAACAGAACTGATGTGCCAAAAAGTCATCTTAGCTTTAGACCGTCACTTGTGTTTTTATTTCTTTCAATTGTCCTATATTCAACAGTACTTGATTCTTTCTAACTTAAACCAAAGACAAAAAAAGTAGTTTTTTGTTATTTTTCTATTATGAAGTTTGTTATGATGAATTTTGACACCACATGAAACTGGAATACAATATAAACATCTTTTATTTTCAAAATAATTTTTTTTTTAAATTCAATATATTTTTTTCATTCAACTCTTCTTGACTAACTTTTCTTGCTTGCTTGTGTTTTCTGAACTATCTTAGATTTTTTGTAACAAATGTTTTTCTTTTATTAAAAAAAAAAAAAAAAAAGCTTTATTTATTCTAAAAAAAATAAACAAACACAAACAAACAACACACTGATGTAATTTGAAAAGTAAAGTGTTTTTTCTCCTGTTTGGTAGTTTATTTCATTTTTTTTTTTAAATTTGCCACCTAATAAGGAAAATAGGACAAACTGAAGCCTGTACGCTCATTCAACATACAACTCAATGTCAAATTTTATAGCATCAAAAATTGTACAGTGCCAGATATCATGGAATACCTCCTGACCATACTTCTCATAGTGTAAGTATGTGCATTTGTATTTTCTCTAATGAAAGCAAAAAATGTTACCTCCAGTTTTTTAAAAACTATAAAAAAAAAATTTTTTTTTAAATTAATTTTTTTAAAAAATAAGTGAATCATCCAATTTAAATTAAAGTTTTAGTATTTATTCATTAATTAATAAAATTGTTTCTTGAATTAATTAGTCATTGTTTTAAAAAAGTTCGAAAATATTTTATGGGGAGCAGTTTCACCTCAACCTTTTGGGTGTTTGCATAACTTACATTTATACAGGGTGCATAGGAAATACCTCCCACACAAGAGATTAGCTAAATGAAGACACCATTAGCGCTAATGTCTTACATTTATGTAGAACATGTTTCTGTAAGGTATTCATGTTGCACTCTGTATAAAGAAAAATCCCTGAAAATTTGGCAACCATGAAATAATGAAAATTCATCATGAAACTTACCAAAAATAATTCAATTAAATTCAGAATACTTTTTTTGTTGAGTTAAGGTTTGCATAATTAAATAGAAATTGTTTTTCTTTTAGATTTGACAGAAAATAAAAAACTACATTAATACATATTTAAAAAAAAATTACTTGTAATTTTTCAGTACAATTTTTAAATTATACAACAAAATTTTCTTTTTTTAAAAGAGTTTGAAGAATAAGAAAATATGAAGTTCAATGTCATTCTTGACTCTTGAGTGAACATTTCAAGAAATTTCTTTCGTTTTTTTTACAACAGTTAATTTTTTTCATGGAAGTTCAAAAAGAAAAACAACAATCAGTTATCAATTTTTTATCAAGTTTTCACTATTTTTTTTTTGTAGCACATTCCTTTAGTTTCATAAACTGTAAAATCAGAATCATTATAAAAAAACCTCATTAGGCACGGTTAAATATTTTGACATCAACTAGGTAAGAAAATAATTAAAAAAATAAATGCAATGTGTAAAACTAAAAAGCATCATTTAACTTTTTCATTAATTTCTTTTTATATTTCTGGTGTAATTTCTGTATGAATTTTTGAGATGAAAAGTAACTGTTTACATAATTTACAATCAGACTATTATCCTCATCTTTGTTGTTATCACAATGCTTTCCAACCTTCTTCAGATGTTTGTAAATCCAAGTAACCTTCAAGGAATTTCAAACTGAATACTTTATATAATCCACAGAAAGGCAGGTTGTTCTTGCTTAGCTGTCTATATCAATAAAGTATCCAATGCTAAAAACCACAAGGAAGCAGTTGCAGCTGATAAATAATAGAAAAAACTACTTTTTAATGAATAAGATTAGACAGCTGACTCAATGTAGGTACTATAGTCAGCTGCTGGGACTCAGTTTGCCACCTACTGAGTAGATTCCTGGTAGATATATAGTAAGCCTGTCAACAGACAAGTCCTCATTATATGTTAAGAACTTAAAAGATCCAAGAGGCTCCATAACAATTAGATGGAAGGCTTAGATGTAGTGAGTGTTCACCAGGGTTTCTAAAAATCAAGAATCTAAATTTGATCATCCCCTTTAAGAACACACTAGAATCCTAATAAGTGACCTGATAGAAATGTTGACATTTTGTGTACAGACAATATTCTTGCAACTAAGGTCTGACATACGGGGTGCGATAGGTAAATTGTCGTCATTTTATATTTATAATCTTGTGCCTGCATGTTATTTTTAATTTTGTTAACTAAAGAGTATAGTAGTGTCAGTAGAGCACTGTCTGAAAAAGTGAATCATGACATTTCACTCCACCAGAAATTTGGAAACAGCATGCTGTACTGCTTGGTATTTGCACATGAAGCTCCAATACAAACATCTCAGAGTGTTTAGGTGCCGATCGTAATACAGTGCAGGGGATTCAGAAAAAGTTGGATGAGTCTAATAGTGGTTACAAAAGTACAGGAGTTCAGAAAACTCACTTTGATCATCCTGATAAATGAACTCCCAAATTTGTTGGTGAGAGCCTCGGATTCAAAACCATATACAGCTCCTCATTCTTCTCTCGGACTTTCTCAGAACCTGGCCGAGGGAAAAGATCATATCAACAGTACCTCGACCAGCACGGAAACTGCATCGAGATTCGGGGTAGATATTGTCAACTAGGTGTTTGATTATTCTGTTGAGAATAAGCCTTGCCAAGATCTTCCCTGCAATTGATAAAAGTGAGATGCCACGATGGTTATCACAGATGTTCCTATTGCCCTTGTTCTTATACAGGTGCTGAATTAGTGCATCTTTGAAATCCTGAGGGACATTTCCAGTTAGCCAGATCTTCACAAAGAGACTATACTTCACCAGTTTCTGACCACCGTACTTAAAAACCTCAGGAGGTAAGGTGTCTTTCCTAGATTTTTTGCCTGAAGAAATTTGCTTGATAGCAACAAAAACCTCATGTATTGCTGGAAAGAAAGAGTTCAGGAATTTCAGGCTGCTCAGTGATAGATGAAATTATTTCTTCATCAATTGTAGAAGCATTGTTTAGAACTTCTTCCTTCCAGAAATTCAAAATATCTACTCTGTCAGTCAACAGTGTGCCATCACTTGCAAATATGGGAGAAACACCAGATTCGTGTGGCCCAAAAACTTTCTTAATACCTTCATAAAAGGCTTTCGAGTCCTTCCTATCAAATGCTTCTTGCACTGATTTGGCATATGACAACCACCATGCCTCTTTCATCTGCCATAGTGTTTTCTGGACCTTGCTTTTGCATGCATTGTACTCTTTCTTTAATGTGGAGTTCTTATCCTCAATCCTGATTTTGTGAGCCTTGTGCACCTCATTGATCAAATCCTGTGCCTCAACATTTTGATCATCAAACCAGTCCTGATTCTTACGGATAGATAAGCCCAGAACTTCCAATGCAGATGTGTGAATTACGTTGCATAATGATTTCCATAAAGATTCAATATCATCAGTTATTTCAACATAATCTAATGAATGATGAAGGTGGGCTGACAGTGCCACTTGTTGACCAGTGCTCTTTAATGGAAGGATGTTAATTTGTTTGGGGACAGAGGAGTGTTTCATTCATCTGTGTTGTAAATGCAATGTTGTTTTACTTCGGAGCAATGCATGGTTGGAAAGATAGCAACTTGTATGGAATGAACGAGTGATATGAAAGTCTTTAATGTCACGTGTTTTGGTGATGATGTAGTTGAGCAAGTACCAATCCCTTGAACGAGGGTGCATCCATGTAGTCTTGTGGGAGTTTTTCTGTTGGAATACTGTGTTGGTAATACACAGGTTAAACTCCCTACAAAGTGACAACAAAAGAAGACCATTATCATTCATACGACCAATTTTGAATAAGTTTTGAATAAACTTACTTAAGTTGTCAAGAAACCCACACAAATGATTTGATTATAGTGGTGAAAGCCTGTGCAAATACGATCCACACTTTTTGGATCCATTCATAAACTCAAGTCGGTGCAAAAAAATTGCCACAGATTAAGCAAGAAAAGACCTCAGGTTTTACATCGAGTTTCCTTCTCCTAGATACCTGTCTTAACAAAGACTAAGGATGGTATCTTGTCCAGTGGTATAAAATGCGCCCCCAGACACCAACCCGGGAATTTCCATGTCCCGGCGCATAATATATATAGTAACAAAGTTGTAGAATTCGTAAGTTTTTTAACCTGCTGTTCATGCATTTACTTTTATAAAGAGTGCTCGATACAAACGTAGAGCATTATATTGTAATAGTTGTTACAATGGTTTATAAATTCATAGTATCACTACACAAAAATTTTCACGTTTCAAAGCTAACCTTGTATTTTGGTTGCCTCTCTTCAGGTGAAGAAATTGGAATGACTCATTATTAAATAAAGAAAAGTAACAGCAAAACCTTAACACCAGCAATAAGAAAAAAGAAGCCACAGTGAATACAGTCAAATATTAGGTTTAGCAGGTTAGGTTTAAGCCTCCAAGTTCTAAACTTACGATTTCAACAATAACATAGTGGGTTAAAGTGTACGTGAACTTGACATAAGTGGCATAGTAATTGTGAGTTCAATCCTTGGACTAGGTGATACAAACCCAGACTACTGTTGAAGACCTATGATCTTGATGACAGCTCACAGGCTCAGATGTAAATTAATGCTATTTTTACTGTCTTAAGTAAAAAGTAATTCTGATTTCTTTAGAAAATCCATTTAATTTGAATCTAATGGAGTATTACTAGTTCATCATTACAGTACATGGAATCATTTTATCCTTATAACCAGCTTGAAAGTTCAAGGAAAATGGAGGTAAATTTGGTCTCGTCAAAATATTCAATATGTCCACAAAGAGAAAGGAAAAAAAAAAGCAGATAAAATGCAAATAAAAATTATTTTACATTCAAGATTTGTTTTTAAGTGACTTCGCAAAGAATGTTTTAAGCTGCTTCTTTTGAAGACAAAGTTTTCATCTGACCAGAAATAGATTAGATATAGGAAGAATTTTTTTATATATATGACTCAACTGACCAACACAATATAGTCTTGTATTTGATACTAAAATAGTAGGCCAAATATTAAACAAGGATATGTGCAAGTATTTAACAGAAATATGTTAAACTATTTGAAAGTATCTTACTTGAAAAATATAAAATTTCTAATATCTTAACTGTAAATATCTAAAAGCTTAAAACAAAGCAGATTAATACTTTGATATGTTTTAAACGCTATGTAAATTTTATCATTCCCCATATATTATAAGTTCATTAAATTTAAAGTTAGTATCCCTGAAGCCAGTCAGTAAGTTAAGTGTCATACATGATATACATTTGGGTGATCATATCTCTTTCGATCCATGACTAACAAGGCAAATTTTCCCACAGTACCATTTCTTTCTGCAATAGACTGGTTGACAATCAATGCTATAGAACCCAATCTGTCCTGCTATTCAACCCATAGCTGGAGGGAGAAAAGCGGGATTAGTACCTTCCCAAGGGTATTTGCATGTAGGTGAATGCAATGAATTCAAGTGGAATTTGAACTCAGTTCTCCGATTTCTTATTCAGAGCTGATAACCATTGCACCACAACACATTCTTGAAGTAGGGATATCATTTTATTAATAACTTTCAATAAAAAGTTGTTTTTTTTGTTTTGTCTGAAATTGATTAACAGAATATGTTCTAATAATGTGTCCATCATAATTTGAATCTAATTTATTTTACCAAACAAATTGATAAAAGATTTTTAAAGTCTTTCTTCACAAAAATGACAAGCTCTTTTGGGGTAGTTAAGTACTTTAGAAAGTTGTTAATAATTGACAATATATAATCTGTTCTGTTACCACAGTAAACAAACTGTATTTTACTTCTCCTTTGTTTGTCCCTTTTTTAAATAGGTTACTGTTTTTTTTATATCAGAGGAACCTGTCACAATAAAAGCATGACATTGAGTACATGTCAGTAGTTTTATCCACCTGATTTCAACCCCAAAGTTAACCATCTTCATTTTATCCTTTTGGTTATTAATAAACCTGACAATGTATGGGACTGTCTTCTTCAGAGTTTTAATGTGTTTATCTGGCTGTCATTAAGATTACACACATGACATGATTGTGTACTCTCAGAAGTAGAACATTAAAAAAATCTGTATAATCTGCCATAGACTTGTACAGAACTCGATTATATATAAATTTAATAAATGATCGAAAAGTGTGTGTATGTATACAGAAAATGATCAAGAGGTGTATATATTTCCTCACAAGAGGAAATAAGCTGGAGTATCAAAAATGGATAATTATTAAAATGTGGATTAAGTTCTTTTTTTTACGCAAGGGAAATAATCTGACAGCTTTCTAGCTTTCTGCAATTTTGAAAGCCTTAAATTCAGTGTTGTAGTTCTTTTGTCAATAAAACCAAACAAATATTCTTAGCAGTTTTATTCAGTCCCATGTTGATTTTAAAAAAAAATAATATTTAAGTTCAGAGAAATTTATTTATTGCAATTTTACATGCAAAATTTCATGAAAAATATCCTTATAAGTATATAAATAGAAAATGTCATTTACATATTAGTTACTTAAGTATGTTACTACCACATATCTTATATATGATATTTAAGTACAAATGTCTATTTCTGGAGGAAAAAAAACTTACAGCAAAATCTATATTCTATTTGTTTGTGTCTATGACATCAACTTTTTTAACCAAGATCAGAGTGTATTATCTGTTATCTCCAGGGTCTTAATCACAAATTAGTTACACTTTATGACCAAGAAACCTACATAACAGTAAGCAGGAATTGATGAGAAAAGCAAGGAAATGTAGGAAGATTAAAAAGGAAAATAAAAGAGAAAAAGTAAAATAGAATATCTAAAGAAACATGACAAAAAACAGGTGAAAGGAAAACACACGCACACAAATATATATATATATATATATAAACATGGGGATGGAGAAGTGGGAGCAAGACAAAAGTAAGAGAGAGAAGCAAAGATGATAAGAGGGAAAAGAATGGAATTGAGAAAGAGAGAGGAAAGTGGATTAAGATGAGAGACACAGAAACATTTGCCAACTAGATATCAATAAAAAATGAATTAAAGATTAAAAAGTAGGTCAAAATGGAAATGTATAAAACTTGATACATTAAAATTCAGTGTGTATGAGAGAGAGAGAGAGAGGACAAAACGGAAAATAAGAAATGAGTGAGAGAATGAGAGAACAAAAGAAAAGATAAGGAGTAGTGAGAGAATGGAGAGAACAAAAGAAAAGATAAGGAGTGAGTGAGAGAATGTGAGAGAACAAAAGAAAAGATAAGGAGTGAGTGAGAGAATGTGAGAGAACAAAAGAAAAGATAAGGAGTGAGTGAGAGAACAAAAGAAAAGATAAGGAGTGAGTGAGAGAATGTGAGAGAACAAAAGAAAAGATAAGGAGTGAGTGAGAGAATGTGAGAGAACAAAAGAAAAGATAAGGAGTGAGTGAGAGAATGTGAGAGAACAAAAGAAAAGATAAGGAGTGAGTGAGAGAATGTGAGAGAACAAAAGAAAAGATAAGGAGTGAGTGAGAGAATGTGAGAGAACAAAAGAAAAGATAAGGAGTGATGAGAGAATGAGAGAACAAAAGGGAAGATAAGGAGAATGTGAGAGAACAAAAGGGAAGATAAGGAGAATGTGAGAGAACAAAAGGGAAGATAAGGAGAATGTGAGAGAACAAAAGGGAAGATAAGGAGAATGTGAGAGAACAAAAGGGAAGATAAGGAGAATGTGAGAGAACAAAAGGGAAGATAAGGAGAATGTGAGAGAACAAAAGGGAAGATAAGGAGAATGTGAGAGAACAAAAGGGAAGATAAGGAGAATGTGAGAGAACAAAAGGGAAGATAAGGAGAATGTGAGAGAACAAAAGGGAAGATAAGGAGAATGTGAGAGAACAAAAGGGAAGATAAGGAGAATGTGAGAGAACAAAAGGGAAGATAAGGAGAATGTGAGAGAACAAAAGGGAAGATAAGGAGTGAGTGAGAGAATGTGAGAGAACAAAACGGAAGATAAGGAGTGAGTGAGAGAACAGAAGGGAAGATAAAGGGGGTTAAACAGAAAATAGTTGTGCATTCTTTCAATTTTTAAATCCTAAATTAATCATCGTTATTATAACTTGATTGATTGATTGATTCTTTTTCTACGACTTATCAACCCTTTGTCATTATTTAAAGCCATTTTAAATTTAGAAGTTTTTATGAAAATAATGATTTATTGATAAAAGTTTTACTAATTAACAAATAGCTAGAGGCAGAAGAGGTGGATCCCCAAGGGTATTTGCATGTAAATAAACCCAACAGGAGTTGGAACTTGGTACTTCAATTAACAATTCCAAGACATTATCTTTTACAGTGCCTGAACATCTAGCACATTGTATTTGTTAATGGTTATCCATATAGGCATTGACCAGGCTCAATGTCACTTATCTTCAGTGATTGTACAGGTGTTTCAACATGATGTGGCTATCAGCCCTTCTTATAAACATTTTTATAAAAACAAATGAGTAATAACTGTAAGCAGGGATAAGAGAGAGAGAGCAAGAAAATACAGACAAAGAAATGATAAATAATTTTACTTATCAAACAGTGGAATTTCCTCAAATCCAACTGGTAAAACAAATATGACTAGATCAAAAATCCAAAGTAATTGTTGAAATCATTCAAACTTATAAAGAAAGTTCAGTTTCTTCAACAGAATTGGACAATGTCAAAACTTGGGAACAAAACAGTTCCTATAAAATTCTGCTCAATTTATACTTTCAGGTGATCCAAATGTAAAACAGATTAACCTAACTAATTTTGTATGAAATTAATACCCACAAACATGAATACTTTTACATCATGTACTTTGATAAGTAAATTAAAAACTAATTTAATTATTTTAATTCCTAATATCTATTTATTCAAAATTAATAGAGTTTGTCAGCAATTTTGTCTGCATTGTAAAATCTTATCTGCTAAAGTGTCTTATCTGAAACTTCTAAATTATATTATTCTGTAAATTATTAGTTGATAAAAAAAGTGAAGTTATCTGATCTTTTAATCAATGTGCATCATTTAGTTGCTGTCTAATTTGACTTGCATGTTTCATTAGGACATTTTGAGACTAAAAATATTCTGCAGTTTAACTTTCTATTTTTTGACTTTTTATTTAAAAAATGCATATAAAGTAAAAAAGGTGTGTTTTTTAAATTTCTTTGCCAAAACAAGTTGCCCTTCAGACAATTTACTACAGATTCTTTGGAAAAGATTTTATATCTTTTAATACATACATTTGTTATGGTTGGTTATTCTAAGAGACTAAAATTATATACATTATAATCAGGGCTAACTGTTTCAGTTCTAAGTGACAAATTGAACTATATCTGAAAGCCCAATGTTACTAAATGTTGAATTTTAGGTTTTGCAACTTTTAGGGCTATTAAAGAGAAGAATTTCAACTCAGTATCAAAATGGTTTTCATTATATATTTGTAGTCTCATCTAAATATTTTAACAACTTTGAAACAAAAACCAGCACTGGCAGATAACATTACTACAAAAAATAAAAGTTTTTAGATTACTTAACTACCAATTCTATTTTTAATTTGTATCTTTATGTATTCTCAGGAATGAGATTTACTTAGGGTTCATGATATTCTTCAGATTAGATATTTTCCTTATGACATGTTTTCATGGTTCAGAAATTACATATATATATATTCAAATACAAGGCGGTGCTAAAATGGTCTTGGCCTGGTCTATAAGAAGAAGAAAATAAAACACCACAAATGTTTGGCCATTTTTTTTTTTTTTAAATCATTACACCCCAAACAAGGTGTGAATGCTACTAGCATGCATTACAGTGAGAGATAAGACAGGGTACAGGAGGTATAAAGGATAAAAGATGAATGGGATTCAAGAAGATAGGTGGCAGTTGATGTTGCATTTAAATTTTGGGAGATTCTAGCTATCTGGGAAGCAAACAAACAGAAGGTAGTTCCACAGGTGGGAAGTGTGAAAAAAGAAATTATTGAAGAAGAGATGGTTACATTTAATTATTTCAACAGTAAAAGGGTGGGACTTAAATGCCAATCTAGTAGCACACGTGAGGCAAGGTGATTCCGTTTACAAATAAATATCTGTCAAATCCATTGAATCCTGTTCATCTATTTCTTTCATGGTAGCAGAGTATTAAGACAATGGCTTCAAACTACAAAAATCCACCCAAATTTGATGAGCACAAAAACTTATATATATTGTTGAAGAAAAAATTTATTATCATTACAGTAACACATTTTTGAAGGAAAAAAAAAATTGCCATAATACATTTTTGAAGGAAAAAAATTATTACCAGCAATACATTTTTGAATCATCTTCAGTTTTTTAAACAAAAAAACCAAAAAAATTTCATCAAAATCTGACTAGATCAACCTTCTCACTATATAACCGAACATTAAAACAAATACAGTGTAACCTGAATATAAGAGAGTTGTCGGGGCCGGATACGAGTTCTCTTATATCCGGGTTTCTCTCATATCCGGGTTTGGTCTATTTTGTTTAGGTAAGTATGGGAACACTTCATATAATGCTTTTTACATACAGAACACTAGTTTATTTAACAGTTATAGACATAAAAAACACAAAAACACAGACAAAAATACATTTTCAATCAGTTTTCACAAATAATTCAGTCAAAAATTACTTTTTCTTAAAAAGTCAGTCATTTTTGATTGTACAGAAATCTCTTTGTTAACACCATGAACACTTTCATACAGTCCGTAAATCATTTTCAATGCGCCATCAGGACTACTGCTTTTTGCTTCAAAGTAGGCTGTCAGAGTTTCAAGCACATTCAATACAGCCAGAGAATTTGCATCTGAAATCCGCCCTGATTTTTAACATTTTTTTTTTATGGGAACAAATTGTGTCCCACACAAATGTACACACTTGCATTGACAATCATGGTATTGGCAATATTAACCGTTTCTCTACAAGAAAGCATTTGGCATTCATCAATCAAGCTGATGGTACTGCTTTCTGTTGAAGTTTATAAAATCTTTCTCTGAAAAGAGTTTTTCATTAAAAATTTCTCAGTTACATTAAGTATTATTGTTCTTTCCATTATTAAATGTGGTGGGGGGTGTTGCCTTACCTTTTCTTTGAAATAACGTAGAATGTCAACATCTTGATTATATCATTTTCACTTTGAATTACATGTATCCATTTTAGTTGTTGAAATTTCTCAAGAGATGCAGTTTTTGATAAACTTCTTTGAGACTCTATAGAGTCAATCCACAAAGCTCAAAGGATGGGCCTCACTAAGACTTACATGCTTCATTTGCCATTTTTAATCATTCATTTGAGAAGATGGTTATATATAGGCGATAGTTTATATATTTCTAAATGAGTTTGGCACCATGCATGATATCCATATCATGTTCTTCATCTGATGAAGTGATTTAAAAACCCAACTTGACTTCTAAGGCTAATGTTTTGTAGTAACTTGCAGTGTTTGACAAAACTATCTGTTGGTTTCATTCTGGTTAGGAATTACTGTAAAACAGTGCTCCTCCACTTTCATCGATTGAAGAACACAAATACATACTCAGATTTTTTTTTAGCCAATAAAATAGGCCAGTTTGAAGTTTCATCTTATTCAATTCCAATCTGTCTAAGTCAGAACACTATGCTTGTTTGTCCAAACTTGCTTTTTTGTGTATCAATGCCAATTCTTAGTTTGTTAAATTTTTGCCATATTACTATTGCTTTGTCTTTTTGCTTTATATTATTTTTTACCTTGTTACTTTTTCTTGTTATTGCAAACTTTGTCAGTTCTGTTTGTTGGACATGCTTGTTACTTATTTTGCATTTGACCATGGCTACTCACTCCACACTACCCCATGTAAAGCCTATTTTATATCAAATTTCTTTATCACCTTCACTAAATCTGTTATAACTGATTGACATACCAAGGTATTCGAAGTGTTTAGTATTAATTCCACATTCTGAATTTTTATGGATTTATGGTATGTACTGCCACTACTTCCATCCCAATTCGAGATCATAGATTTTGTTTTGGAATGGTTTATCTTAAGTCCAACTTCTTAGAACACTTGGTAGAGAATGCTGATTTCCTTTTTTTTGTTGTTCTATGTTGATTACAAAGTATTAAAAACTAATACACTAACTCCTCCAGCTGATGACACAAAAACTTAGCACAGAATTCTTTCATCTTGAAGAAAAATAAAGAGAGAGAGAGAGTAACACTAAGTGACACCAACTCATAAAAACTATTTTCAGTTTTCCTGGAAGTAGTCTTTTGAAACTTAGATTGGATAAATAAAGCAATGAAAACTAATGGTGAATCTCAGACAAGCTTTGATGACACAAAACTTTCAAGATCTACAAAGCTAAATAAGCTGAGTGAAAGAGAGAAAGAAACTTGATTTCAAAAGCAGAACTTTTCATCTTAAATGCAAATAATTTTTTCTTGGATTCACAATCACAAATCCCATAGCCTATTAGGGTTTTAGGTTAACCATATGTATTGCAGTCATAATAGCAGTGGTGTTTTTTAACCAAGAAGGCCAATGGAGTCCAACCTTCTTCAGGCTGGTTTCCTTCTAGTCAGCAACCAAGGTGATAGGACTGATCTATCCTGTTATTTACCCACAGCTGGGGAGAGAAGAAAGGCATTCATATATTTCCCATGTAAGAGAATGTAATGAACTTGAATTCAAACTACTCCCTGGTTTCTCAATCTGATTAATTAGATTGGATTAAACATAGGCATTTCATAACACAAAAAAATCATACATTTATGGATAATTCTTTTGGAAGAGAAAGTGGTATTCTTGTATATATGAAAAATAGTTAATACACTGATTTGCTCAGATTTGTGTCTTCATCTTAGTTACCATCACAACATTTTGAGTGTTGAATTCGTGGGCCTTTCTGGTAACTTTTCAGGAAATTAACCCTTTGATCAATCCAGGAGAATTGTTCTCAATCTGTTGTTTATGCTAAAGGGTATTTGTCAATGATAGTTAATTATATCAGAAGAAGGCCGAAGAGTACAGAGGCCAAAACATTGACAATGTCAAATAAATAAGGACATAAGTTCAAACAGATTAATTTATAATGAAGAACATTTCTTATCTGAAAAATTCAGACAAAAGCTTCAGACTACACTATTTACATTATTCAGATTATTGTCCTCATCTTCATTGCCATTTTTATGATGTTTCAGCCATTGTACACTTCGACCTTCTTCAGGTGTTAGGAATTTCAAACCAAACCCTTTATTACAATTACTGGGGGTATATTATTCTCATTCCTTGTGCGAAGCCACTTCTGATAGTCATGAGTTATCTTCCTTTAACCTGACTATCTAAGTTATTTGTTAACCACAGCTGTAGCCAGGTATTGAACTCACAACTCTTTGGGTCAAGTCACTAGAACTAACCAATGCCTGTATCCACTGGGCCATGTCCTACACATGGCCCAGTGGATTATTCTAATGTCTTTACCAAATATGCCAGTTTTATTAGTTTTTATATATTTTTGAAGAATCTGTTCAGTTTTATCTGCCATGTAAGATGATACACATTATATTGCAGTCCAGTACTCAGTTCATTCATAATTTTAATTCATTATTACCTTACTCAGTTTCTAAAAAGCATCTTTCACTATCCTTACATGCTCTTAAATTTCTGTGTCATATTCTTTTATACTTTGTTTCTAAAAAGATGATTTTTTTTTTACCTGAAAAGCACACCCTGTACAAGGACTGGAGGTGGGGGCTACTCGATGCAGAGGGTTCTTGTAGAAATAATATCCTAGAGAGCAAGCTGACACTATGTGTGGAATGTCAGTGGTTAGAAGAAGAAAATAAGGAAAAAAGATAAAATAATCCAAATTCACCTTACTTATCATTTAGTCTGCAGCTTGGGGGATTAAAAAAAACTAAAAGGAAAGCTTCCAATAAAAAGAAGCTAACAGTTTGATTAACTTAAGAATACAAAAAAATAAGTGTCTTCTTAGATAAAACTCAGCCGGCAAGTGAACCACTCCAGAAACAGGATGAAGGAGTGTTGGTAGAGATCAACAAAAAAAAAAAAAAAAAAATTTAAACCATAAATGAAAAAAGTGTAGTGATCTAATTTTATAAAATATTTTCAATATCTAATTATTTGAGTTAAAAATGAATGAAATACAAACTGTGTTGTAACAAGATATAGGATTCGGCCCTTGAACAAGTCTTTCAATGATACTGACCAGATAAATGGCTTATGGTCATATAACATTGAAATACTGGTTCTCACAAGATCACCGAAGTTAAGTAACCTCAAGCCAAGCCAATACCGGAAACTGTAAGGTTGGATAGGTGTGGAGTGTAATGGATAACAGTTCAGAATTGGAAATTGGATACTAGCATTCCAATTCCAGTTGGGTTTATTCATGTGCAAATACCCTTGGTAAAGGTATAATGAATCCATGTCTTCTCCTGCCCAACTATGGGTTAATTAGTCGTATCAGTAAAATCATTATCTCAAAAAATTCTTACAATCTAAAAATATTTTATGACTTTAAATAACCTGAAAAGGTTGATAGGCCATCAAACAATAAAAAATTCAGCTAATTGCTACAGACCTACTTTATCCACCCTCATAAAAGTTAATCTTAAAATTTTAATCCAGGTGCAGAGGTAAAAAAATTTTCAATTATTTAATTAGTATCCAATCACTGGGGCTGAAATCATCCAATGAAATGTTCAGGTTAGCTAACCTTTTAGATTATTTTCATTCTTTATATTTTAAAAAGTGCATGATAAATATATTTCTATAGATAATATAGATTTCTTTGTATACATATATGCACAAAGAAGTACTAAAAAATAATTGGAATTGCTCATCCCTCAATCACACCTTTGAAAAGAAACTGTAGTACATTTCAAACTTGTCCCACCAAGTTAAATTTATAGCACACATTCAAACAATAGTTTTTGATTCTCCGAGAGAAAAGCAAAGCATCAATTTTGCAAAAACGAATATCATAAATTTTAACATTTGTTGATAGCAAATCCAAGACAAACCCGAGAATTCAAATATTTAATCAATGATCCTAACAACAATCTTTACTGACAGCAGGGTGAACATTTAAACTTCTTCATTCTTGTTTACTAAAGATCAATGAAATCATGGCTGGTTTTCAAGGGTTATTCATAAAATTTCTTCCTTAAAAGCTTCTTGAAGGATGAAAGCACTCGTAGCAGCATTCCTCTCACACCAAAGTTTGCGAATCCCAAAAAAGTTCATTCAATCTAAACCATACAACATGGTAAAATGGCTCCAAATATTGTCCTTTTTACTTTTAACAGGTGGTATGGCCTTTATATATATATATATATATATATATATATATATATATATTGATTATTTAATTACTTAGTCTCTGGTCATAAGATTAGACCAGTGCACATTTGTATTAAAAAGTGTTCAGTACAATTATAGTGTAGAACTTTTGAATATTTTCCATTGTGTAAATGAGTTATTACGCGACCTAGGTTTCTACCATGAGTAGCGTTTTCAGGCAATTTTCAATAAATTTATTGAAAATCACCTGAAGACACCACTCATGGTAGAAACCTAAGTCACATAATAACTACTTTGCAAATGGAAAATTATATATATATATATATATATATAGGGTGATTGAAAAGTAACTCTCTATTTATGTATGAGTGGTTAGCCCTGACTTAACACATTGTGACTTTTAACAAAATATAAGAGACTACACAAGAAAATATGAAGTAAATGCAGACAGGCTAAAGAAAGATGTCTAACAAAATTCAATCACCTGGGAAATGTTTTGACAGAGGATTGAAAGTGTGACAGAGATCCAAAGATGCATTGGTATGTCCAAAGACGCATTTCAGAAGCTAACCAGAGTACTGAAATACAGGAAAATCTCATTAGAAACAAAGAAAGAAGTGCTAGATTGCTATGTGATATCTGTCCTTCTGTATGGAAGTGAACGCTGGATGATCTCAAAGATGAAGAAGAGGCTTGAGGCAGCAGAAATGTGGTTTTAGAAAATTATGCTGGGGATACCATGGACAGAGCACGTGTGCAACGATGAGGTGTTGGAAAAGATGCAAATGAGAAGAAAACTGATACTAAATATCAGGAAGAGACAAATGAGGTTCCTGGGACATGTAATGAGGAAGGAGGGCATGGAGAACTTGATACTCACAGGTTAAATAAATGAAAGGAGAGACAGGAGAAAGCAGCACGAGTCATACTTGTCAGGTTGGAGCAAATGGTTGATGGAGTGGGGCTTACAAGAGATACCAAGAGAAAAATTATTGAGAGGGACAAGAGACAGAGCCAAGTAGAAGTCCATGATCGCCTACATCCTGAAAGGACACGGCACATGAAGAAAAGAGCAAGTCTGTTATACCAAACCAAGACTTAAACAGAACTTGAAAGGTGAATACAAGAAATTGTGTCTTCCATATCACAAGAGTTCCTGGTAAAATATCAAACTTTAAATAAAATCTTATGCTAAACACTTTCCTCTCATCTCCCTTTCTTTTAAAAATTATAGTTAATTAATAAATTATAAGCATTTAAAAAAAGGTAGTTACTATTCAATCACACTGTGTGTGTATATATATATATCATTTCACCTCAAGTAAGGCAATAATGCTACTAGAATGCAGGAACTTTAAGGGAATGAAAGTGAAAAAGAATGAAGAGGATTGATGAAAAGACAAAATGGAACAGGTTTCAAGAAGACAGAAGATGGTGGTTGACATTGCATTTAAATTTTTTAATGAAAAAAAGATAAGAGCAAGAAAAACTGTTAGAGTAGAAGTGGTGATATATATATATATAAAAAAGGATGCTAAAATGTTCTTGGCTGGCCCAAACAAGAAAGGATTCCAAAATAAAGTCTAGTTGTTTATTTGGTCAGATTTTGCAAAGTGGGTCAAGCTGAGAGCTTTTCTATGTGTCTATATATACACCTATTTCCAATATTTTTGTTTTGTCTACAAGTGCATTTACCTTGTCTTTGAACCTCAGCCTTAAAAATATGATTTTGGTTCTTACACATTCAATTCTGAAACAGCAAATTAAGTTGATGCAAACAAGGTTGACTAACCTGTTTTAAACTCTTATTTACAGAAAGACACTACATAAATTTATTATTTACAAATTCAATTACAGTTAATTACAGTTCAATTCCAGAATGACCCGGTGAAAATAAAGTTTGCTTACCTTGCCACTATTGGCTGCTGTTAACTTCATTGTATTTGTGAATATTTGCATTTTGGGAGATGGTTTTATTGCTAGAAATATTCTTGAAACTAATTTTATAGAATATTTTTCAGTAATGTAGTCATGTATTACTGTATGTCAGAGATATTATATAAAAAATACGAATTTTCATCACTGGCAGTGACCATGTCAAACATCTCAGCATTGTTAAAAAGATCAGATGAAATGTGAAACCAATAACAAATTTTGCTCTTAAGATATAAGAAACTATCTTTGAAAAAAAGGATTTTATTCCCATATCCTGTGTTAGAATCTACTGCACTTTTCCCCCTATTTGTATTCCATTCTTCCATTTCCAGTCATATACTCAATCTTTGTTCTGAGCACACCAAGTTTCAGACTGTCCACAATTGTATTTGTTCTTTGTATTTTGGACTGTCTACTTTTTGCATAACTGGGCATATGTTCTCATCTCCTCTTTGAACCACTAAGCCTTTTTTTTTTTTAATAGTATTCTCACTAATAGGCTTTTTACATTAGCACTTTCACCAACCTTCACATAAAACTTGACAATAATCCACTACTTCAGATTCCTTTCACTAATTTTCCACAAATTGTTTAACAGGAACACAGTTTACCTCCTGCTCAACAAGTAAAATGACTCATTTGCTCTCCATCTCAAGAAAGTAGAATTTGGAACATGTCAATGTGCTGAGATACAAAGGTTTACCTGACTCATTACTTTAGTGAAATAGTGTCATCATTCAAGGAATTAAATTATCACACCTTGTATTTATCAATAATAACCACACATCTTTTGGCTGAAATGTGCCCAATATTTCTATTGATATTTACTCATGATTTTCTGTCCTTTCTCCCTCTTAATATGAAAAATTTGTCATCAAGCCAGGATATCAAGGTTACATTTGCTACAGTTTAAGAACAACCTTAAAAACAAATTTCTAACAAAATCCAGATGGCAAATATCTTAAAGATGAATTCACCCAAAGAATTATTCTAGATTCATACATCATAGAAATAACCAAGTACATATTTACAAGGCTGAACTTAGTCTGCCACACTCTGGGAGGATTGAACACACTATGCTAGATTGCTTTCCATTAGAGGGAGTTTCCCTTACAAAAGGGGATGCAGTTTCAGTACCTGCCTGGGAGCACATGCATTTGTTAAAAAGGAAATAGATTCTTGCTTGCTGCATTGTTCTTCATAGCCACGTAAGTCCACTGGATGATGCATGTTTGATCTCTGCCTAGGTGCACATTTTTCTTTACTAGGATTTCTCAAATGTGCCAGCAGACAGACCTAACATCCACCATTTAATGTATAAAAATGGGCATCTATTGAAAAACAGAAAGTTGAAAATAAATTCATTAATTCTTTAGAAATTGCTTTATATACATGAGAGAGAGAGAGAGAGAGAGAGAGAGGAGAGTTTACAAAACCCTGTGGTCTACTTTTCCCTTTACATCTTTCAATAAATTTGTGGATGTTTAACCTCAACAGTATTAATGTATATGAATATATCTATATAGATACATCCTTTCCACTTTGAAGTTTACAAAGTATAACACATGGCTTCATCAGTGACAAAATATCAATACAACACAATCTAAGTAAGCAGGGCTCACATGCCCAACTTGAAAATTAGCATTTGAAGTCATAAGTTTTTATATATAAAATTTATATATATATATATATGTATATATGTGTGTGTGTGTGTGTGTGTGTGTATTGAGGCAGCAGATAATTTATCTAAACATGTATTGTTAAATATGACAGACAATTTTCAACACAAATTAAAGGCAAAATACAATGTTTAGAATGGCTACTGATTAAACATAATAGACATTCATTGCCAGTTATATTTAACAATATATGTTTAGATAATTATCTGTCTCAATACAATAAATTTAAGTTACATGATGCTACACCATTAAATGATCCCAACACCAAGAAATTTCAATGGGACCTTATTAAACAGCAAATAAACACAGCCAAACAGGAATTACAACTAATCAACACTGAGATTACAGTCTCTAATAACCCTACAACCACACAGCTAAATCCTCTACAGTAAACCAATGTAGCGTATCAATTTATATGCCCGCTCATAAATTATATCTCTGATACTAATAGTAACCCACTACATATATCACTTTTACTATAACCATGCTCTCCCATAGACTTACCTATCACCTTTCTCATCATAATTATATTCAAACATTTCTTAGAAAAACATAGCCATGTAGGTAGTATTAGACAGGTTTTAATTGATAATACAATAATACTGACACATACACACAGTAAAAAGAAACTTTAGATATTGGAGGCCATCTACATTAAATCAAAGTAACCCACACTCAATAAGATCACATTTCAATCTAGTCACAACACATTACATTGCATTTAGACATATGGTTCTGTTATTAACATTTCTGTCTCTGCATAGTATATAGTATGAGGTCATAGTACCTCATTACTAATTTACCAGCTGCATCTACTATTCAGTGACTGTTATTGTCACATACCAATGTTTTATGTCAACACAAGAGAAATTTCATCTTTGATAGTGGATATCTTTGATAATATCCCTACAAACCACTCTGAAGATGGCTCATGTGAGCCAGAAGCTTTGAACCAGTGTACTAAAAAAATATCTAAATGTTGTATGATTTTTTCTATTTTCACCAAAAATTAAAGCCAAAATACGATGTTTACAACAGGTCATGATTAAACATAATTGACATTCATTGTCTGTTATATTTAAGATATGTTTTATATATATATATATATATATAGTGACGTAAATTACTAAATATACATATATGAGGAGGGTATACATAGGTATCGTATTATTATTCAGGTGTTAATAAAACAGTGCTCAATGTATGAACAGAGCTGTATTATATATATATATATATATATATATATATATATATTAATAAATATACATCTTATCCTATATCTATGACACGACTCAAAGTTTAATGCATTATGCAGTCATCGGGTGCATATTTCAAACTGACAGTGTAATAGATTTGAATTTAAGTTCACTCAATATTCATGGGAATGAAATCATAAGTTATGCTTTTTTAATAAGATTAAAATTTTAAATATTCTACAGTTACATTTAGATAAAAATTTTAAATTTAAAATAAAAAATAAAAAGTAATAAAATGCAGGAAGAAAAATATCAAAGGGACATAAATCACGAGTTTTAAAATTTTAAATATTCAAACATTACATGTACAAAAAAAATGTGGCGAAAATTAAAATTTGAAATTCTTAAAAAAAAATAAGATGAGATAAAATAAAAATGAAAAGAAAAATTAAGTAAAATTTAGACTTAAGGATTAAAAATTAAACAATGTAAGGAGCAAAAATAAAAAGGGTTTAATTCATAATTGTTAAAAGTAATATTGCAGAGGGGAAAGAAAGTGGCAAGCAAAGAGGAATCTATATTAATCTGGGTCTAAGAATCTAAGTATTTTTTTTCTATGACAGCATGTGGTCATTAAATCACTTTTTTTATTAAGCAAATTTGGATTATTGATATGGTTTAAGATGACAAGTTTTTCTAAAAGGCACAAATTACATTTATCTTTTCCATTGTAATGTTTGGATTTAGCTATGATATTCCAGGTAATAATTGGGTTCTTCTTGTTTTTTTAATTTCTAATAATGTATGAATAAAGCAGTATTTTTGCTGTATGTACTGTTGTTTATAGACAACATGTGGTTGTTAAATCTTATCTTCCATCTGTTAAAAATACTTCCAAATGAAAATTTAACATTATCATCAGAATGAATTTGAGATCTATAAACAATACTTTCAGATATACACTGGCCATTCAATGAGCAGGCTTTATTTTTTCAGCAGTTGCAATTATTTTTAGAAGGGTCATTTTTGCTATTAATTAGGTGACGGATGTTGTTTATGTGGACCAAATATTTATTTGATATCATTGCATTATGTTGTGAAATGTATTTGTCTAAGTTCTTAACTATATATATATAAAGCTCAATTCATATATATATATATATATATATAAATATAAAGCTCAATTCATATATATATATATAAAGCTCAATTCATATATATATATAAAGCTCAATTCATATATATATATATAAAGCTCAATTCATATATATATATATAAAGCTCAATTCATATATATATATATAAAGCTCAATTCATATATATATATATAAAGCTCAATTCATATATATATATATAAAGCTCAATTCATATATATATATATAAAGCTCAATTCATATATATATATATAAAGCTCAATTCATATATATATATAAAGCTCAATTCATATATATATATAAAGCTCAATTCATATATATATAAAGCTCAATTCATATATATATAAAGCTCAATTCATATATATATAAAGCTCAATTCATATATATATATATATATATATATAAAGCTCAATTCATATATATATATATAAAGCTCAATTCATATATATATATATATATATATAAAGCTCAATTCATATATATATATATATAAAGCTCAATTCATATATATATATATATATAAAGCTCAATTCATATATATATATATATATAAAGCTCAATTCATATATATATATATATATAAAGCTCAATTCATATATATATATATATATATATATATATATAGCTCAATTCATATATATATATATATATATAAAGCTCAATTCATATATATATATATATAAAGCTCAATTCATATATATATATAAAAATCAATTCATAAATTAGGCACAAACAGCATTTTTTTTTCATAATGCCATGTCCCTTCAAGATATAGGTGACATGGTTCTTTACAAACTCATTTTTTTATTATCTATGACTAGGCATGACTTATCTGAAAAGATACTAGTGTGGTTTCTTGGTGAATTCTTCATGATTTTGAATTCAGTGCCATCTTTTCTAAACCAGCAATGAAACCCAGTCTACACTTCTATTTAACCTATAGCTCAAGGGAAGAAGAAATTGATATATGCCTGAATTGATCGATTTCTGATATTTTATGTTGCAACTTGTTAGGAAGGACATGTGATTAATATCAATTATGTTGTTATTTGTACCTATAAATTGTCTACTTGTTCATTAACCCTTTTGAGATGGATAGTCATAGCTGACTGACCAAATACATATATTTGACTTATAAACCTAAATCAATTGTCTGTGAATATGTATTTAGTTTGTGAATTTGGTAACACCAAATCCGAGTTCAATCTCTGGGCCAGACAGCATGTATAGTGAAAATGAACAAGCAATAACTGAGCAGCAATAAAATTAAAAACTGGACAAGATATTTCTAAAAATGGTCAGTGGAACAAGAGTAATCTATGCCTATTGAATTAAACAAAGGGTTCAGCTCAGAATTCTCTGTAGATTATCCAGATCAATGAAGGGGGTACACAACAGCTGAAACATGATACAAACAACAAAGATAAGGACAATAGTCAGAATGTAAATAGTGTACTTAAGTAAATAGTAACTACTCATAAATACAGGCAGAAACTCATAGCTTTTAACATCTTTGTTGTCAGTTCTCAAAAAAAGATGACTCCATTTTTATATATTAGGTTTTTTAAAATTCTAATCATTGCTTTTCAAAATCAATAAACATTACTGAGGTATATAGTAATAGTGATGTCATGGTAATACAGGGGCCTGACAATATTTTTCGGACACTTTAGTATTCAACTTTCCGAGTACCATAGTGTGGCGAAATTCCTTCAATAGAATAGCATAAACATATAAAGACAATACCTGTAATAAAAATGGAAGAAAATCGATTAGGTAAGGAAAAATATTTATTTTTCATCATTTTTTACAAAACACGCGCGACATTTTTCGGACATCATTGAAAAACTGTTAATAGTCTGTAATATCACCTTTCTTCTCAATAACTTTTATCAATTTCTCTTCATAATGATCAAACATATGCACAATAATATCTCTACGTGTTTCTATTAGTTGTTTTTTGGCATCTAGTATCCGTTCCCATAGCTGAGCCTCTTTCGTTATTTCAGGTCCATCATAGACAAGTTGCGCAAGCATTTCCCAAACATTTTCTATTAAATTTAGATCTGGGCTTTTTGCAGGCCATTCCAAAGTAGTCATATTCACTTTAGCCATCCATTCTTTCATGAGTTTTGACACATGGATGCTGTAATTGTCTTGCTGTAGAACAAAATCATTCCCTATCTCTTCTTTTTATCCTTGGTAGGGCTTTCTCGTCCAGCAACTGTCTGTAGCTTTCGCTGTTCTGTCGTCCTTTCAGCCACTCCAACCATATATTTCCATTAGCAAAGATCATACCCCAAACCATAACTCCTCCTCCTCCCATCTGTCGTTTGTTCAGTACAGCAGGCTCACCCCTTCTCGACCAAGTACACCATCCATCGGGCCCATCAAACTTGAAACGCTTCTCATCAGTAAATATAACCTTCTTAAAGTCAACATGCTTTGTTAACCACCTTTTAGCACACTCCAGTCTTGCTCCTTTGTGTTTCTTTGTTAGTGTAATTTTTTCTTAGCCTTTGCAACCAATCCTATGCAGCGTTCTTTGTACTGT
This sequence comes from Ascarosepion bandense, assembly GCA_037127315.1. Lineage (NCBI taxonomy): Eukaryota > Metazoa > Mollusca > Cephalopoda > Sepiida > Sepiidae > Ascarosepion > Ascarosepion bandense. Next base: position 13,977,079 of record JBBBDQ010000547.1, on the reverse strand, counting down.
TCGGACGTTTACATCCAATTCACATTTCTCCTTCACTTTTCTTGATGTAATTTTTTCTCCAGATGTCAAAAGCCGTGTCACAGTCCTCTTCATTCTCCTTTCAGTCCTCTTGCCAATTTATCTTTTCCGTCCTCTCTTCTTTTTCCGCTCGGAGTTTGTCTTCAGCATGTATTCGACCATTGATTTCGACAGCTTCAAATCCATGGCGATCCTTCTGATGCCGAGACCATCATCCCGCTTCTTCCGTGCCAAACAAACGACTTCTTTTGAATGCATTTTACCTCATTAAACTTAATTGTTTTGCCAGTAAAATAGAACAGATAATTGATTCTAATGATGACAGCTAAGTGTACAAGCAGAAAATTTGCATACAGCAACATATACATGAACTTAGCTCTTAATAAAATGGGATTTTTTGTCATGTCCGAAAAATAGTGTTGCGCAAGTTTTCTCAAAAATCACAAAAAACTAAAATTATCAAAGCCAAACTAAAAAAAAATGATTACACTAGTAGTGGATTTTCACTCCTCAACTACGTACTTACAATCTCAAAAGTTTTTGGCACTAGTAACCACCTTGAAGTACTTTTTTCAAAGTGTCCGAAAAATATTGTCGGGCCCCTGTAACTCTCCTTTTGAAACACCATTTGTTTGTGGGCACAGTTTGAACATTGCTAAAACATTTTTCTATTCATCTTTTATCCCATGCTACTTGTAGACTCTTCAATGCCTGGTTTTAATAGTTACCATAAACAAATGACAATATCTTTTCTATTAACTTAATAGACATTTCTTCACAGTATAAAGATCCTGTTTATACTTTTAACTGTTTCTCAGGATAAAAAGCAGTAAAAATTTCTTTTGTTATTACAGAATCAATTGAATAATCTTTTTTCTATTTTAAAGACTTGATATTTCTTTTTGAACAATTTTTCTCAAACTCAAATGAATATAATTTTTTATTATGTAACAAGAACAGTTTTTATCTTAGATTACAATAAAACAATGTTAAAAGAAAATATCATGAATGAGGACAGCTTCTGCATAAAGCAGAATTGTTTGAAGTTTTTCTTCCAGTTTTCTCATGAGCTAGACCCCATGACTATATTAAATATTGTTTTCTCCTTTTTGCACTTAACTGAAACAAAACTCCCAGGCTACAAAAAATAAAAAAATTAAAAGCAAAATTTTTAAAAACGAGATATTTGACAACAGTTTCAAATTCTTGAAACTAGTCATTAACTGGACCAAAGAAAACATTTTTCTCTCCTTCAAGGAAACTTGAACACAAAGCTGAGGTTGGGGGAGGTGGGTAAGTATGACAATTAGCAACAACAACTAAGAGCACCACTCAAACAGTTACAGACAAGACCTGTAACAAGTGTACGGGGCTTTACAATATGCACAGAACAATCAAAGTTAGGTTTATCCTTTGGTTCCTTCTAAAGTCTACTTCAACTCATTGTTTCCATTGTCTCTGCTTGAACTCAGAAATTTAAATATGTTTTACCTCAATAGAAATAAATATGTTTGCCTACTGCCCAGTTCACACTCCTCCTAGGTATTGTGAGCAGGAGTAAATATTTTCCTTTGTTTTCAGTTTAAGATTGGGTTTCTTATTCTTTCTAAAGCTTTTCAATTCTCTTTCACTCCCAGTAGCCCTTGCATCTTAGTAGCAGGATCATCCTGCTTGGGGACAAATTTATTAAAAAAAATGATCTAAGACAAAAAAAAACAATGTGCTTTTTTATTGATATATCAGTTCTTGTAGAGTGTAATGTAATTTTAAAAATCTTCAAAATAAAAGGATTTTGAAGTGGAAATTTTTAAAAATTGGCATATGAAAACATCAATTCTAGTTGTAGTTGGGATCCTGGATTTGATTAACTTTTGACTCATTGAAGAGATCACTGGTAAACCAGGTATTAAGGGAATAAAAAACATTGTCCTCACAAGAACAGATCACACTATGAATGGCTTTAATGTAAAAAGTGTATTAGGCTTTTTTTCTTCTTACACAAATGTGCAGTAGAAAATACCCTAATATTATTTCTAACCATAGGTTCCTGTAATCTATAGATAACTTGATAACAGTTGCTTATACTAGAACACTGTAGACTATGAAGTTTGAGGTTTAAACAGATAGATAATTTAATTAACTTAAAAGTGTGATGTCTTAAGTAATCATGAAGATCATTGAAGAAAACTGAAAAATTTCCAATTTTTTTCCTTGTATTAATATATGCTTTATATTCAGTGAAGACTAACAGTTTTCAATTCATTTCCATAGAAAAGTATAAGATCTTGATCACCAATTTTATAATATTTTTGACTTTGAAAACTGAGTAACTTTTTTTTGTTCTATTCTTCAAGATTTATTGATTGATTAAACTGACACACATTCTCTTTACTCATTTTGCATTGCATCATCAAGTGCATATGCAGTGAAAACTTGCTTTTGTCATCTATCCAACATCAGTGTTTAATTACAAATCAGTCAGTAAACACTTTAATTTCTATATTTAAAAAAATCTCCATGGTAACAATTATATCACAAAGACATTTGCAATTAATTAAAAAGAAAATGCTTTTTATGTAGATATTAAGAGGTACTGACATTCAGAGAATTTAACAATTACTTGGTTATTTATTTTACTGCATAATTTTTACCAAGTGTCCTGCATTATTGAAATAAATTAGTTGTAAATAACCAACAATACCTTTTTATAGCCATTTGTCACTTATATCATTGCCAACTAAGACTTTACATAAGTATCTTTTAAGTAACATGGTTAATTGAAATAAGTGCAGTGTGATTTGTTGCATTAAAAAAATGGATTGTCAAAAGAAAAACTACTTAAAATAAAAACTTATATATCCTAACCTTTATTAGCAATTTGATTACTTGTTTAACTGATTATGATCAAATTTCAAATCTAAATTATATTTTTCATTTGAAATATTACATTATTCTGTTTTGAAGTCAGTTGAATGCTTCAAAGTAGGTACCTCCAATAATTTGTTGAAAAAACAGCATAGCATGATGAAGAAAACATTTATTTTTTGTCATACTTTTTTTTAACTTTTTGATTAACCAAAGTGTTATCAGAGTTTACTATGGATAATGTATTGTAGTATTATATAACTCACTTTTTCTGTGAAAAACACAGTAATTTGGAAATGCTTGCAAAAATCAAATAATTGTTTAATTTTAATGAAACTCTCAGGACTGATATACAAATGAATGAAATTATTTTTGAAATCATTATTTTTATAAAATCTGGGTAAATCTTTTTACACCCTCCTCTATAAATTCATGAAAATTCAAGAAAAATTTTGTATCAAAAATTTATGTTATTAGTTATATGCAGGACTCCTTGGGGAATGTAAATCATTTTTTTTTTTTCTTTTTCATCAGTTGGCCATTTTACCAAAAATCTGCTCTGAATAATAATAAATGCAATAAAACCATAAAATTATTCAATTAGATAACCTTTTAAATAATATATATATGCACACACAAGAACTTTATTGTCTGAAGAAAAAAATTTTTTGATGAATAATGGATTTTTACCAGAATTGTTTTCATTTTTTAATTATGATTGATAAAATTTAAAAATATTTTTAAATTCTCCAAAACCTTGTTGCGGTTAGTTTATTAAGTTATTAAGTAAAGACTATATTTACTAATACAAAATTAAAAAGTTTAATACAAATCTTCAAGCCAAAAGATTTTAAAATAATTTAATATCTTTTTTTGTGTATATGAAGTTTTTAAATATGGTATTTTCTGTATTGCATTAAAAGTTTCACTGTTTCTTCCCCTTACAGGAAAGTTTCACTGTTTCTTCCCCTTACAGGAAAGTTTCACTGTTTCTTCCCCTTACAGGAAAGTTTCACTGTTTCTTCCCCTTACAGGAAAGTTTCACTGTTTCTTCCCCTTACAGGAAAGTTTCACTGTTTCTTCCCCTTACAGGAAAGTTTCACTGTTTCTTCCCCTTACAGGAAAGTTTCACTGTTTCTTCCCCTTACAGGAAAGTTTCACTGTTTCTTCCCCTTACAGGAAAGTTTCACTGTTTCTTCCCCTTACAGGAAAGTTTCACTGTTTCTTCCCCTTACAGGAAAGTTTCACTGTTTCTTCCCCTTACAGGAAAGTTTCACTGTTTCTTCCCCTTACAGGAAAGTTTCACTGTTTCTTCCCCTTACAGGAAAGTTTCACTGTTTCTTCCCCTTACAGGAAAGTTTCACTGTTTCTTCCCCTTACAGGAAAGTTTCACTGTTTCTTCCCCTTACAGGAAAGTTTCACTGTTTCTTCCCCTTACAGGAAAGTTTCACTGTTTCTTCCCCTTACAGGAAAGTTTCACTGTTTCTTCCCCTTACAGGAAAGTTTCACTGTTTCTTCCCCTTACAGGAAAGTTTCACTGTTTCTTCCCCTTACAGGAAAGTTTCACTGTTTCTTCCCCTTACAGGAAAGTTTCACTGTTTCTTCCCCTTACAGGAAAGTTTCACTGTTTCTTCCCCTTACAGGAAAGTTTCACTGTTTCTTCCCCTTACAGGAAAGTTTCACTGTTTCTTCCCCTTACAGGAAAGTTTCACTGTTTCTTCCCCTTACAGGAAAGTTTCACTGTTTCTTCCCCTTACAGGAAAGTTTCACTGTTTCTTCCCCTTACAGGAAAGTTTCACTGTTTCTTCCCCTTACAGGAAAGTTTCACTGTTTCTTCCCCTTACAGGAAAGTTTCACTGTTTCTTCCCCTTACAGGAAAGTTTCACTGTTTCTTCCCCTTACAGGAAAGTTTCACTGTTTCTTCCCCTTACAGGAAAGTTTCACTGTTTCTTCCCCTTACAGGAAAGTTTCACTGTTTCTTCCCCTTACAGGAAAGTTTCACTGTTTCTTCCCCTTACAGGAAAGTTTCACTGTTTCTTCCCCTTACAGGAAAGTTTCACTGTTTCTTCCCCTTACAGGAAAGTTTCACTGTTTCTTCCCCTTACAGGAAAAAAATTTGGACAATTATGCCAATTCTGGTCAACCATACTTAGCTGTCATTGATCACTTAACACATCATCACATTGTCATTACTCACTTCAAAAGGTCAGAAAGATCAGAGCTCCATGATTAATACTTTTATCCTAAATTTCAGGCTATAAACAATACTTGTTTAAAATCAGATTAGTTTAACTTTAAATTTGCTAATTTCCAAAAATAACATGTCACAAATGTATAATTTTATTTTTGCAAGATTTTTAAAACAGAAAATTAACTTTTGTTTACAAACTTGTCAAAATGGACACAAAACATGATAAATTTTTAGACTAAAAAACAAATTGAGATTCCAATTAATATAATTTCTATTTGAAATTCACCAGAATATTTACTTACTGGAAAAAGTAAATTCAATCATTTAGCTTTCAATTAAAGCTAAAATGAAAGCTTCAAGAGAGATTTTTCATTTTTTTAAATTCAATTTAAAAGTTAAGTATTGAAAATGAGTGGAGTTAACTACTTCAAAGGTTACCAGACAAAAAGTTTGCCCTTGTAACACAGATATACACTTCAATGTCATTCAAATTTGTGTGTGTGTGTACACAAATGTGCAGTTAAAAATATTTCTACACAAAAAAATTTTACAAATAAAAAGATAAAACTTAAAAAATCATTCTATTTATTGTTAAATAATTTCCAAAGTGTTCAATAAAATCTTCTAATTAAATTTTAGTGTGTAAAAACATTAACATTTTTTTTGTCTCCAAATTTATGATTTTACTGCTCAGTCTAGGGTAAGGGGTGTCCAGACAAAGTGAGAGAAGAATGTATTATTTCACTATCTGATTTCGAACTCATTCAAAGTGTGTGTGTGTGTGTGTGTGTGTGTGCGCACGCACGCCCTCACATACTTCAAATGATACATGCACATGTCAGTTACCTCTACGCAACAAGAACATACACATATACAATACATATGTGCATGCAAAATCACATACAAACAGCGTGCAATGAACAGAGAATCAGCTCTTTTAGTTTTATAGATTAGAGGGTTGCAGATAGGTTTAGAACAACTATTAAAAAGCAAGGAGAAGCTCACTTAAATAAGTTAAAAAATTATAAATTTTTTTTTTTTTCAACCTTTAGAAATGACATTTTTTTACAAAACCAGGACTAATTAATTATAATTATTATTCATATTATTAAACAATAAAATCTAATTAGGCAAGGCATCAGTCCAAAGAGAAAAAATACTGATAATAAAAACAAGTCCAAATTTTTCAAATGCTTTACAGATCTTATTACAATAGTGTGCCCATCATGGAGAGTATTTGAGATATTTGGATGAGAATGATCTGAACTTGAACAATTCACAGGAAGCCAAAGTGTAAAATGGCAAAATGTTTTAAGTGGCTGGCCTGATAATGTCAATCATTCTAGACCTTCCCTTAAACACTATCACAGAGATAAAAAGGGAAGTGTTTTGGTTGTTTTTCTATTAAGCAATTTGTTGTGATGAATTTTGATAGCATATAAACTAGAATACAAGAACTAGCTTTTATTAAAGAGAAAATTTTTTTCCTCTTTTCATATAAATGTACTTTGCAGTAAGGGAGCACTTAGAATACATTTCTTACCTGACATAAAGCAATATGAAGTTTATGTTACAAATGTCTATTGTATTTTTCCCAAAGCAGAAACTGGTTCATTTTTTGTAAAGATATCAGAATGACAATGTATGTGAAATATCTCAAAGATCAATAAATTGATACCAATCTATCAAAATAGATATACATAATATTTTCAAAAGAGCAGAGAAACAAAAAATGACCCTGAAGAATGAAGATGTTACAATGATTCAATGCCATCACAAAACTTTGAAGTCAGTCAGTCAGTTAAGTGCCATACATGATACACACAGCAGGACAGATTGGGTTCTATAGCCTTGGTCGGCAACCAGTCTACCGTAGAAAGCAATGGCAACCTACTGCGGGATAATCTTCTGCCCAGTCGGTCATGTCTCTTTCGAGACATGCTCGCCCAAACGAGTATCACGTATGGCACTTAACTAACTTTGAAGTCAACATGACTGAAATAACCCTGCTAAGTGACAAATTTCTCCACATTAACTCTACATAATATTTTCTAAATGAATTATTTATTGATACCAATCTATCAACATATTTATGCATAATATTTTCTAAATAGATTTTTTTTAATCTGATATTTTTTTATTAAGTTTGTTTGTTTTGAGGTTTAACGACCTATCAATCCTTATGGGATCATTTAAGGTCATAACAAATGATTTGGGGTAAGGTTATATTTTTACAGTATTTTGGAAGATGTCTTGCTTTTTAAACTTTTCCATTGCTTTCAAGTTACATAACATTTTAAAATTTTTTCACCTGGTGAGGGCCGGATCTATTTTTGATCTTTGAATCTTTACTTAGATTATATTTTGTTGTATAGTTTGATCTTTTTGAGGAAGGTTAAAATAGTATTAGAGTTTATTTTTTCGAAAAGATCTTTCAGGTTGTTAATATTGTAGACGGATTGCCGGATATATGTGAAGTCACTGCAGTTGAGTAGAACATGTTTTACTGTATAGGGTTCTTGACATGCAATGCATTCAGGAGGTTTTTCATTTTTTAGGAGATAAGAGTGGGTTATGTGTGTATGTCCTATTCGAATACGGAATATAACCACTTCTTCTTTGCGTGATTTACTGGGTTCTGGTAGTTGTTTCTTTAGGATGGGTTTGATTTTAAATAATTTGTTGTTTTGACAGTTGTTCCAGGTTTCTTGCCATTTCTTTACAATATAGTTCTTGATTAAGGGTTTATAGTCAGTGTATGGGACATTTATGTTACTTGTGTCACGTTTTAGGGAGTTTTTGCAGCCACATCAGCTTTCTCGTTTCCGTGAAATCCAGAGTGACTGGGAATCCAACAGAAAATGATAGTTTTATTTTGTGAAATCACATGTAGTCTATAATTTTTTATTAAGTAATATTTTAGTGGGTACACATGTTCGAGTTGACATCCATGTTATTTAATTTTCTTAAAGATTGAAATTAAGATCCAAACCAGTTAATTTCACTGTTTAAAAAAAAACAAAAAACTAGGTTATCAACTCAAACGTGTACCCACTAATTTTAGAAATATTTATAGTCATAATATTTTCTCCAAAATATTAACCTTTGAATCTATTTTCATTACATTATCCACAATATCTCTTAAATCACACTGAATATACTGTCAAAAGTTATCTTATTACTCACTGATCAATTAATGATATAACCAGTGGTTGTATCCTACCAGTTTGTGCAAATTGATTCTTAAAATTATAAAGACTTAGTGAACTAGTTGTTGCATTATCCAAAAGGAATCTTATTAATAGCTGCTGACCTAGACAAAATGTTAGTTATGCTATGTGTGCATGCCTAGTGAAAGTAATAGATACAGGCCCCCTACCGTTCTGAAGTTAAAAATGTGACAAATCTTCATCATAAATTTGACAGGTCTTCCATTGGATCTTTGGGACTGCAGCAATTTAGTTAAAACGTAAATAAGAAACCATATCACGGCTGATGACACTTGAGTCAAAAAGCATCATACTTCTGAAAATGATGAGAACAGAATTTTAATCTGGAAATATTTTAATAAATAAATGTTTTCTATTAAATTATCAAAATGGTTTAATTCTTTTTGATACTATAAAGTGATTTGTTTCCATTCCCAGAGTAAAAAAAAAGAAAATAAGTTCCTAAAGATTATAGAAACAGTTCCTGGAAATATATATATTTATATATATATGTTCAAATGACTAATACTTCATATTGCACTTAAGGAATCAACTATTCTTTAACTGTACTTTGTTTTTTTTTTCCTGGAATGCATTGAATTAACAAATATGAAAACTCAGCCAAGTTTAGCATAAACATGTATTTTTAATGCATCCCAATTGGGAATTATTGTTTTTTTACTGCTAAACTCTTTGTCAGTCATTTAAAGCCAAAACATATCTTGGATTGTAAGAATAATTCTTTGCTGCAAGAGAATATTGAAGTAAGATTTTTTTTTTCGAAATAACAGGGACTATTCACAAGTCCTACTATTTAATCCATAGCAGGACAAGGAGATTGATTCATGCCTTTCCCAAATGTATTTACACATAAGTGAATATAATGAATCCAAATGGAATACAAAATCACTTAGCACCCAAATTTTTCATAATTAGAACTAAACTAAAAATGAATTAAGAAATTGGTATATATTTAAAACAAACAAAAGAAAAATTAACTTTATAACAAATTTTAGTTTTATCAACTCCTACTCATTTTTTTATTTTTCTCTTTAGTATATAAACTATTTGATTTTAGCTTAGAAAAAAAAAATTAAATGCTTATAATACATGTTTATCTGCTTGTGCATTGCTCTACAAAACTGTTCTACATGTGGTTGTATTTAAGTATGTACATTTAAAATTGATAGGTAACATTTAAAAAGTAAAAAGCCAAGAAGATCAGGATATGCAACAACTCATGATTGAAAATATTGAAGCTATTGTTTTGTGAAAGAAACAACCTAAAAGAAAAAAGAAGCTAAGAAATTAAAAAACAGGTTTTATTGGTGAGTACGTATGTGTGTGCGTGTGTATATATATATATATATATATATATATATATATATATATATAATTTTTTACCAACACAGTTTTGTCATTATTTTTTGTTACCACAACTCACACCCCTGAAGAAGGTCTCAGGGAAAGAAATTAAAAGTACTTGGGAACATCAAAAAATGAATAATAAAATCATCAAAATCATCTATCAAAGTTACAACTCATTTCTTCTTTTATGTGCCATGTCCCTTCAGTATGTAAGCAATCACAGCCTTCTACATCTCCTTATCCCTGGTAGCTCTTAGCACGCTTTCTCCTGTTACCCCATCCAAAACCCCACACTGCCATCCACCTGCTCAGGCCTTTCAAATATGTTATCCACTGCTTTCCCATGTCTCGCTTTCCTTCTATCTAACCTGTGAGTATCAGATTCTCCAAGCCTTCCTTCCTCATCATGTCCCAAGAACTTCAGCTGTCTTTTCCCGATGTTCAGTATTAATATCCTTTTCGTTTCCATCCTTTCTAAAACCTCATCATTGCTCACATGCTCAATCCATGTTATCTGCAGCATCCTTCGATAGAACCACATTTCAGTTGCTTCAAGTTTTTCCTTCATCTTTGATGATATTATCTAACATTCACTGCGATATTGAAGAACAGACATCACATAGCAATCCAGAACTCTTTGTTTCTCGCGAAATTTTCCTGTCTCTTAATACCCTGCTCAGCTTCTGGAATGTGTCATTGGCCATTCCAATTCGCCTTCGGATTTCAGTATTGCACTTTATGTCTTTCATTAGAACACTTCCCAAGTACTTAAATTTTTGTACTTGCTTGATTTTAGTATCACCAACCTGTAATTGTCATTTTGGGCTCCTCCATTTGCTGATGACCATACATTCGATTTTCTAGCAGTTTATTTGTAATCTTTTCTTTCAACTTTCTTCATCCACCTTTTTTTAAGGAGGTCTTGTAGTTTTCTTCCTATGTCAGCTATCAGCACTGTATCATCTGCTTATCTTATGTTGTTCAGATTGTGACCACCAATGACAAATCCTGGTATAATTTCTAGGGTCCTCAAAAGAGTCTCGCTGTACAAGTTGAATAGATCCGGTGAAAAGACACATCCTTGTCTTATGCCCCTTTCTATCCTTGTATATCTGCTGAATTTGTTTCCTGTCCATATGCAGGCAGTTTGCTGCCAGTAGAGGTTCTTGATTACTCTGGCGTCTTTGCCAAATATGTCAAGGTTATTAAGCATTTTTATCAATTCCTTGTAGCATACTTTGTCGAACACCTTGGCATAGTCTATAAAAAACAGGTAAACTTCCCTTTTCATTTGTATCCCCATTTCTGATAGCATCCTAAGCATAAATATTACAGTCCTTGTTCCAGTGTCCTTGACAAAACCAAACTGTTCTTGTCCTATTTCCAGTCTGATTCTGCTTCATGCTATGTTCATCAGAATTCAGACAATGAGTTTTGTTATGTGGCTCATCAAACTGATTGCTCGATAGAGTTTGCATTCAATTGCACTTGGCTTCTTAGGCAGAACTATGAAAATTGATTTGCTTAGGTCATCTGGTATTACACCACTGTTATAGATTACATTTATTATTTCCATAATTTTCTCTATGCCAAAATCTTCTAAGATTGTCAACATCTCTATTACAATGTCGTCTGGTCCAGCTGCTTTGTTCCTATTCAGTTTGGCCATTGCAGCTTTCACTTCAAATTTTAGTATTTCCAGTTCATCAGCATCTTTGTTTACTTTTGATTGCTCTCTTTTGTCCTGGAAGAGATTTTTTATATATTCTTCCCATTGCTGGAGTATTTCCGCTTTCTCTAATATTATCATTCCATCCTTGGATTTTATACATCCTGTTGAGAAACATGTTCTTTGTCCTGTCAGTTCCCTTATTTCTTTATGCATTTCTTCTTTATTTGTTTTGCTGAATCTCTCTACTTCGGCACATTTGTTGTTGAGCCATTCCTCTTTTGCCTGTCTGCACTTGGTCTTTTATTTCCTTTTGTAGTTTCTTGTATTCAGTTCCATGTCTTGGCATAGTTTTCTGTTTCCTTTGCATCATGTCAAGAATCTCTTCAATCATTCACTTGTTTTTTTTCTTCTGTATCTGATTTCCTCTGAGACCATGTTTGCTGATGTCACTTGCACTTCTTTAAGTGCGTCCCATTTCAAATTTCCATTTCCCATTTGTTTTTTAATATTTGTTTTTGCAGGTTGAGGTCATTCAGGAGTGTGTTGTATTGCAGTCTGGATGCTGCTCTAGGATTCTTTAGTCTCCGAAGTTTCACTCTTAGTTTACAGATAAAGTAAGGTGGCCCCTTCCACAGTCGACACTTGAATAGGTTTTGCATTGAACCTCTGCATTTCTGAATCTTTTGTTTATGGTTATATAATCAATTTGGTTTTTTATGTTGCCTACTGGGCTTCTCCATGTCTATAAACATCTTGGGCGTTCTTGAAACCAGGTGTTGGTTATCACCTGGTCATTTACCTTACACCACTGGACCCCATCTTTCACCCCAGTTGTTGCAGATTCCTAATCCAAAGTTGCCAGTTGTCTCCCCTTCCCTCCCTTTGTCTACTTTCAAGTTACATCTTTCAATTATAATACACGAAAGATTATCCATGAGTATAAACGGATTTTATTAAAAATAAGCAGACAATGTTTTCAATTTATTTAATGTCTAAAAGAAAATTTGCTACCTAAATATGTATATTCAGGCAGAAAATTTTTCTTTACGTAGGTATTGTTGAAAGCAAAGAATGACATTTACCTTTTCTGAATCTACTTTTTCATTGTCAAACCAAATGCTTAACATAAGGAAATCTATGAATGAGTAAGAGACTAAAACAAAACCAACAATGTTATATCGCCTATGCCTTCTCTTTGATGATGACTGATGGAATGCTTGTAAGTAGAAGTATTCACTTTTTCCACCAATTCAATTATGTACTGTTCATTCATTGATTTCTATCTAATGTAAAGCAAAAGCACACACACACATTATATAAGAAGCCAAAATTTAAAAAAGAAAAATATATAGCAAACTCTTTAGCAATAATAAAAATGTCTGTTTCACTGATGCTATTCTCATCTTTGAGGCTTTTAACTGATTTATTATAGTAACTATCTGGTGTTTGATATCAATTTTCCAGCAAAAGTTAGCTATCATTCAAAACTCCCCTGACAACTACCATAAGTCAAATGCACTTATGAACACATTACTTAAGATCAACATTTGCAAATAAATATGTATAAAGATTATTCATAAACAGCCACTATGTGATACTCAAATTAGAAATAATATTAGGAATATATCATTAAACATTGAATTATGTGCAAAATTAAACCCTTTTTTCTAGGTAAGAGGAAGAAACTATTGTAAGTATCAAAAACAATATATTTCTATATATAATTTGCTCATTTGTTCTTTTTTACAGTATAGTTCATTCTGTACAAGGCCTGTGGGGGCATTCAAGATAGAGTTATGTTAAGGGATAGTTTATATGGATAAGAGAAGATAACAGTTGACTCTAGAGTTGAACAGATTGATATTGTAGTGATCCCAGAAACATTCTCTTGGAAGTTTGTTCCATAGAGCTGTGGTTCACAGGAAGAAACTGTTTGAGGGTAACTTACTTTTTGCTAATGGTATATAGAGGGATGTAGTTTGCTACTATTTAAGTGGCATGGGGGGGTGAGACCTGTTGGAACTAGCGATAGTTCAAGATCTGATTAACAGAGATGGAATGTAACCAGTTTGGTTTTAGAAGCATTGAATATAACCAGCTAGTTTTTTCCCCCTCCTGGGAAATTAATGTTAGATCAGAAGAGAGGTCAACTGCCAATCTCTCATTATCAAGACTTTTGGATGCATGCACATATATTGTCGTACCATCAGCACAGCTGTTTACAAATGATTGGAGCATATTCTTAGGTAGATCATTTATGTAAATCAGAAAGAGGATTGGTTTAACAAGTGACCCCTAAGGAACAACTGCATTGATTGCGAGAGTCTCAGAGGATTGACCATTAATCAGAAAGAGGGTTGGTCTGAGACAAGCATTCTTGTCCTCCCACGCAAATTTATTCTTCCCCTTGCCAGATTTTTACATAGAGAAAATATATGCAGATCAGCAACAATAACTACATCTTGTCCTGCCCTATTTGCTAGATTATACCATCTTTCTCTACCCCATTTAGCCTCATATTATACTCAGTTAAGAATAGTAAATATTAGAACTCAACTTTATAGTTCCATATTTCAATATTAATTTAATTCATGTAAAAAAAACAAAAAAAAAACCTCAAAATTGCCTAATGAAGTCTATGGATGAATATTACTGACATACACACAAAATTGTATTTATGAATTGCCAAATTTTTCTAACCTAACTTTATCATAAATTCATAATGGCAATATTATGTTCATTATAAAGCCTCTTTTCACAGTTAAATTTTTGGCAATATAGTTAAGGACAGAATAAATTTATAACTCTATTTTCTGATTTTAAAAGGGTTGCTGATGGCTTCAGGTATTTTAACACTTTAATTAAAAAAAAAAATTTTAATTTAATTTTGAAAATTTTTTTTAATTTTATTTTACTATATTCAAACTCATTGAAAGGAGAGTGTTACTGAAGGAGTTTTTTTTGTAAGCAAGTGTAATTTATGGGGATATGTTAGAAAGATTATGATTAACCCTAGACTGGAACAGGTTAGGATTATAGTGATTAGGAAAGCATTCCCTTAGGGGTCAGTTCCACAAATTAGTGGTTCATAAAAAAAAAAGCTGTTCAAGTAAAATTTACTTCCCACTGAAGTAATACAAAGGGAATGAGGGTGGTTCACCTCAGTGTACGCTGTATTGTGGATCTCAGCTAGAAGGGTTAGAATTGGGTGGAACAAAGGAATATAGCATATCTAAACATTTTCAATGAAAATAGAATAGTGACAGGTTTGCAGTGTTTCATCTGTGGGAAAGGAGTGGTGGTGGGGGAATAATTAATCATTCACGAGACATCATATATGGTTTTGGACTATCAAGAGACTGGGCAGTCAACAATCTAAACTTTTTCCTGCTCCATACATTTTTAGTCAAATTAACAGCTCACTGCCATATTTAATTGGAAACAAAATAAAAACAGCCTTATTATTCATTTTTGCAAGTTCTCAGAATCTGCTCTAACAACTGTTTTCTTGCTCACTGATGAAAAAAATTGTGATTCATTTATTTTCTTCAATGCCTTTGCCAACTTTTTGTTTTTACGAAAACATTAATCTTGGCCACAAAAATATAATAAATTGATGAACAAGGTTCAAATAAACTTGTACAAAAATGATTAAAAAATTAAGCAAAATTAAGCCAGATCATGTATATCACTGTAATATTGATACAAATTATTAGCTTGTGTATAATAACTAAAATTGAGAAAACAAAAGTTTTACCAACTGTATTGAAAATATAAAGGCAATATGGTACTACAAGGATCTGTGCCATAAAAGTGAAAAAAAGTGAAGGGTGAAGATACATTTTTATTCATTCTTTTTAATTTCTTGCTAAATATGATTTGTAGAATATTTTTACACAATAATATATTTTTTTAAGGTCAACACTAAGAAAAGGTCACATTTTTAAAATTAAAATATTTAAAACAGTACTTTTAATACAACTTGTACATGCAAAAAGGGCTAGTACAATGATCCTTGCTCTCCCAATCTATGATATAGGACTCCCTTATTCTTCTACATCTCAATTTTCATAAGGTAATATTCATATAAAATACAAATTGTATTGTAACTTAATTACATACAATAATGGATCATATGCAATATAGGTGAAAAATTTCACTAGCAAAATTTAAAATAAATACAATGTATCTAAATATAAATTAAAGACATATCATAATAGATCATTCCATCTGAAATCTACAATGTTTTGTGACAATTTTTAACATCAACTTAAATTTTTTTTTTTGTTAAAAACTTGAATCCAATGTTATGGATAAAACAGTGAATTTTACATTTTTTTTTCTTTTTAACAAGGTTTAGCAAAAGCCAAACAAATTCACAGATTTAGAAAAAACAAACAAAATGATGTTAGAATCAACAAAAGTTTTTCATCCTTTAACACTCAGTTGGGCTTAATTTAATTTGTAATGTATATAAAAGTAGGCAGAAAAAGAAAATGTTGAGATAGTGAGGGTCACAAAGCACTGCCCAGGGACCCCCTCCCCACACACACTAGGCTTCCAATGGTTCTGAGAATAAAACAGACAGCATGAACTTTCTACTTGGCCTAATTAAGTGATTTTCTTAATTTCTGAACAAAATGACAAAATTTAACTTTCAGACCCATAAAAAATGGGTGTGTCAAAAGGATGGCTTTTCTCCTGGCAACACTATTACTGTGTACTCCCTTGACTCTCCCAGCCATGTTTATTGTTTTAAGCAGCTATGTTTGAAATTTTAATAACAAAAATTCTTGAGAATTGTCAACAAAAATATTATTTATTACATTTTTTATTAAGAATAATTTTAAATTTACAATATTATAAAAATACCTACCTCCCATTAGCATGGACCAGGCCTCCCAGAGAGTAAAACACTACACCTCCTTGGTCTCATACTTTCAGCGGACCTCAAGTGGAATGACTATATCAAATCCATTGCTAAATCCGCTGCTATGAAAGTCGGTTCTCTGTGCAGAGCCCGGAGGTTTTTTTCCGTCTGAATCTATCCTGCACATTTATAAATCTACCATCCGCCCGTGCATTGAATACTGTTGCCATATCTGGTCGGGTGCCCCTGCTATTCTCCTGGGGCTTCTCGACAAGGTACAGCGGAGGGTCTGTAATGTGATCGATACTGACTTGGCAGACCGCCTGCAGTCTCTCTCTCACCGGCGTGACGTGGCTTCCCTGTGTCTTTTCTATAAATACTTTCATGGCTTCTGCTCTGATGAACTTAGATCACTGGTGCCTCCTAGGTTCGAATTTGCATGAGATACTAGATTAGCAACTAGATCCCACCCTTTTACAGTGAAACCGATAAAATGCAACCGCAACTTCTACTCCAACAGTTTCTTTTCTCGTACTTCCCGACTGTGGAATTCCCTTCCACATGACTGCTTCCCCAATGGCTACAATCTCCAGGAGTTTAAATTTAAGGTCAATAGACACCTCCTAACACACGAACTCGCTTCCATTCTTTCAAACACTCTTCCCATCCTCCAAACTATCTATCACTCCCCTTCTGACATTTCCTATATCTAACCACTCTTTCTATTTACCTTCCCCTATGTAGCCCCAAGCGCAATAGTGGCAGTGGAATGCTTTGCTTGGGGTGAAACGATTTTTAAAAAAATATGAACCAATTGCAATGCAATGTCCATTTATGATTTTTTTAAAATAAGAAAATATTTTTTAATTTCATAAATTTATGAAAATGTCTGAAGAAAATTTAAATAAACACATAACTGTAATTATAAATTTTGAAAAAATGCATTTTCTGGCTATTTCTTTCATTTGCTCTCATCACTCAAATAGGTTGAGAGCATTTCTTCCTCTGAACCAAACATTTTTTTAATTTTAGATTTTAGGTGAAAATATTTTAAGCATTTATTTCCCTATTCATTGGATGGAGGTTTTCCTTATAAATGTCTTCCATTTTTACCAGATATTTTTATTGATCCTATATTATAATTATGCAAAAAAATTGAAACAAAGATTTTATCCAAGATACAAAATAATCGGAAGAAAATGTATAATTTTCAGAAAAATTAGAAATTTATTTAAATCTTCTTGTTCTATAGTTCATAGGCAATTTAACAATTATACGTTTTCATACTTCTTTATAAAATAGTAAATAATATTGCATTGTGGTTGGTTTACAAATTTTTATAATCTTATAAATAAATAATCTAACATTTACACTGTTTATATTGTTTGGAGTGTTGTCTTCATCTTTATTGCTGCATTCACAATGTTTCAGCCATTGAGAAAATGGAACAGATTCTCATTGACTTTACTGAGTAACCCACAAATGTGAATGTTCAGCCTACTTCAGGAAATAAATATGGAAAGAATGTCTACAAAAATATCATCAAACCAATCTTCAGAAACGCCAACATAAAGAATGATTATTTTGTGTTCAGTTTGAAATTAAAAAAATATCATCTAAAAAAGGTCAGTGTATAACAGGCGAAACTTTGTCAATGTGACAATAAAGATGAAGACAACAGTTCCAATAGTGTCATTACAATGCTATCTCAGAAAGATAGATAAATAATCTAACAACTAAATAGTGTTTAACATTTTTGTTATTAAAAGTCTAAGCTTTTTCAAACAAACATTGTGACTGAATCAAGGGAGTATACAGTAATAGTGGTGTCAAGAGAGTTGTGGCCTCTGGCCTTCCTCAGGTGTATATCAATAATGAGTAACCTACAGGGAATTCTGAACTGAACCCTTTATTTAATCACTGGAAGTAGACTTCTTGTTCCACTGCTCACGTCTATGGATATGTGTTTTATTTAGTCAGTTAAGTGCCATACATGAAACATGCTTGGGCGATCATGTCTCAAAAGAGACGACTGACTGGGCAGAAGATTATCCCGCAGTAGATTGCCATTACTTTCTGCAGTAGACTGGTTACCAGCCAGGGCTATAGAACCCAATCCGTCCTGTTATTTAACCCATAACTGGAAGGAAGAGATGGATTAATACCTTTCCCAAGGGTATTTGCGCATAAGTCAATGCGATGAATTCAACTGGAATTTGAACTCGGCTCATCAATTTCTTGTTCCGAGCCAATATCCACTGCACCACAAAATTAGTACTATTCAGTTATTGCTCACCTGTTTCCATCAAATGCAAGGCCCAGGGATTAAACTCACGTTTATGTCACCAAATTCACAAACCTACGGAACAATGGCCGAGTAGCTCAATGAAATAAGCAGTAGAACAAAAGCAATTCATCTCTGGAGATTAAATAAAGGGTTCAGTTCAAAATTTTCTGTAGGTTACCTAGATAAATATACAACTGAGAAAGGTCAGAGGGCACAACAGCAGAAATGTTGTGATAACAACAAAGATTAGGACAATAGTTTGAATATAACTAGTAATATGAGAAGTGTATGAATCCAGTGTTTTTTTCTGAGGAATTTGCACTTCTAAGGCACTATTTGGCTTGTCTTGATCAGCGATGCCCTTCAAATTGGTTTAAAGAACATTAGATCTAACAACGGTTTCTTCTGCTAATGAAGTCACCTTTTCATATCCTGTTGGTTTGGTTGAGTTTTACAGCATATCAACCTTGGAAGGTTATCTAAACACTGACAACACTTTACTGGTTAGAAAGCAAGTCCAATGAACATCTTTGTTATCAGAGATATCTCTGCAAAATGGCTCTTGCACCACTTTGCAAAGATAGACTTTGTTTTCCTTCAAAAATGTATTATGGCAATATTTTTTTTCCTTCAAAAATGTATATTTTTCTATAAAAGTTTATTTTTATGTATATATTTCTATAAAAGTATATTTCAAAACTTTCATAGTGTTTTGACCCTAGTTTAGGGGTTAACTATTTGCCCCCAGCTGGAACCCTAACAGATGCTACCACTCCAGGTCAGAGTGAACCTGGGAACAACAGCAATTAAGAGATGGTTCCATGCTCCTCGCAAACTCCCAATCACAGGCTTTACTGCCGGATGTAGTTTACTGTCATACCCAGAACCACATATCCTGTTGGAGGGCACATACTTTTAAAATTTCTTGAATATTAAGGCTGGTAGACAAAACTAAATATACTGTTTTATAAATAATGGAGCATCTGCTCAAACATGAGCATCCACTAAAAATAATGTTTAAAGTGATAAAAGCAACAATTATAAAAAAAATGTAGAAATTGTTATTTGAAAAAGAAAAAAAAGCTAATTTAAGCTGGATTAGTGCAAATAATTAAAGAGAATGTTCCTATTTATCCAAGAGAAATCAATCTGTAGCACATTTAACCAAATACCAAGGATTTAAACTTGAATCTCAGTTTTAGGTCTTTGACTGCCAGGGATTGGCCACAGAATAACTTATTCTGCATGGTATCAAACTACTGCAACTAGGTGCAGTTCTGCACCTACACACAATCATTATCACCAGATGCACATGCAATGGTTTCACAAATGTAATTTAAAGCAGATAGGTGAATAAATTTAGATTAAATATCTTACTGACGGAAGTCAAGTTATTTTCATCATCGTCACTGGTTTTTTTGATGATGTTCATAAAAAGCTATTTTCTATTTTATTTTTATAATGAGTAATGCCATCCATGCAAAAATTATATTAGCATGCAGTGCTATTCTGATAGTGGAAGCATTCAGGAGATCCTGTCCCAGACTGTATGTGTGTGAAACTTGCTGGTGCATTTAGACACTACATGCCTTAATGGGCTAACAAAGTCACTAATTTTTTAAGGCCAATATTATAACCAATTATTTATAGGATAATTAATGTATATTAAAAAAAAAATAAGATGCAATATTTAAATTGCAAAGTTGTTGTAAATGACAGGCATATTTTGAAATAAAATAGATATTTTAAAAGTAAAGGTAAACATTTTTAAAATAATTTTTTTTCAATATCTCAATGTACATACAAATATGCACTATAGTACATCATCAGTTATGTTAATATTGAGTACATTGACCATTTTCAGTCTTTCAGTATCATACCATCTCAACCAGTTAATCCATTGATCATTTTCGGTCTTTCAGTATCATACCATCTCGCCAAGTTGATCTGGCCATTGTAAATTACATGATAATGTGCATCCAGCAACAAACTACATTTAACCTTCATTGCATTGTATTAATTCAACTAAGAATGACTAAACTGATAATGGTACCAATTTGTAATAAGTGACCAGCGTGTCAGCCAATGGGAAACATTCCTTTCATCTCTAATATGATGATACAGTGCCAGATTCCTAGTTTTATGAGCTCACCTGTTATAAAAAAAGACACTTTATAGACTGAATTACTGGAAAATATAATTTGCATCAACTTCTACACCATGATTAATTTGTTCATTTTGGAAATGAAGCTTGATGTAAAATTTAAGAAACGGGCACAAACTGACTTCCAAAATTTATTACTATGAAACTTTGCAGTGTAAATTACTGAGTATAAAATTTAAGATCATTTGTTCTTTATCTTTGGTCATAGAAGTTTGGTATCCCTTTTTTTTTTTTTTTTTTTGCAACACACAAGAATAAACTGAACAAATCTAATAAAAATTGAAAAGAAATCAAAACATCTGAATTTTTTTTTTTAACTGAACACATCCACTAAATATATAAAAAATACTTTATTAATATACTCCCAACAAAAAAAACAAAAAACTAAAAACATTACCTGAGCTTGTAAATAAACCAACAAACATACAACTGAATTTACTTCTGAAACATGGTTGTCACTTTCCTTTGTCTTTTCCAATAACATTACTATTTACCCTTGCAGTTACTATCAACCTAAAAACCTGAGAAATATCTGGTAATTTTAAAATATGATGATAGTAGCAACTAATTTCAGAGTGACTATTTTATCATTGATAGTAAGACAGAGATTGAACCTTATCACTAATAACAATTTTTTGCCTGACTACAGATAGAAATCTGGCAAAATGGCATCTGACATGAAAGTACAGACAAAGCAGAAGCATATCCTTAAACTGCTCTAGGCTGAAAGAATTACACACACTGACAACCATTAATGCTAGCTGAATAATTATGGAGACTAAACACTTTATTCGATTACAGGTGGTAGGTAATATGTTTCAGCAGTGTATGTGACAAGCCAAATTTACAAGCCCAGCATGCAAGCTATTGTTCATTACTGGTGAAAATGAGTCAGTGTTGGTGTTTATGTAGGAAAACATTTTATATTAGAAAACTTGCTCTATCCAATAGTGCCAATATGCTCTCTGAATTAGTTTCTGTGGAAATAAATGAGAGACATTACTTTCAGAGTATCACTCATAAAAAGAGAAAGAAAATAAAATGGAATTTTTACAGTAAACTGAATATATGTTTACATTCTGACTCTTGTGAGCAATCATCACTTTTTTTCCTTTTCTTCTAATCACTAACTAAAATTTCTAGGTCAGGCCAAATCCAGTTTCCTGCTCAGCTAAGAACACAAGACTCAGTATTTGTGGTGGGGACATGAACAAATTTGAGAAGATCAGAGACTGACAAAGACTATTTCTTCAGCTGTCTCTTGGCTATTTCAGGGATTTCTGAAGAATTAAAGGAATTTCTTATTTGGTAAAAAAATCTCAAAGAAAATAGTTCAAACAAATGTTTAAGGTAACATTTAATTTATATAGGCACACAACAAAAACAGATGACATGAGCTAAATTTAAAAAAAAAAAATGATAAATTTGATTTATAATGAATGAATTACATAAATTAAGTGTATTGCGTGCACATATGTAAAAATAATCAATGCAAAGTTTGTAGTAACAGTGAAGAACAGAACAATGCACCAGCTGAAGCCTTTTCCTTAATGTGGGAAATACTGATGTTCATATCAACTCTCAACTGGTGGTTGTCAAATATCTTCTATATTGTTTTTCCTTTCAGACTAGAGCAACCTGGCTTTTGCAGATATTTGTTGTCTTCCAAAAATAAACTATAAGACTCTTTTATAACCTCCAGGTAGGCTCCAAATTTACTAAAGCATGTTTGGTCAAATAATTTAGACATATTGTGTCAATTTTTATTTTATTTTTATTCATAGATTTTATTCATGTTGTAATTAAAATCATCAAAGAAATCAGTATAGATTTTCAAGAGTAGATTGCTAAGACAAAAATTAATGTACTTGACCATTACAAATTTTTGAACAGGTGCATGAGATGTCTTCTTTGGTAATTTTAATTACAACATGAGGAAATTAATCCATAATGGTGAGACCGATATATATATGAGAGAAATAGAGAGAGAGGTATTTTAGCAACAATTTTTTTCAAAGATGTTTCACTAAATATAAAAAATTGATAAACAGAACTTGTTGATATTGTTTATATATATATATATATATATATATATATATATGTGTGTATGTGTGTGTTTAACTATAATATTTAGCACCAAGGTTTCTATTTTTTACAGCCCTTATTACTGATTAAATGTATTTTGGCAAGCCAATCTTTTTATCATAAAATGCTTGATATCAGGGTGTAGATAGAGTGTTGATAGTTAAAGAGTTTATCTCTTTAACAGAAGATTCATGCCGACTTTGAAGTTTGAAAAACAGCCTTGGTGAGTGAGAACATCATAACGATGTCTTCATGAAACTTTAAAGTCAGCATAAATCTGTTCTATTAAAGACAAACTCTTTATATATATATATATATATATATATATATATATATTAGCCCTGAGTATATTTGGGCAGTAACTTATCCTTTATAAAATATCTGGTTAAAGATCAACAGAAATACTTTAATAAAGATATTTAACATACATTTTCAAGTGAAAGCTAAAATTTTAAAACTATGCAAAATGAGCTGGCATGTGAAGATGTGATAAAAAAAAAAAAAAAAAAAAAATGGACATTGCATGAAGTCAATATCTGAGAAATGATGAAATTGACACAGCATTAAAAAAATAAAAATTTCTTTCAGGAACCCCCCCCCCCCCGAAAGTACTCTGACATTGAACCATTTTATTTAAACTTCATCAGAAACCAGAAAAATACAGAAAAATAAACAAAATCCCTAAAAAGCATGTGGATATAACAATCATGTTTTTTTTTCCTCTCATCATATATATTATTACTATAAACAATATTTTTTATATGTTTGAACTGATATCCCTGTTCTCTTTTTGCATTTTTTTAAACAATGAAATTAATAACAACTGGCCTAAAATGAGAAGTACTACTAAAGAAAAATTGTGACTCCCTGTCATCAGTAGAATTTTCTAACTGAAAAAAAAAAAAAAAAAAAGTAACAACTCAAACACTAAAAATAATAAAGTAATAAGAAATAATGTTAGATAAAAAATTCTTTCCCTAGTGTGTGTAGTTACGTTACCACATATTCACCCTTAAGCCCCACAGAATTAAAATTTTGTTCGTTCTCTCTCGTTGCACAGGAAAAAGATATCTAATCAGTTGGACTGCAGATCTCAAGAAATGAAGACTCCTTTTTCATGTCACTAACAGATTTGGAGATTGCAAAATGAAGAGGCCAAATATTTTATCCAACTCATCCACATTAATCCCATGCCGCATATGAACTTTTATTTGATTGACTAAATAGTCACAAACCAAAAAGCAATGATTAATCACCAATTGTGTTAATCACTGAATAAAAAAGCATGCATGATTTTTCCAGTAAAGAAAAACTGAGAAAACTTCAGTCAAAACAATGTTGAATTTTCACAACTAAAGATATGCTGTTTAAAAGTGCAAAAAAGAAATGAACATCACTTGGCAACAGAATATTACATTTTTAAGAAGCAATCAAAGCTTGTAGCTAAATGACACTCCCATGCACATGACAAAGCAAGTAAAGAACTGAAGACAGAAAGAGAGACAGACAGACAGACATGTGAGACAGAGCAAAGTATATTTGTGATTTCAGACAATGGGCCAAAGTTAAGTTTGTTTTTTTTTATTCTCATATTGCATACATGCACACACCTTTCCACAGAGACATGTTTTCTTAAATTATTTTGCTCTATTAAATTTTGTGAAATTTGAATACTTGTGTTTTGTTGTTTATTTACCTAATCCGTGTATCTGACCCTGCAAAAGAAACCATCCACCACCAAATTAGAAAACTTCAGCCATACCTTTTAGCAACAAACTAAACATTTCTTTAACTTTTCTTTTTAAACTTTATGTTGCAGCAGATTGGCCATAATATATATACATATGCATATATACATTTATATTTATACTAGCAGTATAGCCCGGCATTGCTCAGGTGTAATGAAAGCTTTAAAACTAATCCATGGTCATGGAGCTCAGACTCTTTGAACGTTGGCATGAAAGACTAAAAAGCAATAGTCATTTCCAGTTAAAGCGAAACTGTAGACTGAAAGAAAAATGAATGGGTGTAAGTCAAATTTTGATTTCCTGGTATTGATATCAAATAAGTTTTTTTCATCGTAAACTGAATTTTGAAGGCTAAATAAGTCCTCTGAGTAAATGGTATCATGGCTGAGACTAAGAACTATAATTATACCTACTTAGAGCCAGAGCCAAACCCAAAGCAAAAACTAAAATAAAAGGGCTGAAAAAAATACAGACATACAGGCAGATAAACAAACACACACACACACACAAACATCTTTCCTTTTATATATATATATATATATATATATATATATATATATAAAAATCGATTTTCTGCACTATTGTAAGAACTGCAACCTTGAAACTTCTGAATATCATTTCTTATGTTTTTGTCTGTGAGTCTATCAAATTTTATTAAAATCAGACCACTCCTTCTATAACTGACTTTTTTGATTATTGATATTTATCGGGGGTACCTCGACACAAAACCTAGTAAGAACACTTGCAGTTGCTTATAGTACAACTGTGTAAATTTTCAAGAAAATCGGTTCAGCCGTTTCGGAGTCTATAGGTAACAGAGACACACAAAGTTCCATTTATAAATAAGTTTAGATTATATATATATATATATATATATATAGTGTGTGTATATATTGGCAACAAACAAAAATAAGAAAATTCTTTTTTTAGGCATAATCATTTTGTTGGTTCCAATCAGTATGGAATGATTGCTAAAAACATTCCCTTCCCAAATTTATAAACAAGTCATACAAATGCATGTTGTGATTTTTCCTAACCAATAAAAATAGACCACTTCTCAGTCTAATTCACCATATGGGATCAATTTTTTCTTTAAAATACTAATATTTGTTGCTATACTATATTTTACCAATTGATGCTGGAAAAATTCATTTCAATTATGCAAAACACAAAGCAGAAACAAGAGTACTAATTAACTGTAAATAATATATGTATTAAATTGCTAAGAGCAGAGTGAAATATTTCAGTCATTTAATAATGTCAAGAGAAGCAACTCTGAAAACAATGACGTCTTTTACAATAATTATCATCATATTGATAACAATACAATATTTTAGCATTAAAAATTTTGATAATGAGAAAAATAACTGAGTGAATATAAATATTAGGCACTGAAAACTAAGATTATCTTTTATCTCAGGTTGTTACACTGCTCTTATCTACTACTACTCATTCTCTCTTTTATCCTTTCTAATCATAGTTACCTTTTCATGACTGCAACTTAAAACATTCAAATGGTATATACATAAACCAAACCCTGTCTGACAAAATGAAAAGCACCAAAAATGCCTCTGGGATTTTGAAAGCCGAGTGGTTCTTTCAATCTAAGTCAGCAAGCAAGTTGTTGTGAGCAAAGAGAAAAAAATGCGTTCTAGTAGGTTTTGCTGTTTCAGTAGACCATAAAGTAAAAAAGAAAAAAAAAAAATTAAGAAATTATGAAACATTAAAAAGGTAAGTTTAGTCAATCATAGTTGGGATATGATCCTAAAATGTGAGGCAAAAAGATAAGAATCAGGAATCTGAGAAAGAAAACAGACCATCTAGATCATGGTCGTATTGAAAAAATACTGAGGAAAATATTGAAAGCTTGCAGCCATTTAATTTCCATTTTAAAATACAAGTTTTGCTTCTTATATGATCATGAAGGAGAACAAAAAAAGAATAACTTATTGTCATGTCTGTTCAAACTATGGTATTGAAGCTTCAGAGACATGGTACAAACAACACCCAAATGGTGGAATGACTAATAACTAGGCAATCATAAAAGATTTTTAAAAATAAAACTTTTTTAAATTGAAAAACTGTCAAATTACAAGGGCCTGCAAATTGAAGTAACAAAAAATGAGAAAACTTAAAACTATGATTATCTATATTGTGATACAGGGTATGAGAAAGAAGGGTACCAAAAATTATGTGAGAAAAATTTCTGGGCATCTCTATCTCAGCGCTAGAAAAGATTACTTTGTGTGGAACTGCACATACCTGCAAATCCCTCTCTGTTGAAACATCCCAGATGTGCATAGATAACTCTCCTACAGTGCCTTTTTTTTACTCATAGATCCAAAGGGAACTTGGTAATTAGGCACTTAAAATTACTCTGTCACAGCTTCAGTCAATTTCTCACCACTGTAACATAGCTTCCCTGTACTTTTCCTACAAATATTTTTGTGGCAATTTTTCTGATGAGCATTCTTTGGTACATAGACTTTATGAATTTAAGTTCAATACTAGATTAGCAGCAAGGTCTCATCATTTTTATACTTAAAATGGCTAGACATAACTAAGTTTTATGCTAGCAGTTTCTCCTCTTGCACTTCTTGCTGTGGAACTCTTCTGGCCTCTTACTTTTCAGTCAACTTTGATCTTCAAAATTGTAAATTCAATGTCAATGATTATCTTCTATCTTAATTCTTGTTCTTTTATTATTCTTTCACCTTAATAATGTGCCTTTTTTCTCATATTCTCTTACACTCAGCAACCACTTGTGTTTTAGTGGCTTTATTGCTTTGCCTGGGAAGAAATGAATAAAAACAGATTAACTGCCCTATGTGTGTATTGATGTATGCATGACTTCACAAAATACACAAATACTTCAATTAGCCAATGCAGAAATGTTAAAAAGCAACATTTTGATCCTCTCCAGAAATTCAGAACCAGACAAATAATTCAGTCATTTTTATGAGTATCATGCTAGTAGTATTAGTAATAGTAATATTAATAACTTCTTTTTTTAAAAATAGAATGAAAGAGTTAATAAAACACAGGATGTGTTAGCAAAAACCTGAACAAAAAGGTCAGTCTCATGAGGCAGAATAAAACAAAGTCTGGTGTACAAATTTAGCTAGAGGGTCATTTACAATCATTTTGCACATAATTAAGTTAACCTGCCATTTAACAGGATATTAATAAATAAATAAATATGGAGAATAGGTCAGTTATTAAGAAAACGGTATTAAAATCAAGAAAAAATTGGGTCTTAATTTCAATTTATTCATCCAATATACTGAACAAAATTCTGAACAGGAAACTTTTATCAATCATTGTTGCAGTATTTTGAACATTGTATATATTAATGATTAATAATATTACTAAAAAATAAAAGCAGCAAATTAAGAAAATAATAAGTCAATATAATGACAAGAATGTTAATTGAGAGAATTATTCAGATAACTTCCATAGTTTCCTGAAGGTAATATTATTCAAACCTAAAGAATATTTCATCATGCCTGCAGATTTCACACAGGCATTATAACTTTAATTCCATAAGAATTTTATTATAACTGTATGTATCCCTCTCTTCATTAGCATGACTGTTATGCCCCATCAATACCTCATAAACAATAGAATATTCTGCATTTTGAAAGAGGGAAAAATACATTGCTTGGTTTCAGTGAGAAAATAAAAGAGAGAGAGTCAGATTAAGCTGGTAACAGATACTATACTTTGATCTCAGGCAAAATCCTAAAAAGCGATTTATTTACCCTGCCCCTACTGGGCAAGTTGTGACACAAGGTCATTTAAGGTTATTTAATGTGGGGAATCAGAGCACATATGCTCAGGCCACTGGTCAAATATTACCCAGTACCCACATACGCAATGATTGGGTACTAAGCTTGACTTATTTATTCTAAGATTGTCTTAGCTGGGCATGCCTCCAGGTCAAAAGGTAGAGAAGCAATGATGATTGCAAGTCATGCACAATGTTTCGGTTGCACAATATCAAACTACAGAAACCAAGACAATTGCAAAAATCCAGTTACCAGAAATTAAATGAAATGACTTCATTTGCAGAATTATTTTAAAATTATTAAGAAAAATGTTTATAAGATGGGGATTTGGCTAGGAAGAAAGAAAAAAATGAAGGAAGATAAAAGTGTATAACATCTCCTGCCAATACCTCATAAATAATGGACTATTTCATTTTGGTGGAAAGAGGGGAAAAGACACTACTTGATTTCAGTGAGACAATGGAAGAAATAAAGAAGGAAGATAGGTTTTAATGGCTATTTCAATGAAATCAAAGAAGTTGCCTTTTTTTTTTTTATTTGTACACCCTTACTCCTTTAAATAACAACCAGCTTTCATATTTATGATTGTTATTGCAACATTTTGTTAAAGTCATTAAGGTCAAATATTTTATAATGCAATAGGGGAATTTCTACAGATATTTTGTCATAGAACTCACCATGACCTTATTCATCAGAAAATTTAAAAAAGAAACAAATTTTTACAGGTCTTTCTATTTAATTACTGGAAAATAGTTTAAAAAAATAAAATAAATAAAATAAAATAATAATAATAACCACCAACCTCCTACATCTTCATACAGATATTGAGCTTTCTGACCAAAGGACAAATAAAAACAGGATTAGGCTATAAATAAAGAATGTAGCTGTAGGACTGAATTTTAATGTTTTTTCTTGCTGGTTACTTTTATCGCCTAAGTGATAAAATGCTATGCTATGCCAGACAGACTCTTATAGATAGGAAATATAAACTAATTATTTCTCATCCATGCTGCTTAATGAAGAATGTAAAAAAGTGACCCAAGTATATACATAGCCTTTTTTTTATTTTTTTTATTTTTTATTATTTGTTAAGGCAGGACCTGGATTAATCTTGCACAAAGCAGAGTGGATTGTTCCATAAGAAGGATTTGAAGCAAGGTTTTACAGGACCAGATGCTCTTCTTGATACACAACTCAGATACTCACAGTAGTTCAAGTACACAAGTGTTTTTATTAAATCATTTCTAGGAAGGTTGCTATTCAAAGCTTGGGACACTATCCTAGCCACAGAGAGAGAGAGAGAAAGAGAGAGTGATATGATAAAAATATAGTTTTATGGCATGCTATATTTATGGGTTAAAGAACTCACTATCAGAGATAGAGCATATGTAAATATCAAGTGAACATTAAGGTCAACATTCAGTAGCTAGTGTTTCATGTGTTATGGTTTATAAAATGGCGAGTGTTCTAAAAATAGAAAAAGATAGACACACTGATGCCAAGAATTCAAAATTGGGCGGCAAAATAAGGAACAGTTTCTTTTGGTAGGAGTAAGAAGTAGGAGTTAAGGACAGTAGTTTTGTGTAGGAGATTTGACAAGAGGAGGACACTAGTCAGTTGATCACTAGAGTCCAGAAGGGATATGCTCGTTTACTACTAGCATCCCACAGTGAAGAGAATTTAGCTCGTCTGTTCCTGTATCTACACAAAATTTAAAGGTTGTAACTTGATGTAAAAACCTAAAGTTTTATACCAAAAATAAACATCATTAATTCAAGTTTGTGCTATCTTCTAATTATACTAAAACGAAGCAACACAACAGTGGTGACCTCGACATATGAACAGAAAGCAACCTCATATACACAATATATATATATATATATATATATATACACACACACACATAAAAGGATAAATGGAGCAGACAGGAGAGGAAACAACTCATCAAGTTAATATCAAGGCACCGGAATTCATGGAAACTGCTGTAAATGGATGGTTTTCAATATTAGAAGCCCAGTTTCACTTGCGAAATGTGACAGCATCGAAAACAAAGTTTTATACAGTCATATCATTGTTACCAGCCGAAAAAGTGGGTAAACTACCAAATGCTACCCTCACATCACAAGACTACGAGGAATTAAAACGGACTCTGATAGAAGCTCACGAACAAACAAAACCGGAGCTTCTGGGAAAATTAATGTCGGCTACGACTATTTCAGGACAACCATCAACATATTTGCACGAAATGCTATCTATAGCTAAACAGCTAGGTATTAGCGACAACATTGTGAGACACAAATTCCTGCAGGCATTACCGTGCACAATAGCTCCAGTAATAGCCTCGCAAAAAGATTTAAACCATACCCAACTTGGCAGGTTTGCAGATGAACTGATGCCATTATTGAATAACGATAAGGCATTTGTTGTTCAGCAACCCTTATCTACTAAGAATAACTCACAAACAAATTATAAAGGAAAATATAGCCAGGACACTTCAGTGCCACTAAATGTCAGGCTGTATCAGAATAACCAACGGACAAAAACTTGCAGAGCACATATTTATTTCGCCAATGAAGCAAGAACATATAAACCTTGGTGTAAATAGCCCAAAAAGAACAATCTACAAATGTTGCCTAGTTCCCAACCAGCAACACCTACAGGAAGTGATTCGAAAAACTAATAGGGTGAACAAGTTCAGTCCCATGAGGTTCGCCGCTATTAAAAATTACCGCAAAATTAGGGGCTACCAAATTAAAATTTATTGTAGATACTGGCGCAAGTATCTCAATATTACCAGCTTCTGCAGTAAATGGTATTACATTAAAACCGACTCACATATCACTGCAAATGGGGAGAAAATAAAATGCTACGGACAAGCGAGTTTGGA
Source organism: Ascarosepion bandense (assembly GCA_037127315.1). Taxonomy (NCBI): domain Eukaryota; kingdom Metazoa; phylum Mollusca; class Cephalopoda; order Sepiida; family Sepiidae; genus Ascarosepion; species Ascarosepion bandense. The sequence continues at coordinate 13,945,927 of JBBBDQ010000547.1, read as the reverse complement.
AATTGGAATACCCAGTTTAAGGAGATCTTTTACTTGGACATTTGTGATCGCTGATATCACCAACCTTGTGTTCCTTGGACTGGATTTCCTCAACAAGTTTGGTCTAATAGTAGACTGCAGTAACAAAACCATTTACAATCCTACAACAACCCAGAGAAAGAGTTTAAAAATATCTGCATCAGCGGTGAATCTAGTCGTAAATGAAACGGAGCTCCCATCATTCATACGAAACATGATTAAAGAAAAATATCCGAACCTAATCACACCACATAAGAACAGTAACAAAAAACACTGTGGCGTCTACCACAGAAGTGACACAGGAAGCCATACACCAGTATTTGCAAAACCCAGGCGGCTTAATGTAGAAAACTGGAAGTCGCGTGAAGCGAATTTAAAACCCTACAAAAAGACAGAGTGATCTCCCTTTCCAAAAGTGAGTGGTCTAGTCCACTACATATAGTATCTAAACAAAGTGGAGGATTTAGATGTTGTGGAGACTATCATTCTCTCAATAGCATAACCAAAACTGACAGGTACCCTATACCAAATATAAACTCTTTTTCAGCAAAAATTGCTAACAAATGATGATTCTCCAAAATCGATTTGATTTCAGCCTACCACCAAATTAAAATGCATCTGGATGATGTAGCAAAACTGCTCTCACCACCCCATTTGGTCTTTATGAATATAATTATATGCCGTTTGGATTAAAAAGTGTGTCAGCTACATTTCAACGGTATATAGACAAAATTTTTGAAGACATTGATTGTGTTTTTATATATATATTGATGATATTTTAATTTTCAGCAATGAAGAGATTTCTCATAAAAAAGACATTGAAACTGTTTTTAAATGAACACAATTTAAAAATTTCAGCCACAAAATCTGTTTTCAATGTGACTTCCCTAGATTTCTGAGGCTGTCATGTTAGCGTAGATGGCATTAAACCTACAACTAGTAAAATAGAAGAATTAAAATCTTTTCTTTACCTTAAGGACGCAAAAGGGCTACACAGATTTCTTGGAATGGTAGGATTTTATAGAAAATTAATACCAAAATTTTCAGAGATAGTCTTACCCCTATCTGAGAGAATGAGGTTATCCCCTAAAGGCTCGTTCACATTAGATGAATCTGAATGACAATCTTTCAATTCTGTAATTAAGGAACTTAATGATACATCCTCATTAGCTCACCCTGAACCTAACTGTACAAATTATCAATTAGTCACCGACAGTAGTAATTATACTGTCGGTGCGGCATTGTACCAAATGGTGGAAGGAAATCCAATACCAATCAGATTTTTCTCTAAAAAATTAACACAAACACAACTGAGATATTCTACATTCGATCGCAAACTTTTAGCAGCTTATTTGTAAGTGCTGCACTTCCGTCACCTCATAGAAGGTCGCCAAGTGCTACTTTTAACTGACCATAAGCCATTGTGTGGTGCATTTTATAGTTTAAACCCCGCTAAATCAGACAGACAACAACGACAATTAGCTATCCTGACAGAATTTATTTCAGATATTGAACATGTAAAAGGTAGTCAGAATATAGTTGCTGATTGTCTATCCCGACCAACTCTTGATGTACAAATAGATTTTACCTGCACTTGCAGAAGCACAGGCATCTGATACAGAAATTCAATCTTTCCAGGACTTAAAAAAAATTCACCATACCTGGAGATAACCAATTTATATGGTGTGACTTATCAACGTCTTACCCCAGACCTTTTGTTCCATCTAAATCGCGTGACTCCATATTCTATAGTATCCATTCCATAAATCACCCTGGCATTAAATCATCCATTAAGATGATTCAAGCTAGATATTACTGGCCAAACATGGATAAATCAATCAAAGACTTGTGTGCATCATGCACAGCCTGCCAACAAGCAAAGGTCTACAAACATACAAAATCACCTATACAGACATTAGAAATACCATCAGCTAGATTTCACACAGTCCACATAGATATAGTAGGACCACTCCTACCAGCAACAAGCCCAAATAGCAGTTACATCAGCTCGTATAGATATATCCTCACATGTATTGACCACACAACTCGTTTGGTAGAAGCACAACCCATCAGCGAAATCACTGCAGCTAGTGTAGCTGAGGCTTTTATAAACATGTGGGTCACACATTGGGGTGTCCAGAGGCCGACAATTTGAAAGTGAGTTGTTTAGTGAAGTAGCAAAAATAATTGGTTTTTATAGACTACGTATGACAGCTTATCCTCAATGTAATCGTTTGATTGAGAGAATGCACAAAACCATTAAAAGTGTTATTATAGCACGAAAAGAGTCCTGGCTCTCAGCTCTTCCAATAGTACTTCTTGGGATTCGCAGTATGCCCAGTAGCTCTGATTTTTCTCCTTTTTATGCTGTTACAGGCACACAATGTTTGCTACCACAGCTACTAATAGACAGCACAAGCGAGGAGGCTATAACTCAAGAGATTTACATAAAACCATGTCACAAATTGATGTGAGAGACTGCACCAAAAGAGTTAATAAGTCCGCAAAATCTTATGTCCCAGAAAAATTTCAAACTTGTCATAAAGTTTGGATTAGAGTGGATCATGTTCGAAGACCATTCAGGTCCCTACACAGTCCTTCAGCAAATGCCTAAATATTTTCTGGTTAAGATAAATAATGATATGGATACTCAAGTTTCTGTGGACAGGTTGAAACCATGTATAGAAGTACAAAAACAAATGGTAGAGAAACAAGTAGAAGAAAAGATGAATCAAACAAAACACTTAGTGATTCAGAACAAGAAATAAATACAAGAAATAAAAAAGAAGATTCTCCCATGATAAATACAAAATCTCGTTCAGGTCAAAAAGTTTCCCGGAAGAAATATAACAAGTACTATTATTATTAGTACACTCCGTTCTAAAGGGGGAACTTCTGTAATGGTTTATAAAATGGCGAGTGTTCTAAAAATAGAAAAAGATAGACACACTGATGCCAAGAATTCAAAATTGGATGGCAAAATAAGGATCAGTTTCTTTTGGTAGGAGTAGGAGTAAGAAGTAGGAGTTAAGGACAGTAGTTTTGTGAAGGAGATTTGCCAAGAGGAGGACACTAGTCAGTTGATCACTAGAGTCCAGAAGGGATAGGCTCATTTACTACTAGCATCCCACAGTGAAGAGAATTTAGCTAGTCTGCTCCTGTATACACACAAAATTTAAAGGTTGTAACTTGATGTAAAAACCTATAGTTTTATACCAAAAATAAACATCATTAATTCAAGTTTGTGTTATCTTCTAATTATACCAAAACGAAGCAACACAACACATGCTTAAATACAATCTTCAAATATATGTTGGCAGTTGGCACCTATAGGAAGCTCATTTCATAACACATCACTCAATAAATCCTGGGCCTAACTAATGAAACAACTTTTAGGCAAAATTCAGCTTTATCCATTAACATATTCTTCTCCTGGGGTGATACATTGATTCCAACGCTTCTCTAACAATTTGATGCCTTTTTTGTAGAACGATTTGTCTTGGCCTCAAAATATGCCTCAGTTTCTGATATCACTTCTTCATTGGAGCCAAATCTCTTTCCCTGGAGCATTCTTTTGAGGTCTGCAAACAGCCAGTCATTGCTGGGGGCCAGATCTGGAGAATAGGGTGGATGCAGAAGCAATTCAAAGTGCAATTCATGTAGTTTTGCTATCATTGTGATCAACTTGTGACACGGTGCATTGTCTTGGTGAAAGATCACTTTTTCTACTTTATTTGTGGTTATTTTTTTTGACAATTTTTTTTCCTGCAAACACACCAATAATGCTGTATAGTATTCGCTATTGATGGTTCTTCCATTCTCAAGGTAATCAATGAACAAAATACTTTGCTTATCCCAAAATACAAGGGCTAGGACCTTGCCTGCTGATGTTTGCATCTTTAGTCACTTTGGATGGCTTTCACCTAATGTTGTCCACTCAGCCGATTTGACTCCAAAGTGAAGTGATGAATCCATGCTTCATCCATTGTCAAATATTTGTCCAAAAACTCCTTGTTGCTTGAAACAGTTGCAAATGACACTGAATCGTCGACACATTGTTTTTGATTGACTGTGAGTAAACATGACACCCACTTTGAATACAGCTTTCTCATTAACAAATGTTGATGCAAAACGGTGAATACACTGCCTTCTGATATGTTCAACTTCTCTGCTATATCACACAACTTCAATTTACAATCAACCAAAATGAGTTTGTGGATTTTTTGTTGTTTTCCAGGAAAACTACTACTTTAGGGCAACCTGAGCATTCAGCATCACTTCTTCTGTACGACCGCATTTAAAGTCAGCATACCACCTCTTAACCATTGTTTTCAATGGATCAGAGTCCAAATAACACTTATCAAGCCATTGCTTTGCTTGAGCATTATTCCCCGCCCCCATCAGAAATCGATTTATCGACACATGAAATTCAAATTTTTCTATTGTTTTGAAAATTTTTAACAGTAGCTTCACTTAAATAACTGTAATTTGTAAACTAATAATCAGATTGGGCCCAAATTTTGTTTGTTTGTTTCGAGGTTTAATGACCTATCAATCCTTATGGGATCATTTAAGGTCATAACAAATGATTTTGGGTAAGGTTATATTATTTTTACAAAATTTTGGAAGATGTCTAAATTTTATCACATGCCATTTGAAGGTTAGTACTTCATAAAAGTCATATAGATTTTTTTATTAGTGGTGCCATCTATGTGTCAGGCCCAGGACTTATTGAATGATGTGTTAGGTTTTCTTTTTTGTCCTGTGGGGTGACATGCAACCCTCCTCACCAGCAGAAAAGCTACTCTGGATGCTGGTTTATATGTCAGCCCCTTGTCCATGTGGCAGGTTGTACTGGGTTACATGTTGCCTAAGCTTGTCCTATGATAAAAAGCAACAAAAATAAAATGAAACAGTAGTGAATTTTTTCAAAAAGTCACTTATCATTTTTATACATTTAAAAGATATAGTATTCATACAAAACTATGCATGGTGCTACCAAACAGCCTCAGAGAATTGAACAGACCACTCAATCTATTAATTTTACTCAGCACCACCAGAGTCTTGCTGAGAATTTCATACCCTCCATCAAGAAAGAACATATCTCATTTTCTATCAGTTTCATTTACCGTTGAGTGAGATACTTGTGGGTTGCACCTTGTACATTTTGTACACTCCCCACATATAAATCAAATTCTATTTTTTAATCAGTCTATTCATTTGTATCATCATAAATATTTAAAAACCAAAATAATTTTCACTGTTTTTCATGTCCACTTGATTTAATGTGTTGCTTGAAAAAGGCTAATTTTCTTATCCATTTGGAGGATTGGATCCACTAAATATGAAATTGGCTTTGTTTTTATACTTATTAAGTTATGCTTTCTCAATTCCATTAAGAGAAACTAAATAGGATATCATCATCAGTGGGCCACAAACCAGTTTCAGCAAACTTTTAATGTTCAAAATTTAATAAACTGAAACTAATATTTCCAAGTATAAAATAAGATAATGTTGTTGTCATCAAGTGGATGCCAAAAAACATGCTATTGAAAATAACATGCTATTTATTGTAAGGTGAGTTATCACTCCAGTGAAACTAGACTGATGGACTTATCCAGATAGAAATCAGTAGAATGTGGCATCTGAAGATAACATTACCTATTGTTATTGGAGATTTGGAAATGATATCAAAAGGAGTAAATGAATATGTGGAATCAATTGCTGGAGGCTCTAAAATATCTAAATTGCAACAAAATCATTCTCATGATTACCTCTTCTCACATCTTGTACAGATTTATCTCCATGCAGTGACTACAATTAATTTACCTCCTGTCTGACTGTATGGCACCTCATCTGTTGGCATCCTTTGATGCAAAAAAGAAAAAAAAAAAAAAGTGTGTTCTCTTTCCAAATCTCTGGTTGATACTTAGGGATAAGTCATACTACACAAGGCAAAGGCAAAATACAATAATAATATTTTGGAAATATAAGCTCATTAGCAAGGCAGACTGGGCCCTATAGACTTGTTTGGGAAATCAGTTTAGGAAGAGGAGAATCAATTGGGTATAAGGCTGGCAACTCCACTCCAAAAACAGTTCACTTGTTACAGAAACCACCACAGCAATACTAGCGTGACGAGGTGCTGAAAAGAAATACTAAAAAGGACTCCTTTGTCTCAATTACCATCAAAGTTCAAACTATCAGATCCTGAAAAACTTTAAAAAATTATTTTTGCTCATTGAAAACTAAATTTTTTATTTATTTCATTTTTACAGTTGGTCAAATATATTCTAGTGAGAGGAGATGCATCACCTTTGTTATCAACAGTATATTGGAAAAATTTCTTGACATATTTAGTATATAACATTATTCATGAATTTCAACATCTACAAAGAATCTATCCACTTATAATAAGGTTCTACTGTAACATACTATTAAGATACTAGATTCAAAAGTCTCCTAATCTTTTTAGATATTTTTGTTGAAGATATGTCAGCCTTTTCAGTAAAAAAAAAAAAAAAAAAAAAAAAAGACTACACATAAGCATCTTCCCAAGAAAAATTGATTTTTCCCCACCTTTGGAGAAAAGATTTTTCTATAATTAAAAAAAATAAAAACTTGAAGTCTTGGTATAATTCTCTCACTGATTAACACAGGCTTCTGCATGGGATTTATTTCTGATTTATTGATTTGAAAATACAAAAAAAAGTTTATTTAATAGAAAAAGTATTCCTTTTGTAGTGAAAATAATTATGAATGTTTTCTGTTTCTAAAGAAAGCATGTTTACAAATATAATCTTCCTTAATAAAAATGATTTGAATGATGAAAACATTACCTTCATCAAAATGTTACAAAATTCAAGAAGTATTGTACTTAATCATTGGTTATGTAAGTGATAGTGAATGGACAAGGGAAAACAAAATCAAACAAAATTTTAATGAACATTTTCCTTATGAAATTAGGTGTGCGATTCAGAAAGCCAAACAGGTTGCAATTTGCCCATGACTGCTTTATATTAATAAAAATTCAGCCTCTTTATTATGCCTAAATAAATAAGTGTTTTTTTTTTCAGTAATAATGGGGAAATCTTCAGATTTTTAATCCACATTTTCTTGGCCATCAATTTAAACTGACACCATATATGTGTGTGTGTGTGTGTGTGTGTGTGTGTGTGTGTAGACAGCCATGTTTCGCTGTATCACAGCTCATCAGTATAGTTAGACATCCAATAACTTCCAGCTTGGGTTGAAACCCAACTGATTTGATAGACTAGAGGTAGAATCTCCAACTAGTCTATCAAATCAGTCAGGTTTCAACCCAAGCTGGAAGTTATTGGATGTCTAACTATACTGATGAGCTGTTATACAGCGAAACATGGCTGTCTACACACACACACATTATATATATATATATATATATATATATGTGTGTGTGTTGTTTAAACTAATGGATATATATTCCACAGTAAAATATTTACTTTTTATAAAACGTCCTCAATACAGAAGTATAACATTTATAGATATATACTTAGTTATAATAGTTTCAGCATGCTTTTATTATAATAATGACATTATATATATATATATATATATATATATATAATCATTCATTCAGTAATGAGTTTGAACACTCTGGACTACTGGTGTGTCTGTACATTGTATACAACATGCTAAAAATTCGCCTTTCTCTACCAAGCATCAATAGCTCAGAGGTACAATCACCAACTGATGACAATTCAGCTGGGGTTCAATCCTGGCTAGAAGCAATTGGATGTCTAACCATACTGATGAGTGAAACAGATCTGTCTGCGGATGACTATATATATATATATATATATATATATATATATAAAAGCCTATAATTATAAAGTATAATTTTGTAAAGTAAAAATTTCACTGAAATATATCAAAATATCCAAGTTTTCATTTAAAATCAAGAAAACATTAACTTTAAACAAAATGGTCGCAATATACGGAAAAAAGATGCTAATTTAAACATGTCTGGAGGATAGGTTCAAAGGAGATAAACAGATTCTCCTAATAATGTAACAGGGTATAACAAATTACTTTATAGATATTAAATATTAGTAAAAAAAATAAAATAAAATAAATAATATATATATATATATATATAAATTAAATAGAATTAATTCAAGGATGTTGAATGACCATTTCGATATGAAATCCCCACAGGGGATAACACATGGAAATGGTCATTCAACATCCTTGAATTAATCCTATTTAATTTATATTTGCTCTGTAATATTTTATTACATGGAGCTCTCTTCCTGTATCATTTTTTAATATTAAAATAAAATTTTAATATTAATTAGGATTGGGTTTTTGGAATTTACCTTCCTGCTTTTTCCACTTGGATTAAAGTATCTGAATAAATATATATATATATATTAAATTGAGTAATTATGGCTAATAGCAATCTGAGATTTTTCAGCTTAGAAACTTCCATATAACCTTGCTAGTTTGTATTACATCTACTGTTAGCATACCAGGCAGCATTCTTTGACAGTGCACACTACAAAAGAGGCCTTTTAAGAACAGAAAAGGATTTGATCAAAAAACATTCTAGGAATTCCAGTTACATATTTTGATTTAACTGGGGTATTATATAAATTCTAATAAAAATAAAAATAAAAATCTCACATGTAAATGGAGGTAGATTATATATGTGAGGATAGATGTATATGTACCTCTCCCTAAATATATAGCTACATGAATGTATATATATATATATATATATATATATATATATATGAAACCAACACACACACATATCTCAGATAATTATGCATGCAAAAATATCTAATTAAAAACAAGTGCTTGTTAATTCCCACAAGTAAACAATAACTAGTGTAAGGATTTCAGAAATTGATCAACCGAATTAAAATTCGGTTGCATAACATTGTAATGGACTATGCTGCAAAAATCTGCAAATCATTGACCTTATTTTATGTTTCCTTTTAAAATTCTCCAGGAATTTACAAAAGGCACAAGAGACATTCACAACCATGTTAAGAACAGACAGATGCTTTTAGTTATGAAAATAAAATTTTTTGGCCCACTAATATCTTTGTGGTTCATTAAGCACAGACAGCTACTTCTTTTAGGATTGACAATTTTTTTTTTTTTACTTTTGTCCACATAATACAAGGCCGAAGAGCCACTCAAGGTAGAGTATTACTGAATGATGTAGGAGTGCAAGAGAAATCAAGAGGTGCAGTTTATAAGGTAACTGAGTTTGTTCTACAAAGCAGCTGTCAGTAAATCTTCCTTCTTACTAATGGAATATAAAGGGAACAAAGATTATTTGTCCTACATATGAGGCATGATAAGTCCAAGCTGCAAAGATCTAAAATAGTAGAACCAATGAATGCAGTTCATCAGAACACATGCCATGAAAAGATTGCTTGTGAAAGCTTAGTTAGCATATCAACGTCTAAAAGTTATTTAATACCAAAATGTAAATATTTTGAATGCAATTGTATGCCTTCAACTACAGATGTATTGTTGGTCATTTTATTATAAATATGTATTGCTAGTAATGTTTTTTATAAAAATGTAATTTTTATTTTTATATTTTCATAGTGTTTTGTTTTTGTTTTGAGGATTACTATTTGTCCTAACAAATACTACAATCTGTGGTCAGGGTGGGAACAACAGTAATTAAAACATGGTGCCACTCTCCTCAAAACCTCCAATCTCCCAATCAAAGTCCTTGCTACATGTAGTTTATCATCAGCTTGTGAAAGGTAATAAAAAAAAAGAAAGAAAAAAAAAAGGTGATAAAATTATTTTTTGGAATTAAAAATCACTCTACAGTGATTTTGCTCCAAGTATGCTCATTTTTTTTCATTGTATCTTTCTAAGGATTTTGAAAAAGAAAAAAAATTAGTCTATGGGCATTAAACAAAATTTAGTCAATACCCATTTCAAATATTTTTGTAACTCTTTGAAAGTTAAGGTAAATCTTAGTTCATTTAAATTATTTTTATGGTGCATAAAAACTATTTTAAAAAAAAATCCTCAACAGATATAAGGAGGGAGAGACTGAACAAGTTTCCAAATCTTGCTGGCAAAGACATGATATGTAACATGATCTTCAGTATAAAAGATGCAAAATTCATTCTAAAAACCCCTTTTTGTTACAAAAGAATAAATAGAGTATGTAAAAAAAATGGAATTTATGTCTCATTAAAGCAAACACATTTCTACATTATTAAAATACAAATATTCACTTTACATGAAAGATTACAAATCATTTAATTTGATATTTTTTTTTAAAATAAAAAATAAAAAAGCAAAAAGTGGCTTACTCTGGCATTCAAGACAAATATAACTATATGCTCTGGAAAAAGTCAAGGTTTTCAATATTAAAGTAACTCCGAGAAGATATTTGACTATAAAATATATCCCCATAAAAACCATGGAAAAACCAAATCCATCTTAATCTAACAGTAGGCTCTGAAAAAATAAGTAGATTTTCAATATTAAATTAAGTCAGTAAAGACATCTAACTGTAAAAGACAATGGAAAAACAAAATCTGTCTGCGAGAAGAGAAAGAGCTTAAGTATATTTCCAAGTAAAATCTTACCTTATACTCAACTTGAGATTATCTGCTATTCAATGGTAAACACCCTTTAATCCATTTTGACCTAGAAGAAACAAAGAAATTGCCAAATGAAATGAAATTTTAAAATGATGTAAAAAAAATAAAATAAAATATATTTAAGTTTCATTAACTCCAAATTTCATTACAATTAGCAATAGAAAACCATAATTTTTTATAAAATATCTTCCATTGGATATCACAATATATTAATGGAATATGATTTATGGTAAATTATCAAAGTTATCAAATTATGTCCTAAAAGCATTTAATTAAAGCAT
>JBBBDQ010000547.1:13690000-13930000 GCA_037127315.1 Ascarosepion bandense | reverse complement strand
GCATGTGGCACTATCCTGTTGGAACCACAAATCTTTGACACATATGGCACTCAATTCAGACCATAATTGTCATGACTTAAACAACATGATCCAAGAGTGAAATCAGTAAAATTTTAGCTATAACACTACTTTATTTTCTGCTAACATTGATCCATCTTAATGGAACACCAATATGTATATATATATATATATATATATATATATATATATATATAAGTTAGCACACAGAATGTTGAAGATTTCCATCTTTTTTTCATTTCTCTCATCATGCTTATATTTTACCTAATAATATACAAAAGTATTATTATAGTCCTCCTTTAATTTCTTTCAATAATAAGCAGATGTAAAAAGTAATAAACAGGGTGCGATGGATAAATTGTCATCTAAGTTACACAAAAATAAAAATAACACTGACATCTCATTTTAATAAATATTTTTGTGTAATTTTGGTAAATATATCTTGAAATACTAAAGAATAAATTTATTCAATAAAATCATCATTGGCTTCAAACACTGCCTTCCAGAGAACTGAAATGTTTTCTCATTAAGAGAATTCTATAAAGAGCAGATTAAATGGTAATGCAAATATGAGTACTATCTGATGAATATCGACAGATGAGTAAAAACTTCCCAGCTAAGCTGTAAAAATATTTAACTGCTCAAAGAAATATGCATATTTATACTACGCCCTTTCTCACAATTAATTCCGTATGCTATTTGTCAATTGCTATCTTCAGGTGATCTTAAAAAAGCATAAAATATGAGCTATGAATTGAAGATGCAAAAATCAAACAATTATAAAAGTTTTTGAATATCTGGGAAGTGTTTAAACAGAAAATAGTGTTTTAACAGAAAAATCTGAACATGCAATGGATTAAGCAAAAGATATCCCCAAAAAACAAAGTATGATGAAACATGAAAATTTTGTTAGAAACAAAGAAAAAGGTGGTCAGCTATTGCGTAATATCAATCCCTATATATGGCAGCGAATGTGGCACAATTTCCTCACAGATAAAGAGAAAACTTGAAGTAACAAAGACATGATTCTACATGCTAGAAATATCATCGACAGAGCATATAAGCAATGAAGAAATTTTAAGAAAAATGCAAAACAAAAAGGACATTGATATTTAGAATCAGAAAGTTGAAACTTCTAAGATATAATGAAAAAAAAACCTGGAAAATTTGACACTACATAATGAGCTCGTGTAAAAAGATGGCAGAACAGGGTAGGGATAGTAAAAAAACATTGCTAAGAGCTACAAAGTTAGAAAGCTGTGGAGATCCATGACCACCTATCTCCTGAAGGGAAATGGCACATAGAAGATGAATTCTTGGTTGGAATTAATCATTTACTTCTCCAGAAAATGATCTCAGTAAACAAATTTTTTCCAGTCTTGATATATAGACAGTATCATCTTTATTAGAGAGCAAGAACAATAAAAAAACAGAATTTAAAAGGGCAGAAGATAACAAACTGACATTGCATTTAAACTGTGGATCAAACTTGACTGGAAAGCAAGAAGTCAGATAAGAGTTCCACAAGTGAGAAGTGTGATAGAAGAAACTACAAAAATTGTAATTGTTTCTTAATTGTAATGTGTAGTTATTAACCATATTAAACTGTGGATCAAACTTGACTGGAAAGCAAGAAGTCAGATAAGAGTTCCACAAGTGAGAAGTGTGATAGAAGAAACTACAAAAATTGTAATTGTTTCTTAATTGTAATGTGTAGTTATTAACCATATTAAACTGTGGATCAAACTTGACTGGAAAGCAAGAAGTCAGATAAGAGTTCCACAAGTGAGAAGTGTGATAGAAGAAACTACAAAAATTGTAATTGTTTCTTAATTGTAATGTGTAGTTATTAACCATATTAAACTGTGGATCAAACTTGACTGGAAAGCAAGAAGTCAGATAAGAGTTCCACAAGTGAGAAGTGTGATAGAAGAAACTACAAAAATTGTAATTGTTTCTTAATTGTAATGTGTAGTTATTAACCATATTAAACTGTGGATCAAACTTGACTGGAAAGCAAGAAGTCAGATAAGAGTTCCACAAGTGAGAAGTGTGATAGAAGAAACTACAAAAATTGTAATTGTTTCTTAATTGTAATGTGTAGTTATTAACCATATTAAAATGTTATAAAAGGTATAATTAAATTTACTTCTATATTTACTGCTAAATGATAAACTTGTATAAAAACTAGAAACCACATTAACAGTTCTGATGCTTCCCACGAAATGAAATGTCAGACTAAAATGGTGAAAAGCATTCAAAGTTACAATCATTACAGCAGAAACAATATCTAAGTTTTATAGGAGTTAATTAAAAGTACTGATATAAAGAATAATTATTATATATAATTTTTTATGAATTGAGATATTTGTATTTGGACTCCAACTGCAATCTAAAAGAAAAGCATATGAAAAAGAATTCAACATGTTTTCAACTTAATTTATGTAATGCATAAAAAAATGTCTTTAAGCTAAAGTATAAAACAAGAAAAGATATTAAAAACAGTATAAAGCATTGGGCAAATCACTTTTTGACAGTTATATACAGATTTAAAAGGCAGATGTACAGATACATAAAACAAAATTCTTTCGAAAAGGTAGGTGTTGCTTGTAATAGCAGACATATCAAAACTTCCAAGTTATTAATGCATACAATTAATTACAAATATTTCATTATTCTTCAAGTGTGTCCAGTTAATATACAAAAAAAGTTTTTAAACATTAAGCAAAAAAGTAACTTTGATAGAGAGCTTAAGAACATGACTTGTCTCCTTGACAAAAGTGATAAGTAGGGCCTGCTCAAGGTACTAGCAACTTGGGCAATCAATACAGATTGTGCCATTGTACAATCTTGTAATTTGCTCAGTATCTTCCAAAACTAAAGCTTATAAAAACATACTTGTGGCCATCCATGACTCAGAACAGATTAAATTCTTTGGCTATTTTATCAACAGAAAATGATCTTGTAAAGAAGATATGTAAAAAGTGCCATGAAAAAATTTACAAATCAAAAGCCAAGAAAAAAATGTTTTAGGTAGGATGATGAATGTTTTCTTTAAAAGCTGGTATTGAGTTGTATAGTGTAATAAACTTGTTATTCTGCATTTTCAGTTTTTCTCGTGAAAAAATTTTAAAACTATAATTGTAAGAGCACTGAAGTTTAGCTTGCCTTGGGTGCCAGCAACCCTAGAGCTGTCAGTAGTATAAAGGGACATTTCTTGGTTTTGTTAGTTCTTAAATAATGTATGTACAGATATAGAAGTAAGCAAATAACTCAATGTAACTTTTTACAGTGAAATAAAAATTGTTTCTTTTCAAATAGATTGTGTCCATTAATTAAAAAATACACACACCCTAAATTTAACAAACTTTTAATTATTTTTCTTTTTCGATATGCCCTAAACTTTCAAAATATAGAGGGAAAGAAGAAATTCATAAATTCTTGAAAAACAGTGCAATGGTTTACCATTGCCTTCTCCATAGTTTTGATTTCAGAGTTTCCAAGACTTGGTGCTACTGAGGGCTAGAGAGCCTAGTTTACTGTTATTTAACCCATAAGTAGAAAGAAGTCTCAGGTTCAGACCTTTTCTATAGACAGTTCGAAAATTAATGTAACTGACTTTGCTTTAACTTGAATAATCAATTCCAAATTTAATGACCAAACTGTAAATGTTTAAAATGACTAATGGAACCAGAATTATGCACCAGAATTGTGGCACAAAAAGCAAGAAATTTTTTAGTTTGGTTTCCTTACTTGACCTCATGATATCTCGCATTTTGTATTGTACATTTTTATTTTTCATTTTTATTTTAAAACCAATTACAATTTGTTATAAAAAAAAAATTGTTTGATTTAAGTAGTCAATCACATACAGAAACAAACCATTCACTCGTCTAACCAACCTGGTGCAAATTATTTTCAATGCTTGATTTGCGTATATGTTTAAATTATATTGGCTGCATTATATTATCTATTATTCTCAATGCCTTCCTTTGATCATTATCAACCTGAATTGGTTTACCTGAGAGTGAAGCAGTGTTCAGTGAAAAATCATCAACACTAAACTTCAGTAATCAATTTTGACACATTTTTTAATTCACAAACTTACCTAATAAGCTGAAAAGTTCATTTTCTTGTGACTGAATAGCATTTTTACCTTTCTTAAAATAAAAAAGCATAATTGGAAAGACCTTATTTTCTTTCATCTTCAACAGGATCAATTGACATTAAAAACAAATCAACATGCTGATATGATAGCTGTCACAATATAATCAAAAGAAAATCTTTAAAATGTAGCTAGTTAATACAAAATTCTCTCAGTGGTATCTAATAAGGGAAACTTTTGAAGTCCAAACAAAGTGTGTGTGAAAGAGAAACTGAATTCATTGGCAACACCTTTCCCAATATCATGGAAAAGCAGATACCAGCAAGAAAAGTATAATTTTCATTTGCATAATGTGAAATAGTAGTAGTTGTAGTAGTAGTAGCATTAATAGTAATAATAACTAGAAAGATCAGTCAAAGACCACAAACCTCTGCCAAGTTAATACAGACACCATCTCAGTGATATGAAAGAGATAAGAAAAATATTAAAATAAGATAGAATTGCAATTAACTTGACCACTCCCAAGAGTGAAAAAACAAAAATCTCAATATGCCTGCTATCAAAATTAAATGCACACTTGAAATGAAATGGGTAGTTATTTAGTACTTAAAAATGATCTAGGGGAGATAATTCAGCATTTGGCATTTAAAAGGTAAAAAAATGAATTTTAGTAATAAAACCAGAAAAATAACCCAGAAACTTTATCCCAAAATGGGTCAAACCCAAAATTTAAGTTTGTGCAAGTCATGGGGCCAATCATTCCTGAAAGTTTCATCCAAATCCATTCAGCAGGTCTTGAGATATATTGACCATGAATAGACAGACATACAGACAAATGTGACTGAATACAAAACTTCTGCCTTAAGGCAGAGGTAATACAAAATAATGAAACATTACAATATTTTAAGTCAGTCAGTTAAGTGCCATATGTGATACATGCTTGGCAATCATGTCTCAAAAGAGACATGACTGACTGGGTAGAAGATTTTCCCACAGTAGGTTGCCATTACTTTCTGCAGTGGACTGGTTGTCAACCAAGGCTATAGTACCCAATTTGTCCTGCTATTTAATCCATAGGTGGAAGAAGAGATGACTTAATACCTTTCCCGAGGGTATTTATGCATAAGTGAATACAACAAATTCAACTAGAATTTGAACTCAGCCCTTCGATTTCTTGTGGCAAGCTGATATCCACTGCACGACAATATTTCAAACACTGATGATACCCTATTAAACAAGGATAAAAAAAAAAGTAGTTCAATAATTTGAGCAAAGCTTTGAATGCAACCTGGAAATAAATCATCATACCAAACAAGCAAGCAATAACTAAGGAATTTCCATGGGTTCCATTATTTAATTTGACCTTTCATTACTTGTCAATATAGTTATGCACTTCTAAACAACAGAATTCAATTCATTTACAAATAGAATTCCAATAATTATTCATTTTCATTTCGACCATCAAAGATAATAACTTGGCAAACTCTGATATCACTTCCAGAATCATTCAGACTTGTACCTTGAGTTGCACTTCAAGCTTCAAAAATAAAGTTGAAAGTTGTGCTGGAAAATTTTCACAAACAAATCTCAATTTTATGTTACTCTAGTATCATAGCCCAGTGTTGCCTGTGCAACTCAGAACATTTTAGTAATAGAAGATGCCAATGAGGGGAGTAGATGGAAATCATTTACAGATAGTTGATTTCCTGCATGAAATATTTTAGCAAAAAAAAAAAAAAAAAAAAAAAGCTTTATTTTATTTTTAAATTTGATTTTCTGAAGTATGAAATATTAAATCTGAAAAAAAGACTTAAATAATTAAATTAATCATTGGCATTTTTTTTTTTTTACATATTTTGTTTTTGTTTGAAAAAAAAAACACATTTTTTTTAATATTTCTTTTGTTTCAAAATTACAGGGAAAAATATTCACTTATTTTGGTTGACCAAATGAATTTTTAAAACGGCAGAATAAAAATTAAATATAAAAGGCTCTTTTTTTTTTTAGTCGTGTTTGACAAGTGTGATTTGATTTCTGGAGCAAATGTAAACAAGGGGCCCCATTGGCCAAAAAGTGCAAAAGGGAAAATTGCCAAACTTAAACTCAAAAAGTATGTGTCGACCTGGCTTCCCTGTAGATATGTGTCCCTAGAAAGTTTGAATGGCATAGTATAAAAATTGTAGGCATGCATAGGGAACAGTCACACACAGACTCACAGATTGCCTTTTATATGTATAGATTAACAAAATGCAGATAAACAGTTTTTTTCATGATTATATCTTGTATCAGCAATGGATTCTAGAAGTTATTTTTTCTCAATATTAATTAGTTAAGAAATTAAGTGCAATCCTTAAGATGAAAAAATATATTTGTTTTCATGATGCATTCAATATCTGTTAAAAAAAAAGGACCATTTATATTACTTACATGCAGACTGTTGACCCCCCTCCATATCTTTGTTATTGTTATCAAAGTTTCAGTCATTGTGCCCTCCAGCCTTCATCAGGTGTTTTTTGTTGACCCTACTATACATTGTAAATAACAAAATCAAAGACAAAGAATGCACATGTGAAAAATATAAAATAGCAACAATTTACCAATTGCACCCTGTACACACTGTCCAGCCCAGGGATTGAACTCACAATTACTATGTCAACAAATTCATAAATCAACACTTTAATCAGCTATTGCCCTGAAGATATTTTATAGCAAATAGCAGAAAACAAGGTACTACCAAAATTTTCAGGAAATTTGAACAGATTGATCTCTTTATTTCTTTTTTGGAGTACTCAAAGTTTGAGTTTATATGTGCGTTCATGTGTTACAGTGTGTATATAATGATTTTATATATGTGATAAATGGTTGACATCAAATAGCCAAACAAAATATATAAGATGGAATACATGAAAATCAGTTGGATGTTTAAAGTTTGTTTTTTACTCTTCTGTATTTTCAGAGAGAGCAGGAGGAAAAGAGAGAAAAGAGAAAGAAGAAACAGGAGAGAGAGGAAGAGAAAAAGAGAGAAAATAGAAAAAGAAAGAAAAAGCAATAAGGAGGGTAAGAAATTGGAATAAATGGACCGGTTGGGATAAAAGGAAAAAGCAAACATGGGATCTGGACTAATAGTGTGTAAGTTGGGGGCAGGAGATCAAAATTGAAATAGCCAGACAGGCCTGCTTATTCTGAAAGTAAGAGTAGGGCTTGTTCAATAGCAGGTGCAGAAACAAGATTGGTGAAAAGAGGCAACAAATTTATAATGCTGCCTTTTTTTTTTTGTCAGTACATTGATTTAGTTAAAGGGGGTTCACAGAAAGCATGACAGCAGTCTTAACTTCCCATTTGCACTAGTCAATTACAAATGGATAACTTCACTCCTTCCTAGAGAACCTCCTTACCAATTGTGAGGCCAGCTAATAGAACAATAGGATCTTTTCCACTCACCTAATAAGGATTGGACAGATTAATCAGCTGATAATCAACAATGGGTCCTATCACTATTTATTTATTAAGTGGTTATCAGCTCCCAAAGATTCATCATTTTTCATATTTCAGTATCTTTGTTTATCACAAATTCCATCCCTAGCTTAAGAACCATCAGTTATCTTAAACATAAAATGAATTTAATCTTCTGATAGGTTTTTTTTTTTTTTTTATTGATTTTAGTTTATATTGCTAATTTTGTGAGAGTTTAAATTATTAATTATCAACCTATATATATATATATATATATATATATATATATATATATATATCTTTGCTGTCGCACAATATGTTCCAAGGGTATTTTGCACATAAGCGAATATAATAAACTGTTGTAATTCAAACTAGGCTCTCTGGTTTCTCATTTGAAGCTGCTATCCATAACATTACCTGCACACACACAAACATTTTATGTATATGTGTGTGTGTATGTATATAAAAACTGACTAAAGAGGTAAAGGCAAGTACAAAAACCCTACTTATACAAAGCCTGCAAAAAATAAATAAATAAATAAATAAATAAAGCAAGGAACTTCCTTCAGTGCTATGGATGATACTCACTTAGGTGATCACGTTTCTTTTCAATTTATTACTTACTTAGAATTCCTAAAGTACACAGCCATTGCTTTCTGTGGTAGACTGGTTGCCAACCAAGGCTATAGGCACCAGTCTGTCCTGCCAATTATCAACAGCAATTGTCAACTATGACAAAAAACAATAGCACTCAATACCTTGAGAATTAAGAAACCCAAAATGGGAAACCAAATCAAGACAAAAAAATAATAATAACAAATAGGAATCCATCAAGAGACAACAATCTGTACTAGTTAGTTTCATATTAACTGTACTCATCAGATGATTAAGATTTAATTCTTTGATAAAACAGATACAAAACTGAGCAGATATGCCTTTCAATAAAAACCGAATGGCTGAATGCACTTTAAAAAGGAAATAGAACCTTGCTTAATTGTGATATTCTTTGTAAACGAGTGATTAAAGCACACTGAATTAAACAGTGGTTTCTCCTGAAAATGTAAACACAAGTTCGAATCCTGCTAGAGGGTATATTTTCTTGAAGTTTTCTTAAGTATACAGGCCAGTATACAAAATAAATACTGCTTAAAAAAAAGTAACAAATAAAATGAAACCTTTACTAAAATACAGGTATCCATTAAAAATAAAATTTGAAGTCATAAATATAAGCAGATATATAAACAAACATTTCATTTTCCTCAGAAATTTCACACTTCTCCTAGAATTTATTCCACCAGAAAAAAAAAAAAAAAAAAAAAAATATCAATTAGTTAGAAAACATTATATTACTTTGTTCTTCAAACTTTTTCGGATATATGTCGTAATTCCTCAAAAAACATGTAAAATTTATATTATAAAAAATGGAAGACTGCAAAACCTTGTTATAATAATAATAATAACCCTATCAAATCTAAACTAGTGATGACTAATAAAGTGTATAAATTTCAATGCTTTGTACAAGATTGTGTTTCTTGTCATAAATCAATTACCTATAATGGCCATACTACCACTTCCCTGAGTAGATGCCTTACATGTCACCTATCCAACCAAAGTGCAATAAAAAAAACATTAACGCATAACTTACAAGAACCCTTAAGAAACATTTTGGTTGAAAATACAAAAATACTATTTAAATCACAATATCAAAGGCATCTCACTATAAGAGAGGCACTATATATCAAACAATTTTTTCCTACCATCAACTTTATAATATTTAACAGTGGAGTTTTAAAAAGTTAAAGACAGATGGTCACATGATGCCTATCAAACACATCATGTGACAGCTTCAAAGAACTCTTTTCAAAAAAAAAAAAAAAAAAAAAACCAACACTAAAAACAAAAAAAAAAATACACTACAATGAAATATGAGGACATAACAGCACCAGAAAAATAACCTCCTTGACCTGTGAAGAGGCTGAAAGCGCTTGAAAAGTTGAAAATTATGGAACATTTTTACATTCCTTATCTTCAGCAAAAAGAAAACGTGTAAGAATACTGAAAAAATTAAATAAAAAATAAAATCTTCCTTGTCGGTCATTTTTAACAAAACATGTTTAAATGAAAGATTGCTGCCCAAACATACATTAATGTGTGTGTGTGTGTGATGGCTGTGTATTTGTTAAACAAGAAAGGCCATTGGCAAGAAGTTAAATTTATTTTTACAGTTTTTTTTTTTTTAAATTCAGTGTTATTTTCCTAGACTGGTTGCCAACCACAGATAGAGAGCGCAATCTGTTCTACTATTTAACTCTTAGCTGACAGAAGAAGATTAACTTTTTCCATATGAGTGAATATAATGAACTTTGCTGGAATTCAAACTAGTCTCTCTGCTATCTCATTTGGAGCTGCTATCCATAACATTACCTGCACAGACAGACATACACACACATTAGTCACACCAAGTCCATCATTCATTATCAGCAGCAAACATTTCTCAATAGAAAGAAGAAAATAAAATATCTGAATAAGAATATAATTATTTCATTGTAAAAAATTAACTTTAAACTTTTTAAATCATTCTCAAAATTAGATATTCAATATGAGTGAGGACACAGGTGGAACCAAGGAACTTGTTATCACTATTTCCATTTTCAAGTGTTCTGATGAGCTTGGTTCCACTATTCCCTGCCTATGCAGCTGAGACCCATTGTGCCTCATGTATAGGGATGAATCCTCTTTAATTAAGTTCTACTCTGAGAGCTTCTTCCGAAGAACTGCTGCTTTGAGGAACAGATTGCTGATAGAATGTTTTCCCCGATCACTACAATCTTCAAGTCTAGGGTTAACGATATTCTTTCCTACATAACCCCATCAACTGCAATTCTTGCTTTCTCTTAAACTCATGCAACACCATATAGTAACCCTTTACCTAGAGTGGCTCTTGGGCTTTGTATCAAGTGAACATTAGAATAAAACAAAATAAATGAATATAGTATCATGTACCCAATAACTACATTCTTTGAGAAACAAAGTTGTTTCAACATCCAAATTAGGCATTCTGAAAATCTGACTAAATAAGCAAAAAAAGACAGTGATAAGTATTTTTACAGGTTCCTTGTTAGCAAAAAGAAGAGTTACTGCCCTACTTCCCCATATCCACAGAGAGAAAAAAAAAATGTAAAAGGAAGTCTAAGAAAACTCCTACACAGATGGACAAGGAATTATTCTAGGGAAGCTGAAGTGTGTGTGTGTATATGTGTGTGTGTGTGTGTGAGTCTGTAAGTCAGTAGAAAAAAGGAACAAATAAAATAACAACCCACCCTATCCTATTACAGTTTCTTGCAATACATGACACAAACTAATATTTTTTCTAAGTGATCAGATAGATTTGCTTAAACGTAATGGTTTCTAAGGATATTTTCCTTCATTCTTCATTATTATACAGTATAGGGTGCGATGGGCAAATTGTCACCATTTTATATTTTTAATTTTGTGCAAGGGGGTTGTTTTTGATTTTGTTAACTTCACAGTATAGCAGGGTCAGTTGGGCACCATCTGTGAGAAAAACAGCACCATGGCTCAATTCACTCTACCAGAAAACAGCATGCTGTACTGCTTGGAATTTGTACTGAAAGCTCCAATACAAATATTTCAAAGGATTTGGAAAGAGTTGGATGATATATCCAGTCAATATCATGGTGTTTGAAGTGATTACTAGTGATGGTAAAGTTATGGCTTCATTCATCTAACAGGGCCTCACACTCAACATGGATACTGACATCAAGTGACTGAGTCAAGAGGGAAGCTGCTGGAAGATCCAATGTCTGGCAACAAGACTCTGCACCATGTCATACAAGCAGAAGAACCTAGTCATGGCTCTCAGACAATTTCTATGACCACATCACCCCTTACATCTAGCCACCTAACTTCCCAAACTTGCAAACCCCTTGATTATTATATGTTAGGTGCAGTTGAGCAAGTGACCAACAAAACTCCTTGTAATACCAAAGAGGAACAAGACAAGGATTATGGCAACATTTATCAACTTAAACAAGAAGACTATCCAGAAGAGTTGCAGGAAATTCCAAATTCATCTAGACACCATGTTTGAAACCAATGGAAATTTTATTTAATAAATTTACTCTTTAGTATTTCAAGATATATTTATCAACAAATTAGATGTCAGTGTTATTTTTATTTTCACATAATTTAGACAATTCATCCATCGTACCCAGTATGTGTAATACATTTTTATCTTCCCTTTAAAAGAGCTTCTTAATGTGTGTGTGTGGGGGGGGGGGGGGTAGTTCCTGTATCACATCACAAGTTCCTTAACCCATTGGTGTCATATGGGCACCACATGTACCACAGGTATAGCAACAGTGATGTGTCTATAGCAATATAGTCCATATTTTTTCAGGCTGGTTTTAAATTCTGAGTTTTCTTTCTCTTAGATTGGTTTTCACTTGAAGACAAAAGAGCCCAGTTCATCCAGCTTTTTAACCCATAGCTGGGGAAAGAAGAGTTTGATTCGTACCTTTTCCTCTAAAGGTATTTGTACAAAAGTGAATATAACAAACTTTAAAATTTGAATTTGGCTGATTTCTCTTTTTGAGTCACTAACCATTACAATACCAACACATCTGTAGTTTATATAGTCATACACTTACTTTTATACAACAGAGGTTTTCATTGACTGCTACAAGTTTGTTCATCTATAATTATTCATCCACTGCAAATATGTAAGAAATATTTGTATTCACTGATTGATATAACAAAAAAAAAATAATAAAACAAAAGTTTTAATGTTATATATATATATATATATATATATATATATTTCTTCCCTTTTTGAACATTGCACACTTGAAAGGAAAAAAAAACGTTATCAAATTTTAAATTTATAACTTTTCTTCTCCAAAGAAAAGTTTTCCTGAAAATTACATCAAATGGGAGTGTAATAACATTGAATTAAATAACTGTTTTCAGTGTCAAAGTATTTTTAACAGCAGCAATGAAATAAGATAAATACTGTCTAAATAGCCCATCATTCACTAACCCCAAAATTGCTTATTCCATGTATTACTGTAACCACTGTTGAAACATTACCAACTCACAGCCTAACTGTGCTCATATCCACTGCCTCATCAAAGAGGTCATTTTGTTCTGTATAGAACAATTCAACAGTATATACACACGCTTATGCCAGTTACCTTTTGCAAGATACTGTTGCTCAGCTGTGATTTTAAAAAAATAATAAAAATTCTTTTAAAAAGTTATTAGCATGAAGGTTCAACTTCTAATGCTATTTCTGTCAGAAGAGTTATCATTATTTACCCTGATTATATTTTGACTATTCTCCTTTGTTGTTCTTATTACATTTCAGCCATTTTACCCTTCCTGAGGAAGGCTGAGTGCACAATGGTCAAAACATGATAACAGCAACAACGATGAGGACAATAGTCAGAATATAAATAATGCAAATGACTAATTCTATACTACTAAAATCTGCTTCAAACATAAAACAAGAGACATTACTTTTGATGCAAATCATTTTTTGTATACTCTTTTTTAATAGTTAATGGACAGCTGATGAAAAAGAAAAAAAATCAATGAAAACAGGAAGGGCAATTTATACTAAAAAAAAAAGGAAAAATATAAAAATATTTAAAGGGAATTTTTTTTTTCTTAAGAAAAACAAAATTTTCTTTTTCATATAGATTAGACACTTGCTGAGGGCTGAAAAACAAAAATAAGTAAAATAGATATGCTTGAACACTATCTTAATATCAAGGAGTTCAATTATCCAAACAAAATATGAAAGAAACAGAAACTAAAATAAGCATAATTGTTGAGTAATTTATAGTGTGTGTGTGTGTGTGTGTGTGTGTGTGTGTGTGTGTGTGTGTGTATTTAAGTGAAAATATTACATAAAAAAATAAAGATTTCATTTATCACTGAGGCAAAAATTAGGTTCTTCCATTATAAGTTAAAAATCTCATACTGAAATTAGGATTTTTAAAATAATTTTTTACCAACTCTAGACTAGTAACTAAAATTAAAACTTTTTACCATCTTTCCCCAATCCTGAACATTAAAATATATCTTAATATTCATATAAGAATAAATTGCCTTTTCTAACTTAAAGATATTCAAGTTAATCTCATTTTACCCAAAACTTGTTGCTTTCATTGCTTCATCTTGGGTATGACAATAAACTACATCTATCAGTAAAGCTTCTGATTGGGAGAGTGGAGGTTTTGAGGAGTATGAATCCACCTCTTAACTGTTGTTCCCAGGTCACCCTGACCTGGGGTGGTAGTACCTGTTAGAGTCTTAGCTATGGGCAAATAGTGAACCCCCAAACAAAAGTCCAAAGGTATGTTTTGTAATAAAACAAGCAACAATACATTTTTATAATCAAATGACAATCAACACAATACTAAAAAAATAAAAATACATTTTTATATTAAAATTACTAACAAGACATTTTATGATCTGAAAAATATATATCTAAAAAACATCATGCCATTTACTCTTAAATTATAAAATTATATACAGAATATCTGTAGTTGAAAACATAAAATTAGGTGCCACTACCTGGTTTGAATGAGTCCTACCTCAATAAGAGTATATTTATAGATATAAGCTATTTATTAAAACTAATTATTACCCCTTATTATAATACTTCCTTATATGCTTCTTAAGGTAGGCCACATACTATACTGCATTCACTTACGTGCAAATACCCTTGGGAAAGGTATTAATCCATCTCTTCCCTCCAGTTATGGGTTAAATAACAGGACAGATTGGGTTCTATAGCCTTGGCAGGCAACCAGTCTACCGCAGAAAGCAATGGCAACCTACTGCGGGATAATCTTCTGCCCAGTCAGTCATGTCTCTTTCGAGACATGATCGCACAAGCGTGTTTCACGTATGGCACTTAACTGACTGACTGACATACAATACCAATGACAGAATTTCATAGGTCACATTCAAAAGGTAGTACATATACTATACCAGAACTCAAAATTAGTCCAAAATATTTAGATTTTCACATGAAAGGCTGATATATCACTAAATAAAATCAACAAACAAATTTTCCTTGTTAACATTTTGACTCATTTTTTTTCTTTAAGTGTAGACATCACAAGGAAAGGGAGTAATTTCTCTTCTGCAGACAAAAGGTGCTGAATAGATAAAATAAAAAAGAAAGGACTTATTTATCCCATTCTATTGCCTTACAAAACTGTGTATAATATCACATGAAATTCTAACAGAGCATAAGAGGAGCAAGACCTGCCATTTTATACAAAGAAGATTTGAGAAACATCTAAATGCTACAACAAGCAACTTTAAAATCTGGTATGGCTGACCAAGCATAGAGAAGGAAGAAGTGGACAGCTTAGAGGAATGAGGCCAAAATAATAAAGAGAGCTAAGTTACAAATAAGAAAACTTGAGGAATCTGCCCTCATACTGTGGTCAGCTGACTCATAAAATAAGCCAAGTATTGGCATTAGTAGAATGTGACTATAAGTCAAGGGACAGCAGGCAATGAATTTTGTATCCTAAAGATGAGGTAGTGCACACAAAGTTCAAAGAGTTTGACAAAATCAGCACAAAAGTCAAGGAGAATGACTCCAGCAATATAAATGGATATGACATATGTGAAAGATTTATATGCACCCACCCAAAATAGTATTTGGCAATATTCTGGAGTACAATGGATGAAAGCTGGAAGATTTACTGCTGAAAAATGGGGGGGGGGGGGTTAAATAGTTCAAACAAAAAACACATACAATGCCCTAAAATATAAATTCCATACACAACTGATATCCTTACACAAATTTAAAATTCATGGAGCAAATAAAAAAAAATAAAAAAATATCCAAAATATGTTTTTCATTTTAACTTTAAGTTGAAACAAATCAGACTGTGACCTTCAAACCAGGAAGAAAAAGCAAGGTAAGGAAGCTGATAAAGAAGCCGGGTTGGTTCACTTGAGAGACTACAAACAAGTTGTCAAATTCTTTTCTTCATAACAAAATGCCAAGAAACAGTACCATAAACAGGAAGATGCTCGGTCAGTAGTGATAAGTGTTAGTATCAATGATAAGGGAAAGATCAAGGAGGTTTGAAGTTGCCAGACAAGGCTACATTTGAAAGTCTTGTAATACTAAATTTTGAATTAACTCTTAGCAACCCAAGTCAGTCCGGCTCATTTTAAAAGTAAGCAAAAGTATTGAAGTTTAAAATTTAGCATCTTTTAAAGTAGTTCAAGCTAGAAACCTGACTGAAGTTATCAAGAATACTGAGGAAGGTGCTGTAAATTTACCATTTGTCACTCAATACCCAGAAACACTGTGTGAATATGAAAATGTATAAATATCAAATGAAATAATTTTGTTTTCTTTAATTGAATTCATCCAATTCAAGCCAGTAAAGCCACTACAACACAAGGGGTTACTGGGTGCAAAAGAATTAGAAAACAGAAACATTAAGGATCAAGAAGAATAGAAGAGCAATCAGAATGACAGTAGATAATGATTGACATTGCATTTAAATTTTTGACAATCAAAGTTGACTTGAAAGGATGGAACCAGAAGTGAGTTGCACAAGCAAGAAATGTGAGAAAAACAGTTAACATAGAACTTATGGTTGCATCTATCTAGTTCACCTTATAAATTTCTGAGGCCTTGCTGTTAATCTCGTAATGCAATTAAATTCATAAAGTTTAGATACCATAGTAAAGAACTTTTCCGAACAATTACCATGAAATTATTTATAGGAAAGACACAAAAGAGGCAACTTTACTGTGGTGAGAAAGTGACTGATAAGGTTCAATAATATTGCTGATTCTTTATTGGGTTTTATCAAGTACTTGGTCTTATGCAACAGCAATATTCAAAGCATAAACAAATGGTAGACTTATAGATATGCAAGATAGATTCAAGGTTTATGACAAGCTAGATATTTCAAATGTTTCAAACTTTGCATGAACATTTTAATTCCTCCTTCATGTTGTTTAGGTTATCAATGTTTTGGTAGATCTATTCTTTAGCTTTCATAAGTTGTCTAAAAATCTTTGTTCTTCAGAAAAATATTTGGAATCTTAGTAACTTTTTTCAAAGTTATAAACAATGTTACGTCTGTCTGAATAGTTTACAGTAAATGTATCAAGTTTGCATGCAAATATAACAGCTATAATAGAACAGTGGTCAGATATTATATTAAGTTTCAAGAAAAATGAGTTCTTGTATTGCTTTTCAAAATCAAAGTAATTTCTTTCGTTGCTATTTTAATAAACTACAAAAATCAAAAGAATATCTTTTTTTGTAACTCACGTGAGTTCCTCTTACCAAACAATTAAGTAGGTGTCAACAGATAATGGTATGGGTTTTTCAAGAATGATCTCAAGTCATGAACCTGTTCCACAGATACTTCAACAGCTAAAATAATTGAGTTACTCAGAATTCATTATTGTCTATACCCTTTTTAAATTGTTTATTTGTATGATCAAATAAAATTCCATAACAGAATAAGGATCAAAACTCACAGTAACTAATTTTTTTTAAAGTTGCAGAAAAAAATAAATAAATAAAAAAGAGAACATACTGTCGACAAGTTTAAATAAGAACTATCCATTTCTACTATTTATTCTTAATTTTATAGAACCTCATAAAATATTAAAATAAAATAAAGATAATTTTTTAAAAATTGAATTTCTGCAAGACATAGGTGACCATGACTCCACTAATATCTGTCTTTAAATTTAATCTTTTGAAATTCCAGTTTTTCTCTACTTTATTTCCTCTCATATTTTGTAAAGCATTAATTGAAAAAAAAAAATCATCATTGAATGCTTGTTAATGGAAATTATTATTATTGAATAGTATTTAGAGTTTTTTTCATTCAACTAGAATTCTCTTTTTAATCATTTCACCTGAAACAAGGCAATAATGCCACTAAGACACAAGGGGTTACTGGGAGTGAAAGAAAATAAGACTTTAGTGAGAAAGAATAATAAAAGAACAGGGTTCTGAAGTGGTAAGTATATGAGTAATGTACATGATTTTTTTATATGTAATAATCAAAAGATTGATGATTCTCACACTTAGGTCAATAATATTTGCTGGATTTAAAAATTTAGCCCCATTCAAAAACACTAATATTTCAAGGAGTGTCAAAGACTGCAAGATCAGCCCAAAATTTTGTTATTTCACAAAAATTGTGCTCATACAAGTCAACTAAAAAAAAAAAAAAAAAAAAAAAAAAAATTACAAAAAAGAAAGACTATATCATCATTCAATGGTAGGTTATTGGGTGATAAAATGCAAAGGAACCTAACACATGTAGTATCCATAAAAAAATAGCAAGATTATGTATGGACTGGCATTTCTGTCTAGGATCAGAATATCTCTAGATTGTAAATAATATTACACAAAAGAAAAAATAGAATATATTATATATTGCTATAGTTTTTGAACTCAACAAGAATTCCTTAAAAAAATAAATGAAAAAAAATTTTTTTATTTATTCATTTTTTTTATTCATTGGACCAAATTTTTGATAAATTTTCAGGCCAATTTTTTTAACAACTATTGAATATGTACATAGCACAGTTTTATTAAAAAGGAGTCTTTCTCCTATTGATGAACATCCAGTAGTATATATAACTATATAATCAGGGACAGAAAGTTAAGTACTAAAAGATTAAAAACATTTGCATTGAAAAATACAAGTTGGTCTAAAAAGGCTCTCATTTGACAAATTCATTATTTATCATTGTGGTTTTCTAATCCTTTGGATTTTTATGGGTGTAGAGTGCATAATAAACGTGATTATGCATTAAAGGAAGGAAAATTTCAATATGACTATCATTAAATTAGACATCATAACATCTCTACTGATAAAGTATTATACATTGAATACTTTAAATTATTTAAACTACAGTAGTGAAAGATTGATTAGCTTTATATAGATCAATTTGCAAACTTTGAGGTACTTCAACAAATAAAGAAAAAAAAATATCTAACTTCGGGCCTATGCTAAAATTATATTGATAACAGAGACTCCAAAAAACATACATATAAAAAAATAGTTATATAAATTTTGAACAAAAAGTTAATGATGTTAGAGGTATTTTATTCAAATATTTTCTAACTGTAATTGAGGTAGAAAGTCCCTTAAAATAAATAACCTTACAAATAATTCATGTAATGATGTTTTTTCTATGTTCTGCTGTGTGTATGTGTGTGTCACATTTACAAAATTGTGCTGAAAAGTTATTAGCCCAATGTAGTTCAGTCATTAAAATACTGATTTTTACAATCATCAAAATACTGAGTTTAGGGTTCAAGGCTCAGATCAAGAACTTTTTAGCATTGTGTGTGTGTGTGTGTGTGTGTGTGTGTGTGTGACCATACCATGAGGTAAGCTGGAAATAAATATGACTGCATGAAATGAACTCGCCATTTCCCCACACTCACTTGGAAAAAAATGGCTTTCTAGAAACATAGAAAAATCCTTTGGCAGCTCAAATTCTTGTTAGGAATTATTGCAAGTAAGTCTATATTTCTTCACATTTTCACACTACTTCTTGTTGTATACATATGTTATATTTTCTCTGTGTGTGTGTGTGTGTGTAATTTTGTGTATGACTTAGCAGTATAAAAATCTGAGAACAAAGCACATTTGCCATTCCTTTCAACTATTCTATTCCATTAGTGTATTAAGGGGTTATTATATCATAGATATAATAATGTCCATGACATTTCTTGCAAACCAAGAATAGTTTTTTCTCACATATCACTTCTCTTAATCTTCTGTTTGCATGTGTCTGGGTCACCTTTTATGAATATAATAACTAAAATGAGCATGCTGGTTTGAATACTAAAGCATTTATTTTCATTTCTCAGATAAGATCATTTATATAGACTATTGTTCTCTTTGTTATTTCAACCACTGTCTTCCTATTTTTTTTTTTTTTTTTTTTTTTTTTAGGAGTTTGTTGATCAGGGTAATGTTCAGGGAATTTTGAACTGAACATTTTATTTAAAGCAACAGACTTAAATTGTTCTCATTTTTTGTCTATGCCTAGAGATGCTTTGTCCTGTTATTTAATTCTGCTCAGTTATTGCTCATCCTATTTTTATTGAGTCTGTTTATAGTACTTGGGCAGTGATTTGAACTCATTACTATATCCCCAAATTCGCAAACCAACACTTATTCCCCCATGAAATGACAAAGATGAAAATAGTCCGAATGTAATTAATGTCAATTAGTAAAAAAGTTATCAACTGAAAAAAAAATGACTATCATAGAATCAATGAGTAAAAATAATAAAATAGTAATTATTAGTTCAGTTAGTTCTATGAAAAATTGCATCAATCAAATATAAACTTCTATAACTTCTATATATCTTTCTTTCGGCTTTAAAATAAAAATTTGTGTTGTACCTTGTTTGCTAAACAGAACTTAACGACCCCAAAAAAGTAAGACAAGTTATCAATATGAGTAAAGATAAGATGAAACTTAAATTCCTATGAGCAATATACCATGTCAGTACATCCTAAAAACTAAACATTACTTGATTAATATTAATTTTGTTGTGAAAACATTAACTTGCATAATAAAATTTGATAGGGTGTGTACAATAATAATAATAAAAATAATAAAGTATAATTAAAGAAAAGCTGAATGTCAGAGGTATATGGCAGGGTATAGACCCTAACCTTTCATCAATTCTATTAATATGGGTAACCTTAGTCCCCTTTCCACCCAACCCCATACAGCTTTGCTCCTTATACTTCCGCCTGAGAGAACCCCACACCAGCCAAGTCGCCAAGCTAACTGATGACATCTCTGTCTAGAGGAAGCAAAATCATGTAATATTTCCTGGCTCTGGTTAAATTGCTAGACTTGATGGCTTCTACACTTGCTCCAGTTGACAAAACAGAGGCAGACAGAGAAAGATACAGCTCACCCCATTTAATGCTTACAGTAATAAACTGTTGTGAAAAGACAAATATATTTTTTAATTTTTTTCATCTTTTTTGCTAGTTTCATTCCTTATTTTTGTTTTTTTATAACACTTTGGGTCAATAATATTAAAGATGTGCTGAAAAATTCTCGGCCCCACCACTTCCCAAAAGAAGTGAACCAAACAGTTTAAGATTTCTTGATCACAACAAAACCTTTTCAATACTAGCCCCTCACCTTATGCAAACATTCTCTGGCAAAAACCATAGAAGCACCACATTTCAAATATATACTCACCCAATTTTATTGTGCTGTAACTAAAATCAGAGATAAAACAATTTTTGTCTAATAAATTATGTGAAACATGCAGGGAAGAAACTTAACATGGAACTCACATTTAACCATTTCAACTGCAGACTAAACTCTTTCTTCAGTGTTTTTTTCTTATTCCTAATTTAAAAAAAATAATTTTGCTATTTAAAAAGTATTTCTCATTACTTTTATGCTGCAAACCTTCAATAAATATGAGTTACTGATTTAAGGCCATTGTAACCATTTCTTAAGAAATTAAAAAAAAAAGTATAACAAGGCAATTTTTATATTAGTCATTCTAGTTTATGATGGTAATTCTTGCCAACATATACACAGAGATTATTCACAAAATTTATTATAGGTAAATAAGTAAATATACTTTTGATCTAATCCTGGTACTTGATGCCAGGCTAAGGATTTTGATATGTCAAGAAATGGAAGAAGGTGGTTTAAAAAGAAGAAATAATAATGATAATAATGATAACACTAATAATGATAACAATGATAATGATAACACCATGATGTAAAACTTGCATTAGGTGTTTATTTATAGATTAACATTGGTCATGTCCCCATTGTGAGTAAGCTTGTTAGAATATTTGTACTGTATAGGGAGTTCAATCTGAATTTGACTATCTACAGTGTTTTGCCAAACTAAGCAAAGCTTACTAAGTACTTTTATCTTAAAATATTTATTTCCTTCATCTGGGGTGCTTAAAAATCTGGTTCTATTCCAGTTTTTAATAAATTATCTTTCCTATAAATTTATCAAAATATAAAAGGATCTACATGAAACAAACTTATTCAAATTACTGCCAATTAGGTTAGAAGTTAACTTATGAATATGTTAACATATTCATAACAAATGCACAGACAAAGTCATATTTTTTTTTTTTTTTTAAATCATTTCACCAAAGCAAGGCAGGACCACCACTGGTGCACAGTGAGTTACAGTGAGAGAAATAAAATAAGTTACAGCTGATGTTGCATTTATACTTTCAGAGATTTTAGCTATCACGGAAGCAAGTAAAAGGGAAGGAGTTCTACAAACGGGATGTGTGAGAAAAGAAACTATTAGAGTAGAAGAGACGGTTACATTGCACTATGTCAATGGTAAAACAGTGGAACCTTGATGCCAATCTAGCAGCACATGTAAATACATGTGGCAAGGAGAAAAAAAAGGTAAAATAGCACTAAAAGAAACAAAACCAGAAATAAATAGTGCCTTGGTGTACTGATTTCTCTGT
This sequence comes from Ascarosepion bandense, assembly GCA_037127315.1. Lineage (NCBI taxonomy): Eukaryota > Metazoa > Mollusca > Cephalopoda > Sepiida > Sepiidae > Ascarosepion > Ascarosepion bandense. The sequence goes on along the minus strand of JBBBDQ010000547.1, from coordinate 13,907,882 downwards.
AATGTCCATCTTTGCCATGGACAGCAGTAAAGCAGATCAAAATGTGCTTAATGTTTATGTCAGGTTTGGTTAGTTAGGTGATTTTTTTGTAGTATATCAACCTATATGTTATTTAATGCTGAAATGTACATAATTTTAAACTTTCAGAGTAAATTTTTTTTTAGATAGTTTTTAGATCATAAAATGTATTGTGGGTAATTTTACTATAAAAATATGTTTTTATATTTTGTAGTGCTGCATTATCATTTTGCTATAAAGATGTATTGTTGCTGATTTCCTTGTACTTTATTTCTGTTTGTAGGGGTTTATTTACCTATAGCTGGGACCTTAACAAGTGCTGCCACCCTGGGTCAGGATAGACCTGAGAACAGCAGCAATTAAGAGGCAGTTCCACACTCCTTAAAACCTCCAATCTCCTGATCAGAGGCCTTGCTGCCAGATGTAGATTATCGTCATACCCAGGATGACATATTTGGTTAGATTGGTCAATTCATTTTCTACAGCTTATCAATCTTTTGCAGGTTGTTTAAAGACAGTAAATATTTTTAGATTGTAAGATTTTTTTTTAAGATAATAGGTTTTAATGACACAAGTCTTACTAATTAACCTATAACTGAGGAAAGAAGAGTTAGATTCTTACTTTTACCAAGAGTATTTGCATGTAAATGAATAAACAAACCAAAATGGAATTTAAATTCTGAGCCATTATTCATTACACCATCAGCATATCCTAGAAGAAGAGTTAGATTCTTACTTTTACCAAGAGATATTTGCATGTAAATGAATAAACAAACCAAAATGGAATTTAAATTCTGAGCCATTATTCATTACACCATCAGCATATCCTAGAAGAAGAGTTAGATTCATACTTTTACCAAGAGTATTTGCATGTAAATGAATAAACAAACCAAAATGGAATTTAAATTCTGAGCCATTATTCATTACACCATCAGCATATCCTAGAAGAAGAGTTAGATTCATACTTTTACCAAGAGTATTTGCATGTAAATGAATAAACAAACCAAAATGGAATTTAAATTCTGAGCCATTATTCATTACACCATCAGCATATCCTAGAAGAAGAGTTAGATTCATACTTTTACCAAGAGTATTTGCATGTAAATGAATAAACAAACCAAAATGGAATTTAAATTCTGAGCCATTATTCATTACACCATCAGCATATCCTAGAAGAAGAGTTAGATTCATACTTTTACCAAGAGTATTTGCATGTAAATGAATAAACAAACCAAAATGGAATTTAAATTCTGAGCCATTATTCATTACACCATCAGCATATCCTAGAAGAAGAGTTAGATTCATACTTTTACCAAGAGTATTTGCATGTAAATGAATAAACAAACCAAAATGGAATTTAAATTCTGAGCCATTATTCATTACACCATCAGCATATCCTAGCTTACAGCACCTGATATTCCAAAACAATCACACATCTAGATACTGACTAGGCTTGATGTTGCTTAACTTCAGTGATCATACAAGAAGTAGTGCTTCAATTGATATGGCCATAAACCTATGTTTGGTCAGTGATTTGAATAGTTACACATTAGTTTGAATTGCAGATATAGTTACATCTGCTTTTATTTTCTCAAATATGGCAATACATGTGGCCAGTAAAACAATATTTAGTTCATATTCATAATAAATGCACACAATTTTTAGGCAAGAGATAAATTTGGAGAGAAAAAAATTGGATATTATACACAAAAAAATAGATTAGATTCTTATCTAGTCACCAAAGTTAATGTGCATTGTTCTTGATGAATCACTTCTTAGAAACACCATTGTAAACAGCTTGAAACTTTGTGCCAGGCCTTATGTATTGAACACACATCAGTATAGACACAAAAGAGGTTTCAGATTGCATGCAGACATGTTTGTCAACACCAGTTACATTCAGGTTCTTTTCATTAACAGCAAGACAGTTTGGTATATCTAGCTAGATACAGGCCTCTCTGCAACTGATCAAAATCTGAATCTTTGTAAGATGCCTTATGCCAATAAAAGCTTGGGAACAGTGTCTTGTGAAGGCAATCATATGGGCATTTTATTCCTCAAGTTTTCTGTGGTTTCCAAGAAGTGTTATTTCTCTGATACCCTCTACAAGCAGTCCCTTTCCCTGTAGCTGTTGGGAGAGCAATCAGTTAGGTGCCCCCCACCATGCCAATCTCAACAGACTCTTTGCTTAAATTACAAGCTATTTCGGCACTCATGGCTTATGGAAAATTCAACCTGAAGCTAATCCCTGAATTTAATGGTACATACTGAGGGTCTCACTGTAATTGAATGGTTTGCAAAGGTTGATCTATTCTGTGCTGTATAGCATAAAGAACATTGTTAGCGTTCTGCCATTGATTGATGGGAGGCATGTTTGCTGTGTTTCAACAACTTTGCAAGGAAGCAAGAAAAGATGTACGTCATGTTAGAGATGCCTTGTACATTGCCCTTGCCACAGATTCATTCATAGCATATGACCCCTTCATAGCTAGGCACTTAAATTCATGGGATCAGTAGACATCTACTTGGCAGACCTTAGCAGGCTGTCAATCTTGTGTGTGCATTTGTAGCAGGGTTGCCTGTGCATGTCAGGAAGCTGCTTTGTGCTTTCTCTTGAATAGATCATTAGATGTCAACCAGCTAACAGATCAAGCCAGAGCCATACAGAAGGATGATATGCCAGTGATGGAATTGTTTGTGGCAGCCACAAAGCCTGAGCTACTGGGTACAGGCTTGACTTCTGTCTATGATACACAGCAATATCATCTGCCACAGATGTGGTAGTGCCAATTACTTGGCCAGATATTGTTTGAGTTGGTGAACTGGGAAAAGTGAAAGTCAGCAAAAAGACTAAGCCATACAGTGATATTGCTGTGGCAAATTGGCCATACCTCACAGAAACAGACATCAAATGTAAATTCAGCACTGCCTGTAGTCAACATATTGGTTGACAGGAATGGTGTTCAGCTCTCATTGACTGCTCAGTCAATCGTTATTGCAGAGTGATGCTGGTTGTGAACTGGAAAGCACATAGATGTGGAGACAATTGTTGCAGAATGTGAGTGCAGTGTGGTATCAGGACCATTAATATCTGCACAGACAGTGACAACTCAGCCAAGATTGAAGTCCTTGTGGTGCATGACAAATCTCCATGCTATGATTTATTTGCTGGAATTGATGCAATAACTGTTAGGTGGCATCCATATCATGCAGATACAAGTTTTATGGTTCTAGTGCAAAGAAACACCAGCATATGTACTGATCCATATTGACCAAACTGACTTTTGTGAAATTCAACCACCAGCAAAGAACCTGGACTGTAAAATGGAAATAGACAGCAGTTGTGGCGCGTGTTTCAAAGGATGTTAGGAATGCCTATGAGCAAGAACTCAAGACAGATCACCAATGGCTGGTTAACACTATGCTCTGAAAAGAAACTGGGGTCACCCAAAACCTTAATGCCATCAATGGCTGTTACATGGCACAACAAAGAAAAGATGTGCTCATTGATGGACTATCACAAGCTCAACAAGCATGTTGATACATTCACTGCAAATGTAGAAGTTTGTTCTGCCAAACTGTGTGAGTGGTGCCAACAAGGAGCAAATGTGGCTATCCTTGATATGTGAAAAATATCTTCAAGTATGCATACATGAACCCGGCTCATCAAGAGTGAGCAAACACAGTCACAAAGTGATGGGATGGCCAATTTGATGACATCACTCTCAAGCAGATGTTGAAGGAAACCATGTACAGAATGCAACAGGAAGATCCTGCCTGGGGCGATTGGTATGTAAACGGATCTGAAACCAACATGGGTTGATACAAGTTGAAATGAGGGTGAAACTGTCCAGTCACTTAAACACTGACCAAGGGTAATGGTTGTATGTTCAGATTACAGTTTTCTATTTATTGTTTCTTTATATTAAAATAAAGAAAATTTGTAAAGAGAAAATAGTCAATAATTAATACTAATAATATCTTGAAACATTTGGACAAATTGAAACACTATTCTGCAATTGCTCTTCAGTTTTAACATTGATCATATTTGTTCTGCTCAGACATTTTCAAAAGTAAGGTCTCATTCAATATATCCTCCACACATTTATGCAGAAGAAAGGATTCAACACAAACTATACAAGGATGTTAAAACAGCCTCTATGAGAAATTTGTGCCACTTAGACTTGCTTAATATCATAAGAGATTTTCTTTTTTACAATGTTTATTCACCCCTGTACAAGAGCCACTTAGGGTAGAGAATTACAGATTCAGAGGCACCATTCCAAACGAGGAGATAATGTCACCAAGATGCAAGGGGCCACCAGAAGTGAAAGATAAAGAAAAGGTTTCAGAGGAAACTAGAAGCAAATCCCAAACAGGAAACAAGGGATAAACCTCTTCCTCTGTTCAAAAGCAAGAGGAGTGTGAATCAGACAATAGTCAAACATATCTACTCTTATTAAATCAATAATAAATAGAAGTTCAAAGTTTTAGGCAGAGACATTAGAAGTATAGATTTGAAGTATATTTTGGAGGAAATGGAAACAGTCTTAAACAGGAAGAAAGGTTCAAAAAATTGCAGAGAGTGTTAACCAGATGATGGTAAACTTATCTGCTTCTATTAAAAAAAGAAAAAGTAATTCAGTAGTAAATACCAAACAATTTGGTTAAACCAAAGTGGGTATTCTTGTAGGAAAACATCATGTGAAGAATTCTTATAGAATTGGATGAATACGACTTAAATATTGAGGTGGTGGGGGGGGGGGGGGGGGGTGACTTAAAATTTTTAAGGATTCTATGTACAAGGTAAATTTAATGCTAATGATACTCTTTTTCATTAGTCTATAAAAATCCATGATTAAGAACAAAATTAATTTGTATTTTTTTTCTGTGACTAAACTCATTTCATGGTATTATGAGAATACTACCTTCGAAAACTTCAACCATATATAATTAACCTGATAGAATAAACTTTTTTTTTTTAGGCTTCTATACTTTTTTACATCAAGCTCAAAATAAATCAGGACCCATATTAACAATATTGTAAATATAGTATGTGAGTTAATAATACAAACAGTTTATTTTGACATAGGTACATTGTACCTAACCCTCATTTAAAAGTCACTTTGTTGGATATTTTCAGTTTTGGATATTTGTATCTATTATAAAAATAATTTTACTAAAAATTTGTAAATCTCTCAAAGACTATTATATATTGAACACACAATTTAAAACACTTTGAACATTTAAAAATGCTTTTGATATATCAGTAAAAACTAAATACATCAAAGAATGCCTAGAATCTTATTTAATTGCTATGAAGAGACACTGTCCAGAAAGTTGGTCCCTGCTGTCAAAGTGGCATTTATCTCTCACTTTCAAACAAAAAATCTATAAAAGCTATTCTAACCAATAAAAAAAGAAAAACTAAAAACATGTATATTTAATTACCTCAAGTTTTAAAATGCATTTTCATTTCAAATTTTTATTTTTACAAGTTCAATAATTTAGTTTTTCAGTTTTCTGTTTAAATTTCAGAATTGATAAGAAGCAACAATATGTGAAAATCAGGAATGTTTAGACATGAAAGTCCTTCAGTTTTCACATTCAATAATATTCAGCAAGAGAATAAAAATTGCATTCAAATAAAATAAAAAAAAAATCAGTTTTTAAAATTTCAAAACATTTTTGGGCATGAAAAATTTTAAGAACTTTATGTAACAAAAGTAAAATTATGAGAAATGAATAATAATTGTTTGGCAATGTTTAATCTTCATGCCCACAAAAAAATTGTTGTGTCAAAAAGATAGCTATTCCCTTGAAACTACTATCACTGTATACACATTTAATTTCCTCAGCAATGTTTATTTACAAGATTATAGAAATATGTAAACCATACAATGCAATATGTATTATTTAGCTTTTATAAATAAATTTAAAAAGAAATGTTTTTATTTGAAAATTAAAAAAATAATTAAAAAATTATCAAAGTTTGTAAGCCAATATTTATTATTTACTATTTTGTAAATAACAATGAAAACAAGTTTTTATTTACTTTAATAAATCATGTTTCATATCCTTGTTAATTCTCAAGAGTAAAGAAAGTATAAATTCATTTTCCTATGTTTGAGTTTTATTTAGAATTCAAGCAATCACTTTTTAAAAAACAATAAAAATTGCTGAAGGAATCAAAAGTAAGTCTGATCAGTTCAATAAGGTCAGATTGGCAGCTGACTTATGACCTATGGTCTGTTAACCAGAACAAGGAATGGCTTGTTAATTTTAACACCTCCAAAATGAAACTTCTCTATCACCTGAACAACCTATTCCTGCCTCCCACCAGCATGGCTTATACTAATCTCCATATGGATAACTCACTGAGCCTTCTCGGGCTTACATAATAGGCTGACATGAAGAGGAAAGATTATATTGAATCAATTTCTAGGTCTGCTGCTCGGAAGTTGGTTTATGATATGCTAAACAATATTTCTTACCAGAATATGTTTTACATCTTATCTTATAATCTTATTGTAGTCTTGTATGCAAATTAATAGGCAAGTATTAATAGAAAGTAACTGGAGAAGTAAGAAAGAAAAAACCCTGTCGTTACAAAGAACACAGAGAGATGTGCTATGACTACCAGTACACACAAAGAAATGCAAAACATAACAATGGCATTGTTAATAGGATCCTTAAATTCACTGGATGACCCAGAACATACAGAAACATGGATAAGAACATTTGCTGCACTTAAAAGAATAAAAAATGTTAAGAGAGACAAAAATCGAAGGAGAAATAGAGATAACCAATTTATTTCTTGCTACAATTGGGTGTAAAACTGAAAATTTCAGCATCATACCCTAGTAAATTAAAAAAGATAACATTTGAAGAAATAGTGAAAATTATAAAAAAGAACATAAGACCAAAAAAAAAAAAGAGTGGTAATTGCTGAAAGAACCAAGTTTTTAGAAACAAGACTAGCACCAAAAGAGTCAATTACTTATATAGATTGAAAGAATGAGCCAAGTATTGTGAATTTGAAAAATTAGGAGCACAAGAAATGACTATAGATGAGGAATTGATTCAAGTGGTGAAGTTACATTGATACCAAAAAAATTCCAGGACAAAATTAGGACAACCTAAATTAAAAGAAAAACAGCATGCAATTAAAGCAATTTGATGGTACAACGATAAAAACAATGAGCACATTTCAAAGCAATTTTGGAACCGACATGCGTTTTGAAAAAATCCTCATTACAGTTGTAGCATGCAAAAAAGATCATGGATTATTTGAGATTGATGTATTAAAAGTAGATACAGCAAGACTAATCGATTCCATGGATGCAGAAGGAAATGAAAGAATTATTGTAAGGCTATAAAGTAAGTATTCAACTAAAGGAAAACTATCACCCAAAGTATAGAGTCAAGAAAAGTTCCAATTCATATCCTACCTGTGGTAGTAACCAAATTAAACAAAATGATACCAAATACTAAAAAGAGTAACTCAAATTGGTAGTAATTTGGCATCACTGATAGTAGCAATAAAGAAACATGACAGAGATTTAAGGATATACGGTGATTACAAGATAGTAAATCACCAGATATGGTCAGACTCATTTTCTTTGTCAAATAGAAAAACTGTGAAACAAATTAGCAAAAATGGAGTACTTTGCAAAAATTGATCTCAAGTCAGCATACTATCAAATAGAAATTGATGAGAAATTCAAGGAAATAACCACAACAAAAATCTCTATACGCTTATTAAGATGAACATCTGTTTGGGATAAAAATTTCCAGCCATATTTTTTCAAACAGTAATTGAAAGAGTTTTATTAGGAAAAATAAAAAATATGATAATACACTGGGAAAATATAAGTGTAGCGGCAAGAACTAAAGAAGAATTAAAATATAAAAGAGCAAATTTTAGTGAGATTAAAAAAGGCAGGCAAAGATAAATGTAATTTTGACTGTCAGAAAATATATTTAGGATATCAAATATCAAAAGAAAGCATATCACCCAATGAGAGACTTACAAAGAAAATAACAGAAATAGCTGCTCCAACAAATAAAAAAAGAATTAGAAGAATTAGAATCCTTTTTGAGGCTGATAAATGTTTTTACTAAACACATACCAAGATACAGTGACATTAGAGCCATTTGCAAAATTATACAAAATATATATCTAATGGCATTAAGGAAAGAAGGATACAAACCTTGAAAATGGGATTAAAAGCATTATCACCACTTAATGAAAGCATATTTACCAAAAATGCTTCTCAGTTACAGATTGATTCCACATGCAGTAAGGAAACTGAGCAATTCAGCATTAATGGGAAGACAGATCAGAGCCCCCATAACTATGTCCTTTGCAACAAAAGAAAAGGTATGGTATTGAAAGAGTAAAGAGGTGAATCCAAAAGAAGCAAATTTCCTGATACAAAAAGTACAGCACAGATGTACTTGTTGCAAAGGGACAAAATATATTGGCACATGCAGATTAGTTCAGAAGCAAAAATGAGCTGGATGATTTGGAAATGGAAAGTCAGGAACAAGAAGAGGCAGAAAGTTTCAAAAGTGGAACAGAGCAGGAAATAGAAGAAAGTGAGAATGAAAAAAACTGACAAATGTGAAAAAAATGAAGAGAGACCAAGATCACCATTAAAGAGAAAACAAGACAGACAAGAGGAAAGACAACACAATACAAAAATAATCAGGAGTAGTAAAAGAAAAAACAAGAGTGTACAACCTCTCCAGTTCAGGGAGGTGTACACAAATTAATAGGCAAATATAAATAGAAAATAACTGGAGAGGTAAGAAAGAGAAAACCCTGTTGTCACAAAAGGCATGGAGAGTTGAGCTACAACTACCACTACACACAAAGAAATATGAAACATAACACTTATCTTACAATCTCTGAATCTATCTTACATCTTAGATCATAAGTCTACCATTCACCATTGCCTTGAATATTGCTGCTACATATGGTCTGGTGCTACTGCTATATATATATATATATATATATATATATATATATATATATATATAGATATAGAGAGAGAGAGAGAGAGAGAGAGAGAGAGATATTCTTAAAATCTAAATATTATTGACCTGGTGTATCAGCTCCAGTCATTTTCTTACACCATAATGTAGCTTCCCTGTGCCTTTCATGATAATTGTTCATATCAACTTGCCTCTATGGTATCTAGAATTTGTGAATAGTAGTAGTTTGGTGGCAAGATCTCATCAATTCACAGTTGAATTGGCTAGATGTAACAACAAGTTCTATGCTAACAGTTTCTTCTGTCTCCCATTTCTTGCTTGTGGAACTCTTCCAGCTCCATGCTTTCCAGCCAACATTTGTCTTAAAAAATTTAAATGCCAAGTCAATACTTATCTACCGTTCTCTTGGTTATTCTACTATTGTTCTTGCTCCTTAATACTATTTCACTTTTTTCTTATTCTTTCACACTCATTAACCTCTAATGTCTTAGTGGCTCTACTGCCTTGCACAGGGTGAGATGATAAAAAAAATGCACTTTCAAAGAAATAATCATCATTTGACACATTTTAGTTTTGTTTTTGTTTTTTACAGGCATCACTTAGTCATATACTCATGATGCTAGCTCAAAGTTACAAGCCATTGTGACTAAGGTCTTAACTATACTGTCTTTTAACTACTAATCATGTAAATTTACATTCATTCATGCTCCCCACCTCTCTCTCTATATATATATATATATATAGAGAGAGAGAGAATTGGTTTTGGATGTTTAAAAATTAAAAATGTGCCTGAGCAGACGTCCACAACAGGGATTAGCGGATTACACAGAAATGACGAACTTAACATTATTATTTTAATGTCGCCAAAATTAAACTGTTTTCTTTTAACTGACCGAGCCGAGAGAAATCTTTTTACCTTCTGATGCTAATCTCCAAGAGAGTAACTCATTGTGCCTTCTCACAACATTTTCCACTGACATGAAGTGGAAAGAGTAGATCAAGTCAAACGCTACGTCTGCAACTAAGAAAGTTGGTCAATATGTCATGCTAGATAATATTTCTTGCCAGAATCTATCTTGCATATCAAACTTCTTGCTTGAGGAACTCCTTTCTGATTTACTTCCTAGTCATATATGATCTTCAAAAATTTAAATCAGTGTCAACTGATATCTTAAGTTTTGTTCTTTTTGTGTGCTTTCTCCTTAATAGTATATTTTTCTCATATTTTCTAACACTTACTAACCCCTTGCAGCTTAGGGGCTTTGTTTTATTTGAGATGAAATGATTAAATATATATTTACTACTATTACTATGTAAAAATATGGAAATCCTTCCATGAAAATTGTCAAAAGTAAATATACAATAATAATATTTTTTATATTTTAGAAAATGAATTAAAATTCCAACTAAAGTATTGTTTGTGGTGTAACCATCAAAGTTTCTAGTTAATCTTTTATTTCCTTTATAGATTGAGCATTCTTTTAAGATATATGGGATATGGAATGTTTTTTTAAGATATATGGGATATGGAATGTTTTTTGTTCTTTCTTGTTTTCCTTTTATTTTTTGGGGTTTTTTTTGGATGCTATTAATGCAATCAAAAGAGTTTTTAAAATACTTTTTCAAACAATGGAAATAATTGTTAATTATTCTTAGTTCATTAAAGTCACTTGATAAAAAAAAGTATTAGGTGATTATGACCAGGTTTTCTATCTAAGGAATAAAGATATTTCAGGGCATGCTTAAAATAAAAAGACAAGCAGACACACATGAGATATTTAAGTAAATGCATTAATTTTCTAAAATTAGAACAATTTTTAAGATATTTTATTCTTTATTTGAAAATATTGCAGCAACCGGAAATATTTGACATTTCTCAGTAGAGCAAGGTTATTTAAGCTAATGGAGATTTTTTTCTTGAACATGGTGGATATAACAAAATTTTTTCTCCCAAAGAGGCTGTCCAAAATTATTCTTCAGGGGAAATCTTTTCATTAATAGGCTTACAGCAACATCACACTGAAAAATCAGTTCTTGTAATAAAGTTAAACATCAAGCTTGGTCAATATCTAGATGGGTGACACCTTGGGAATACCAATCACTGTAAGCTTGAATGTGCAGGTGATGTAATGGATAACAGTTTGGAATTGGAATTCAGAGAGCCAAATTTCAATTCCAACTGGATTTGTTATATACACTAACATGCAAATATTTATGGGAAAGCTATGAATCTACCACTTCCCTCATATATGGGTTAACTAGTAAGACTTATCCAAAAATCATTATCTCCCCTAAAATTCTTACAATCTAAAAATGTTTTCTAGCTTTAAATAAACTGCAAAAGGTTGATAACCCATAAAAAATCATAAGTTTAATGCATAATGGAAAAATTATTTTAATTGTAAATTCATTAGATGGTGCATATTATTAAAATTTGACAAAATAATAAAATAAAAAACAAAAACAATGGTTCAAATCCTTGTTCTGAATTTTTAAAACATCAGTCAGTCAGTTAAGTGCCATACGTGAAACAGGCTTGGGCGATCATGTCTCAAAAGAGACATGACTGACTGGGCAGAAGATTATCCCGCAGTAGGTTGCCATTGCTTTCTGTGGTAGACTGGTTGCCAGCCAAGGCTATAGAACCCAATCTGTCCTGTTATTTAACCCATAACTGGAAGGAAGAGACGGATTAATACCTTTCCCAAGGGTATTTGCACGTAAGAGAATGCAATGAATTCAACTGGAATTCGAACTCGGCTCCCCAAAACTCTTAAATACTTTTCTAGATCCATAAAATATCTTTGCCCCTTTAATTCCCAAGCATTGTAATTGTTCTTAATTACTTTGGATTAAGAAAGTGAGAGTGTGCACAAAATGTTTTTTATTGATTATACAAACATAAATAATAATAATACTTACTGCATATCTACTTTGCAGCTCCCCCATATGCTGTTTTGCAGCTCCCTCATATGTTTTTTTTTGTTTTTTATTTATTTATTTATTTTGCTTCTCACATTGTTTCCTTTCTAGTAGTCTATTATATCAAAGTATTTTTCTCTTCAGTTTTACTTTTTTATTCCCTAATAAATCAATTAAATATCAAGTAATAAACACAAGTCAAAGCAGTTTGTTCAGACTGAAGTTTTTTTTTTTAATTGTATCACCCCGAACAAGGCGGTAACGCCACTGATGTGCAGGGGGCTACGTAATAGTGAAAAGATTGGAAAAGAGAAAGCTGGAAACCACATTCTTAACAGAGAACAAGGGATGAGCCTCTTCACCTGTTCAATAGACGTGGGTGGAGTGTGAACTGGGCGATAGTTTAGTCTATCTACTCCAATTGAAAAAAAAAAAAGAGAAAAAAAAGTGAAAAGATTGGAAAAGAGAAAAAACCGGAAACCACATCCTAAACAGGGAACAAGGGATGAGCCTCTTAACCTGTTCAATAGACGTGGGTGGAGTGTGGACCGGGTTTTCATTAAAAAAGAAATTGCTAACATTTGAACCATTCTGATTAACATTACTTTTTGTGGTATCCTATGTAAATGAGCTGAGCTGTATTTAAGTGCTAAGTCGCTAACTGTTGGAACTCCATTATATCACACATAACGGTGTACCATGTATCAAGTACTGACACTGCAAGATATACCAGATATAACACTTTCTTTTTTTAAACATTTCCCCCTCATGCAAGGTGATAATTCCACTAAGATGCAAGGGGTTATCGGGAGTGAAAGGAAATGAAAAAACTTTTGAAAGAACTGGACACCCAGTCCTAAACAGAAAACAAAGAATAAATCTTTACTTTTGTTCAAAAGACATGGAAGGAGTATGAACCAGACAATAGGCACATATATCTTATCCAGGTAATTAATTGTAAATTATATAAATGCCAAGTACCTAGCATATAAAAATTGCTCACAAGTTCACTTCATAAATTCAGTTATCAGTGACTGTATCTAAGCTAAGTTTGGACATCATTATCACTAAATCTATTTAATTTTTTTTTTTTTTTTGGTTATAATGAGTTAAAGTACTAATTTGACTAAAGAACTATATCTGATTTTATATGCACCTGAATAATACAACTGATTGATTCATTTTCTTTGGTTTATCAACCCTTTACAAGTTATTTAAAACCAGAAAATATTTTTGGATTGTTAGGTTCTTATTTTTTAAAGTGATGATATGATACAAGTCATTTTGGATTGTTAGGTTCTTATTTTTTAAAGTGATGATATGATACAAGTCATTTTGGATTGTTAGGTTCTTATTTTTTAAAGTGATGATATGATACAAGTCATTTTGGATTGTTAGGTTCTTATTTTTTAAAGTGATGATATGATACAAGTCATTTTGGATTGTTAGGTTCTTATTTTTTAAAGTGATGATATGATACAAGTCATTTTGGATTGTTAGGTTCTTATTTTTTAAAGTGATGATATGATACAAGTCATTTTGGATTGTTAGGTTCTTATTTTTTAAAGTGATGATATGATACAAGTCATTTTGGATTGTTAGGTTCTTATTTTTTAAAGTGATGATATGATACAAGTCATTTTGGATTGTTAGGTTCTTATTTTTTAAAGTGATGATATGATACAAGTCATTTTGGATTGTTAGGTTCTTATTTTTTAAAGTGATGATATGATACAAGTCATTTTGGATTGTTAGGTTCTTATTTTTTAAAGTGATGATATGATACAAGTCATTTTGGATTGTTAGGTTCTTATTTTTTAAAGTGATGATATGATACAAGTCATTTTGGATTGTTAGGTTCTTATTTTTTAAAGTGATGATATGATACAAGTCATTTTGGATTGTTAGGTTCTTATTTTTTAAAGTGATGATATGATACAAGTCATTTTGGATTGTTAGGTTCTTATTTTTTAAAGTGATGATATGATACAAGTCATTTTGGATTGTTAGGTTCTTATTTTTTAAAGTGATGATATGATACAAGTCCTATAAATTATAAAGTGATGATATGATACAAGTCCTATAAATTATAAAGTGATGATATGATACAAGTCCTATAAATTATAAAGTGATGATATGATACAAGTCCTATAAATATGATATGACAAGTCCTATAAATTATATGATATGACAAATGATATGACAAGTCCTATAAATTAACCCATAGTTTAGATGAGAATAGGTGAATTCATATCTTCCCCAAGGGTATTTACGCATAAGTGAATATAATGAACCCTCCTGGAATTGAAACTCAAATTTCCAATTAACAATTCTGAGCCATTATCCATTACACCATCCGCACATTTAAGTTTACAATACCTGATATTCCCAAGTGATTACCCACCTAGGTACTCACCTAGTTCAATATAGTTTAACTTCAGTGAGCGAATGAAAACTGGTGTTTCAATAATGTGGCCATAAACTTACCTTAATAAATTCTTAAGTAACTAATTAAAAAAATAACTATATTAATATAAGTTAATAAAGAGTACTGAACTTATGTAATATATGGCAGTGAATACTGGATAATATCCTCACAAATAAAAAAAAAAGGGCTGGAAGATGTGCTTTTACAGAAAGAAGCTCCGAATTCCATGGACAGAGTGAATAAGCAATGAGGAAGTTTTAAGGGAAACGAAAACAGAAATGATGTTTATATTTAGTATCAGAGAGAGAATTAAAATTTCAAGGATAAATAATAAGGAAGAAAAGGGCTTGGAGAATTTGATACTCACCAGACATATTAAAGCCAAGACAGAATGAAACTGAGTAACCTAATAGTTAAGTGCCATACGTGAAACACGTTTGGGCGATCATGTCTTTTTCGAGACATGACTGATTGGGCAGAAGATTATCCCGCAGTAGGTTGCCATTGCTTTCTGCAGTAGACTGGGTACCAGCCAAGGCTATAGAACCCAATCTGTCCTGTTATTTAACCCATAACTGGAAGGAAGAGACGGATTAATACCTTTCCCAAGAGTATTTGAACATAAGTGAATGCAATGAATTCAACTGGAATTCGAACTTGGCTCTTAAAAGGATGGCAGAAAAGTGAATGAACTACTGTATTCTCCTTCCATGTTCTCACTCAATCTTTATTTCAAGTCTTTTCCTTACAGTCTTACAAACTAGCAACTATGAGTGTTATACAAACTTTATAATATGCTATTTTAAATTTCAAAGAAAGCATTTGGTCAGAGTAGTGTAAAAGCAACCAAAAGGTTTTAGGATCTATCACAGGTAATGATTAAGGCTTATTAGTATTTATTGTTAATGAAATTAGCTTAGAAGCAGACTTATTTAATAGACATTGAAATGTGCATAACAGCCATCTATCAAATAAAATTATTTTTTTCATTTTCAAACTTTACTGCAGCTGTTTTTGTTGATTGTTTGAACACACACCTGCAAAGTTTATAAAGAATATTATATATTACCCAGCTGTATAGAGCAAAGAAAAACTATTTACATTTAAAAACATTACAGCCTAAGCAACAACAAAGATGAATTTCATGTATCTTCATCCTATTGATGACTAATTTCAGTTGACATTTTTATGACTTGGCTGACACATTAAACCAGTCATGTCAATAAATAATTTTATAAATAAAAACTTATGTATTTAAGTTCAAAGTATTAAAAGATCTGTATAATTACAAAAGAGGGCTTTAAATGTTGAATTTTGTTAGTTTTTTCTTTTTAACTGTCATATCTAATATATAAAGCTCAAAAGTTTCATTGTGTCTGCTTGAAACTCAGATATATTGTTAGTTGTTCATGTGTGCAAATATTATGGTGAAGCAGTGACATCAAATAAATGCAGTTTTATCATTTATTTCCTCTATGGGGCTTACATCTTGCCCAACAGTTCTTGCTTAATGAATACTAGCAGTATAGCCCGGCATTGCTCAGGTGTAATGAAAGCTTTAAAACTAATCCATGGTCCTAGAGCTCAGACTCTTTGGATGTTGACACGAAAGACTAAAAAGCAATAGTTGTTTCCAGTTAAAGCGAAACCATAGACTGAAAGAAAAACAAATGAATGTAAGTCAAATTTTTATTTCCTGGTATCGATATCAAATAAGATTTTTTTTGTCAAACTTAATTTTGAAGGCTAAATAAGTCCTCTGAGTAAATGGTATCATGGCTGAGACTAAGAACTACAATTATACTTACTTAGCGCCAAACCCGAAGCAAAAACTAAAATAAAAGGGCTGAAAAAGATACAGACATACAAGCAGATAAACAGACACACAAACATCTTGCCTTTTATATATATATATATATATATATATATATATATAAAAAATAGATTTTCTGCACTATTCTGAGAACAGCAACCTTGAAACTTGTGAATATCATTTCTTATGTTTGTCTATGAGTGTATCAAATTTGATTAAAATCAGGCCACTCTTTCTATAACCCAATTTTCTCGATTATCAATTTTCAATATTTATCGGGAGTACCTTGACACAAAACCGAGCTAAGAACACTCGCAGATGCTTATAGTACAACTGTGTAAATTTTAAAGAAAATAGGTTCAGTAGTTTCAGAGTCTATAGGTAATGGGCACACACAGAGACAAAGTTCCATTCATAAATAAGTTTAGATTAGATTAGATAACTACTTTATGCACACAGTTTAAAAATAATTTTAAACAACTTATTCATTTTTAATTTGGTCTTATGATCTTCAAAAATAACAGATTATTTTGTTGGTAGCTGAAGAAATTTTTTTTCCTTGAAAGTGCTAATGACCTTAACATTTTGATCACATGTTTTGACAAGATAAAAAAAAATCTAAAATAGATATTTATTTTTTAAAGATTTACTTGTATTTTTTCAATGTGATTTTGAAATTCCATTAGCTTAATTTTGTTCTTGCATATTTTACTTATGTCATATATTCAGAACATTAAATTTTTTTTTTAATCGTATCACCCCGAGCAAGGCGTTAGCGCCACTGATGTGCAAGGGGCTACATAATAGTGAAAAGATTGGAAAAGAGAAAGCCGGAAACCACATCCTAAACAGGGAACAAGGGATGAGCCTCTTAACCTGTTCAATCGACGTGGGTGGTGTGTGAACTGGGCGATAGATAGATCTATCTACTCCAATTGAAAAAAAAAAAAAACAAAAAAAAAACAAAGTGAGAAGATTAGAAAAGAGAAAGCCGGAAACCACATCCTAAACAGGGAACAAGGGATGAACCTCTTAACCTGTTCAATAGACGTGGGTGGAGTATGAACCGGGCAATAGATAGATCTATCTACTCCAATAAATTTATGAAGTAGATTATAAGTATTCAACTTGCAAGATCATTTTTTTTTTTTTAATCATATCACCCCGGGCAAGGCCACAGGTGTGCAGGGGGCTACGTAAGAGTGAAAAGATTGGAAAAGAGAAAGCTGGAAACCACATCCTAAACAGGGAACAAGGGATGAGCCTCTACACCTGTTCAATAGACGTGGGTGGAGTGTGAACCAGGCGATAGTTCAGTCTATCTACTCCAATTGAAAAAAAAAAAAGGAAAAGTGAAAAGATTAGAAAAGAGAAAGCCGGAAACCACATCCTAAACAGGGAACAAGGGATGAGCCTCTACACCTGTTCAATAGACGTGGGTGGAGTGTGAACCAGGCGATAGTTCAGTCTATCTACTCCAATTGAAAAAAAAAAAAAGGAAAAGTGAAAAGATTAGAAAAGAGAAATCCGGAAACCACATCCTAAACAGGGAACAAGGGATGAGCCTCTACACCTGTTCAATAGACGTGGGTGGAGTGTGAACCAGGCGATAGTTCAGTCTATCTACTCCAATTGAAAAAAAAAAAAAGGAAAAGTGAAAAGATTGGAAAAGAGAAAGCCGGAAACCACATCCTAAACAGGGAACAAGGGATGAGCCTCTACACCTGTTAAATGGAATGTAAAAATTTGACTTTCCAAGTGCTTTCAGCCACTTTATTGGCCAGTCTTAAGTGTGTCAGGTTTCTGATGTTATTCTTTCCTCATATTTTGACTGAAACACAATTTGTTTTTTTAAAAAGTAGCGTTCTTTAAAAGCTGTCACATGATGTAAGCAACTGGAAATCGTATGAGCATCTGTCTATTTTAAAAAACTTTCAAAATTCCATATTCACTATTAAATAATGTAAGGTAATAGAGAATTGTTTGATATACAGTGTCTTTCTTATAGCAAGATGCTTTTGATATGGTGATTTAAATAGTATTCTTATATTTTCAACCAGAATTTTCTTTAAGGGTTCAGGTATTGTACTTTAGTTGGATAGGTGGCATGTAAGATACCTACTCAAAGAAGTAGTAGAATGTCCAATATAGGTAACTGATTTATGATAAGAAAATCTTGTACTTAGCATTGAAATTCATGTACTATATTAGTCATCACTAGTTTAAATTTGATGAAGTTATTTTGATTAGAAACAACAAGGTTTGCAGTCTTGCATTTTCAACAATATATTATAAATTGTACATGTTTATGAGGAAGTACAGCAAAAATATGGCCTTTAGTAATTGTTTGTATGGCAAATTAGTCCTGCTTATAATTACTGTGCATCTGGTTGCAGTAAGATATGTTGATTTTTTTTCTTTTTTTGCATGCTATTTTTAATACTGGTGTCGTGTATTATTTGTAAGAACAATTTCATTTATTTATCAATGATACACTTGGGAAAATTATTGTTGACTAATGCTTGTTTCATACATTTTAGTTTACTCAAAAATATTGTTTGCAAGGAAGAAATTTGGTGTGTTCTATTTAAGAATGGAAGAATGAACTGATACCATTACAAAGAAATATGCATTCATTAAACAGAAAACGCTGCCTTCTGGTCAAATTTCTATTCATTTTTCCAGAGAAAAGAAATGAGAGAGAGGTGAACCAGACAATGAAAAAGAAACCAATAAACAGTAAAAGTGATATAAGCAAAATTAGGATGACAGACAAATGGGAGGGAAGAAAAAAAATAGTAACATGGAGGGAGTATGTGAAGTAAAGAAAATGAGAGGGTAGAAAGATCAGGACCATGGTAAAAAAAAAAAAAAAAAAAAAAAAAAAACATTCTCATTTTGGTTTTGTGTTTTTATTTTGATCACATGATCAAAATAACTGTTTCTATTTTAAAGTTTAAAATATAATTGAATTAATTCCAGGTCACCTTATTTTTTTTTTTAATCATATCACCCCAAGCAAGGCGATAATGCCACTGATGCACAGGGGTCTACATAAGAGTAAAAAGATTGGAAAAGAGAAAACCGGAAACCGCATCCTAAACAGGAAACAAGGGATGAGCCTCTTCACCTGTTCAATAGACGTGGGTGGAGTGTGAATTGGGCGATAGTTTAGTCTATTTAAATCATTTTAGAACTACATTGTACTTATAAAATACCAAACATTTAAAGTTACTCTCCATTTTCTTATGCTAATAAACTAAACAAAATAACATTCTGCTTCATACTGAATATTTATGATTTCTCCGTCCACAAGAGAATAATTTCTATGTCATCCCCATGTAATGGATTCTTCTGATCTTCTGGTTAAGTTAGAAAAATGTGAAGCACTATATATATATATATATATATATATATATGGGGGGAAGGGTACATAAATTTGATGTATCAAGAAGAATCTTGGGGAAAATTTATGACAAAGTGGAAAAATTTAAATGGGATAGCAAGAATCTTAAGACAAGAAAAAGTAAAAGTAAAAAAGAAACCTTTATTTTTTCTACTTTAAACACTTCTATATATTACAAAACTATTTCTCCTTCTACAGGCTAAACCTTATACAATAAAAATTGTTGGCCAAAATTCAGTAATTGTGTCAAGCTACAGATTTACTGATATATTTGTTACAGACAAGTTTATAACAAGAAATATCTGTGAAAGTTTCATAGTTCTATTTGAATTTTTTGAAGAATCTTAATTTAATGATTTAATAAACTCATAGCAAATTTTATAACAATGAAATATCCTATATCACATTGTTAAATATTTGAGCTTAACAACTTTAACAAAATATTGCAATAACAATCATAATTATGAATTCTGGTCATTATTTCAATAGATAATAAATAAAAAGATTTGAAATTGACAACTTTTTCCATTTCACTGAAACAGCCTAAAACATTTCTGTTTCCTTACTGAAACCAAGTAGAATTTTCATGTCTTCAGGCTTTCCACTAGATCAAAACAGAGCAGTTCATTATTTATGAAGTATTGGCAGGGCATAATGGTCACTGTAACTAAGAGAGCAACAAGCCATTTGTACATTTCAACCGTTTTACGCTCCTGCCTTTTTCAGATGCTAGGAACTTCAAACCGACCACTTTACTACAATCAATAGGATATATGAACTCCATTCCTTGCCTAGAGCCTCTTCTGGAAGTCATGAGTTATCTCCTCCTAATCCTGTAAGTTACTTGTTCACCACTGCTGTAGTCTGGTATTGAATTCACAACTCCTTGGGTCAAGTCACAGGCACTAACCAACATCTATATCCACTGGGTCATGTGTTCTTAAGGACACATGGCCCAGTGGATGCAGTAACTTACAGCATTAGAAAAAGATAACTTATGACTTCCAGACCCCAGTGATTGTAATAAAAGGTTCAATTCAAAATTCCTAGCACCTGAAGAAGGCCGGAATGTACAATTTCCAAAACGTCATACAAATGGCAAGAAAGATGAGGACAATAGTCCACATAACAAATACTGTAAAAGTAGTATGTTTTTAAATATGGTATAGCAGAATATTTCGGTTCACATTTATCTGAAAGAAATAAAAATGAATCTTAACTTTTATTCTCATTAAATTGCTGGACCATGACACCCACACTGTCTTAGTTTAACAATTAGCCAATCCAACACTCAAGATAGATTCAATCACTTTTCAGCTTTCAGCCCAGTATTCTTTCCTTTTTAAACCAAAATAATTCTCTAATTAAGATTTCTGTTCTTATATTCATTGGCATGTTTTTCTGCTAACTTCTGTTTCTTTAGTTTCAATAAATAAAAAGCAATGCCAATACATTTTTATGCAAATATTTAGATGATATAAGATGGATCAATATTGGTTTGTGTTCTGGCAACAAAATTGCTAAATTCTATGAGAAAAAAAACATTTTTCCAGCTACCTGTTCTAAATATTCTTCCAACACAAGTCACAATCTAATAGAAAATTTGTTTTGCTAAACAATTTATTAAGGAAAGCCAATGAGATGATAATTAATATTAATAATCTATGCATCTTTTCAGTGTTACCAATATTAACCTTGTGTGACAACAACTATCAGAAGTGAATCTGGAGGTGACAAATGCTAAGCTATCAAGAATAATTTAATACTAAACAAAAGGGAAAAATTGTTGATACAAAAATTCAATACAAGAAGGGAATTTTTATATCGACTCAAATGCTTCATTAATGATAACACAAGCAATTCACTGTAATTAAAATGAATATTTTCTGTTTTTAAGATTGTGTCCCCTAATAATAAATCTTTTTAGTTCTTTACCTTGTTTAGGTTGAATAAGTCCAATAAGAAAACATCTGTCTTACTCCTTTCTTTTTATATACATGTTGAATTTGTTTTCTATCTCATTTGTAACACTATAAGCATTTTCGCATTGGGACATGTGAACACCTCAAGAGACTATCCTTTTGCAGAAATCCTAGGAGACTAATGCAGGGTTAAACCCTACTGATCTTGATTAATAGCAGTTACTTCATTACATTCAGCCTTTATCTATCTTTATTGAACATTTAAATTCAGTTCTCACAGAATTTGTGAACAGATATTTACAGCGTCTCCCCACCAAGATGTGGATGTGACACAAGGTCAATTTTATTGTGGGGAATACATACACACAGGACAAGGCCAAAAATTATCTAATCCCATGCAACTGTTAGTTGCTACTACCAATCCATCACTAGTGCAATGGTGTGATTCAGCCTCAGGACACTGTTCTCTGGGACTGGGCATCTTTCAGTATAAATTTTCTCAGAAACATATCTGTCCTTGGACAAAGATACAATGGATCCACACACTGCCCAAGGACAAAGACATAACTGAGAGATTATCCCAACCAGCCAAAAAATGGCAGGTAAAAATGGCAGAATTTGTGAATACAAAGTTGACAAGATTATGTTTCATAATTGTCAAGGATTATCTGCTTAGAATTTTGGTTTCTTAAATGATCACATTTTTATCAAAAGGTCTTACAAGTCTAGATGACTACTCACTAGACAAAATTTTAACAAATCCTATTACTACCTGCATATAAATGGCCACTTTTGATCAAGAAGAGTAATTTCTGTTAATAACCCCATATACACAGAATTTTCACTTTAAATATGGCCTTGTGCCATATATGACAGTGGGCATGTGAATAAATACCTATATACACACCCACAAAAATCAACATTCCTACTAGATCAACAACTGCATATACACATAAAATTTTAAAACACCTGTTTAATTCATCAGTTTCAGCCAAGATTGATTAAATTTTTTTGACAGCTTATCAGCCTTTTGCAGGTCCTTTAAAGCCAGAAAATTTATAGATTGTAAAAACTTTTTAAAAGATAATCATATAGTAATATAAGGTCTATTAATTAACCCATAGCTGGGTGGAGGAGAGATTTTATGCATTTCCCAATGTTATTTTTGTGTAAGTGAATATAATAAACCTAACTGTAATTGGAACTCTGATCTCCAGTCTTCAATTCCAAGCCATTACACAACCCACACATCAAAGCTCACAGTACCTAGTATTCCCATGGGGTCATCCATCTAGGTGACCAGGGTTGACATTGCCTGTGATTATACAAGGACTGGTGTTTCAACATGATATGGCCATAAGCCTTTTAACTCAAGAAATATCAATTATTGTATTTGACAGTCCACATAACATTTTTTTCAACAATGTATTCACTGAAATGAGCATTGTGGTGCAGTGAATATTGGCTCGGAAGAAGAAATCAGAGAGCCAAGTTCAAATCCCAGTTGAATTCACTGCATTCATTTACATGCAAATACACTTGGAAAAAGTATTAATCATCTCTTCTCCTTCTAGTTATGGGTTAAATAGCAAGACAGATTGGGTTCTATAACCTTGGTTGGCAACCAGAGTAGTGCAGAAAGTAATGGCAACCTACTACAGGAAAATTTTCTGCCCAGTCAGTCATGTATCTTTCGAGACATGACTGCCTAAGCTTGTATCATACAGAGCACTTGACTGATTCTATGGTTCAGATTATTGTTCAGATTAAATATTGGTTCATACAGGTTCTAGACTACATATTTTCAGCAAGGTGATTTTTTTTTCCTAAAAATGCTTCAAATTGTTTTCAAGTAGGTCTCAAACATAGTAGAAATGGTCCAATTAAGAGAATTTGTTCAGTAGCATTATAAATCAGCCAGAAGCATTTTCACCCAAAAGATTGATGGCAGCCAAAATACCAAGTATTTTCCTTCTACTGTTTCTACAAGAAATGTTGCTAGCTAGCAGGATAAATCCAGACTTTAATTTAAAAAAAAAAAAAAGTAAATAAAAAAAAATTAAAAAATAAAACTCTGTATGGGCAGAGAAAATGGTCTCCAGAGGAGCCGAGATGGATTTGGTATCCTAAGGTGTTGATAAAGGGGAAGAGAATTTCATTAAGGCTAATCTGAATCATTTGTCAACAATAGCCAGTATTTAGCACTCTGTAAATCAGGGTCAGAGAAAATAAAGATAAGCTTATCTAGTCAATAGTTGAATGAGGGAAACATGGATTAAGTTTTTGCTTTAATTATCCTCAAGTTGGAACATTGGTGAAAAGTAGTCACTCCCAACAAACACTCACAGAGCTTTTTTTATACATAGTGCCATATAAAGCAACCAAGCAGATGACAAGTTAATCGCTCCTTCACTGTTCAAGGATTGATGAAACAAATCCTCTTTCCTTATTCCTGAATTTCTTCTTAGCCATTGACTAAGTTTCATTACTCTTTCACTTATTTAATATCCTCATCTTTGTTATTACATTTTGGTTGATATATTTTCCAGCCACTCTGAAGTTTATATTACATCAAGTCATCAGTATTTTTTCTAACATGTCACCACCTGAACAGGAACTCTTCCCAGATCTGAAGTGTTAAAGTATTTATTTATTTGCTATATTTATCCAACCCTATTTGCTAGTGCCATATTATGTTGATACAAAGTTTCCAGTGTCAAAATTTGTATCATCATACTGACTGATTTGTTTTTTTTATAGCTTAACATATTTTTGGTTTTGTTTTTATGGCATATCAACCTCGGTGGGTCATTTATTGCCAACTAAATTTTATTTATTTATTGCTGGTAATACCTTTTTCTTCCAACAATTTATTATTGTTTTTTACATAAGTTTTGTGTCTAGTAATACTTTTTTTCTTTTCGAGTATCAAGATTCATTGGGATTTGTTTTTAAGAGCAGGGTCCCCAAGTCCTACCCTGTTATTTAACCCATAACTGGAGGGAAGGGATGGATTAATACCTTTCCCAAGGGTACCAGTGCTTAAGTGAATGCTCAACTGGAATTCGAACTCGGTTCACCGATTTCTCTTTCCGAGCCGATATCCACTGCACCGCAACGCACATCCGTCACTAAATGCTTACAGCACCTGGTATTCCCAAGCGGTCATCCATCTAAGTACTGACCAGGTTCAACGTTGCTTAACTTCGGTGATCGAGCAAGAACCGGTGTATTCAACATGATATGGCCGTAAGCCTTAACATATTGCAGATTATTTAAAGTGAGAAGACAATTTTAGATTGTAAGATTTTTTGGAGGAGAAAATTATTCACTGATACAAGTCCTACTAATTAACCCATAGCTGGAGGAGAAGTGGATTCATACCTTCTCCCAGAGTATTTGCACATAAATGAATAACAAATCTGACTGGAATTAGAACTTTGCTCTCTGATTTTCAATTCTGAGCAATTACCCATTACACATACCCCACATATTCAAGCTTACAGTAACTGGTATTTCCAAGCAGTTACCCATCTAGGTACTGACCAAACTTGACATTGTTTAACTTGATTGTTTCAACATGATACTGCTGTTAGCCCTTTTATTCTGATAAACACATAGCACTATTATTTAGTATTATTCCCAGTTTATTTTAAAGATTACACTAAATTTCAACTCCATTTTTTATGCTACCAAGGAGAAAAAATAAATTATTTCAGTTTTGATTTTAAGAACTTTTCAGTTTTTCAGACTTGAATTGTGGACAAACATTTTTCCTGGAATTAAAAAAAGTACTAATCTGAAGAAGGCAGGTCAGAAGAATGGTAAAGTGCTTACTGTCCCAGCCCCCATGATTATTTGTGGCATCAAATTTTCAATACAAGAGGTGTCAGCATAAGCCTCAAAATTAAATTATATATGTAACTCTGAAGTCATTTTCCTTGCCCAGCAAAATGTTTTTCTTCCAATGAATCAAACAAGTCAATTTACTATTGTAGTACAATCTGTCCAAATTCCAGCAATTCATAGTAATAATTTCTCTTTAAAGATGAAGGCTATTCTAGATCTAGCCAAGTGTTTTGTTTGTTTGGGATTCTTATAAACAAATTTAACTTTATCTTCTTAGTGTTTTTTTTTATCTCAAAATCACTATGTCATGAATAAAATAAAAATGGGTTTTTCAAATGCTGACTGATGTCTCTTTCATGTTCAAGCTGGTTTTTTTTGTTTTTTTTTTGCTTCTGAACCTTGTCTCAGATTTGTTATATACATTTAACTTTTTATACAAGCTGAATAAGACTGAAAGTTAATTCTAAGATTTTACTCACATTGTATAAAAGATAATACTGCAAATTTTTGCATCAACCTTTAAAATTTTATCTTCTAGACCAAAAAGCTTTATATATATAACTCTACCACACTGAAATGTGAAGGTGCATTGGGATAGCAAAAGATATCTTCTAAAAGCTAACCAAAGTATTAACAGGAAAATTTAATCAGAAACAAAGAGTACCAAAATGTAAAATGTTTTTATCTCAACTGTTATACTATTAACCTGACATTTTTAGCTCATATAATAAAATTAAGAGGCACTATTTTCTATTTTTGGATCAACCCAGATATATTTATGGTATTTTATTTATCAGTTATTAAAAAATAAAGAAATCCTGCAATATCAAAGGAAAAAAGTGTAATTTGTACTGTAAATAATCATGTAATATAAACTGAAATATAAATAAAGTCTAGAATAAATTGGAGAAGTGGTTTGAATTCCAGTTAAGTTTAAGTGGATATAATGAACCTAAAAATATGTGCCTCATTCAAGTTTTTTTTTTAAAGATCCAGACTTGGAGATATTGCTTACAATAAATGGGGTGTCTACCAAATACAAGTATTCACTAAAAAATAAAGTTTAAAATAAAATATTTTAACATCAATTTGTCATAGTGCAATAATAATCTGTATAATTTCCAGCTATTCATAATAATGGCTAAAAATTATAATCAATTGAAAATACTAGTATTTAAAACAAAACACATAATAATAAAATAAAAGCACTTAATATCAAAATTCCAAGTACTTTATTAACGTTTTTATTTAAAAAAAATAAGTGTGTTCTCATGAAAATATTTCCAAAATATCTACTTCTTTGGAAAAATATATATATATTATGCATTGATAAATTCTGAAATACTTATTTTCATTTAGTAAGATTATGATTAATTATTAATGTATAATTTTTTTGTCTGAAAGTGATGTGACTATTCATCTGGAGACTAAAAAAGTAAAATGTGTTCATGTTTATGTTTGGAACCTAGGAACAGGCATCTTGACTATGATTAAATCTTAAACATGTTATTCCAAGGGATTTCAACACATTAATGTATTTATTTCCACATTAAGATATATAAATGTACAAATGTATTGATCTTTGTCTGGTAAGGGGTTACAATGGTGGAGAATAGGAGAATGAACTTGCCACACAGTCACATAACAGTCTAACAGACTAGCTTGTTAAACTACTTCAAAGCAAGATTAGGCATTTGTGAATAGTACAGATAGAAAAAGAAAGAATTGTCTGTATCCAAAGCTGAGGATTGTATGTCTGATTTTATTAGGGACCTCTCAGTTGTCTGGCCTGGGTTTGACTCCTATTCAGCCTGTATTACCAACAGACCATATGATGACCTTCCACTTAAGGGAATTGTAGAGGCTTATCTCTTCAATTAACTAAATACATTCACTTTTTATGTGATCACTAAAACAGCTCAACATTTTTTTTTTATCAAACAACTATGACATACTTTGTCTCAGTGCAAGTGCTCAAGGATGAAATCACTAAAATAAAATAGCAAGCATTCAAACATAAGGCATAAAAACCCAATTTGCCAGTTACTTTTTAATATATTTTGATTCATTTGACTCAGTTTCCAAAGTATTAATATTCCATGTATTTATCTCACAAAACTTTTTTTCTTAGACTTAAATCTTTTAATGCCGCTACTATAGAAGAGGATGTGGGTCACATACAAAGTAACAAAGTCATACCATCTTTCTTATTTCCAAGTATGTTTATTGACATTCATTACTTTCAACTTTTATCTCCCAAATTGAATGCTAAGACAACCAAACAACTTAATTACTTTATTTAGGTTTTTTTTAACATAAAAAAAAAAAAAAAAAAAAAAGCATAGACACAGTTATTTGAGAAATATTTTTTAAACATTAATCATCATTGCTTTTAGTACAAAAAAACTATTTAAAAAATTATTTGGAATAATTTTTTCTTTTATGAATGTGACTACCATAGACAATATTCTAATTATTTATGTCAAAACTAGTTTATTTTTGCTTAAAAAAAATTAGCAGTAATATTTAAGTAATTGTATCAGTTATATTTTAGGCAAGAGTAATTTATTGATGCTGAGCATCAGGAAGAGACAACTGAAGTTCCTGGGACATGCAATGAGGAAGGAGAGCCTGGAGAACCTGATACTGACTGGTCAGATAGAAGGAAGGAGAGACAGAGGAAGGCAGCGGATAACATATTTGCAGGGTCTGATCAGGTGGATGACGGAACAGGGATTGCCAGGAGCAACAGGAGCAAACATACTAAGAGCCACAAGGGATAGGGAGACGTGGAGAACCATGATCGCCTACGTCCTGAAGGGACAGGGCACATAGAAGAATTTTAGAGTATTTTGCTGTGCAACTGAATGTATGCTGCCTTTTAGTAATTGCAACAGCAATAAAATAACGAATCACAAAAAGTATTTTAAAAACGTATTATGAACAGATGCAAAAAAAATATTATTTTTCAAAGATCTTTTAAAATAATGATTTAAAAAATAATTGCATGCATTTGTGAATAAATCCTGAAAGTTTCATTAAAATTCAACATTTGATTTTTGCAAGAATTGCCAAATTAATGTGTTTTTCACCATTTAAAATCTGAATTACATAATATTACATTATCTATTGTAAACTCTGGTAATGATTTGGTTGCCTGCTAATGAAAAACAAACTTTTTACCAAAATTTCAAATCTGTTAGAAAGGATTTAAAAAATTTTAAAATAAAAAATACTTTGATTTTTCCTCTTAACAATAATAAACATTTTGTTGGAAAAACTTCCTTTTTATTAAATTTGGGGCCTTTTTTCTTTCATACTATGCTCTTTTTTTTTTTCAGCAAATTAGTAGATGTACTTAATATAGTACGCTCTATGCTCAGTGTGTATGTTAATATTTATCAATATATTAATTTACTAAGCTTGTACTACAAATTAGACAAGTACAATCCACAAGTTTACATCTTTACTTGTGTATACTAGCATGTCTGAAATCTTCATGACTACTTTTGGGGTCAAGCCAAAGTCAATCATTCTACCAAAACAGTTAAAGAGGAAACAGATTTCAATATAAGAAGGACACTTTGGCTCCATATCTGTTAAGTCCATCCAAAATTGAAGCTTGCTTTACAAAGAAGTATATTCAACAAGAGATGTCTTATCTTTCTTGTTTATAGATGTGGAAAAAGGAAGGAACAAAAAATATTGATACAAGTTATGTTAAAGAGTTGACATTTCTTTCATGGCAACCAGATACACTAACAAAAGTTCATTTTCAACTGATAGAAAGAATCTTTATATATCTACTTATAAAAGATTTAATGAAAAGCAAGCGTTGGAAGGTGGGTGGAAGGATATCAAAATGTGCTTTTCTCCTGTTTTTTATGGAAAAGGCCAGTAATAAAGAGCATCTTGATTTTGGTGAGACAGCAAAAAGTTATAATTACAAGATACAAATTGTAGTTGTCTGAAATTATGAAATGGGGTTTTATAACATTTTTTGTAAATTCTTTAACCCCAAGGGCAACAAGAGTCTTCATATAGGTACCTCTAATAAAAGAAAAAACACTGGGGGGGGGGGGGGGGAATGCTCAAAAACAAATTTTTGTTTTAATAGGAAAGAAGAATGTTTTACTGTTTTTATATACTTTTTTCATTTATTTTGGAACCTTGGAAATTTTTGTGAAAAACCTCATTTGTTGGCATTAATTCTAGACATTAAATTTGCACTGGTAATTTGAGAATCTTTTTATGGAGAAAAAAATTGATTTTGAAATTCTTACAAAAATCAGATGTCAGATTTTAATGAAACTTTCAGGACTTATTCAGAATTTAAAATTATTTTTGAAACATTTTCTTTTCAGAAAATCTTCGTAAATTTTTTTTTTTTACATCTGTTACTCGACACACACATACCTCACCACTACTTAATTTTATGAAATGTCAAAAAAAATTCTTTATTATAAAGCTTAATATTTACATTTATTATGACAAATCCTGATAATTTAAATTAATTTTTTTTTGGTCAAACAGGTTCCCAGTTACAGAGAATCTGCCCTGAATTTTTAAATTTTTATTATAATAATTTATAAATTTTTATCTTTTAAAATTCTGTATTAATTTTTAGAAGCCAATTGATAAATTAAAAATATTTACTAATCATAAATGGGAAAGCTTATGAAAATTCAGTTACTTTCAGTATTTTGAAAAGAACTTTGAATTTTTTTTTTTTTGCAAAAATGTGTTGATTTCTAGATGCAGATATCCATACATGACATTATCAGAAAATAAGAGACACCTGTATTAAAGTTCAAATTTATTGGTAATATTCTAACAATTTCTCAACAAGTGTCTTCATAAATAAAGCTATGAAGCCAAAACACAATATTAGATTACTTAGAATATTTTCTTAAAATTTTAAGATTACTGGATAGTTAAAGTTATATAATAAAGTGTTCACATTTTATTTTTCAGTTATGTTCCCCTTACTTAAATTTTCCAAAATTCAGGCTGTCAAATCACTCAACACAGCAGAAAAACACCTTTCTATGTTAAAAATATGTTAATATCTCATAAAAGCACCCACCTCCATGTTAACTTTTGAAAGATAACATTTGTAAGAAAAATAGTCTTTGTAATAATACAGCTTAAGATCAAGAAATAAAGCATTAATAGTAATGAATAAAATTCACTTATCTTACACCTACCCTGAGTTTCATGGAAATTAAAACTACTCATCAGGGAATTTATTTTCAGTCCAGTTCTCTGATGAACTGGTTTAACTATGAAACTTAGAGCAAGGACAAGATATACAGAGGTTTTTTTCATACATACATATATGTGTGTGTGTGTGTGTGTGTGTGCATGCTCAATAAAAAAATTATTACAGACACTGTTTTACTTTAAGACATACTACAGTAATTAAAACATTTATTTAAAATTTCTTCCTTCTGCATCTCGTTTTTTCCCCCCAATTCCTTGTCACCCTCTAGGATATTTTGTAAAAAAGGCTATTTTTTCCATCATCACATTTTCAATATCTAATTCTGATATTTGTTGGTCATAATTTTTAGGGATTAGTTAAACTTCAAAAACAGATCATTAAAAAGAATAGCCAAGGTTATACTGCAGTTTTATATAGAAGAAAATATACATTGTCCTAATATGTGACATCATTTTATATAGCATATCTTTTTTTTCAAATTACCCAAGTTAAATGGATCACAGGTTGTAACAAGAAATTGAAGTGCAGAGTTCAAATTCCAGTCAGGTTCATTACATTAACTTACATGTAAAGGTATTGAGGAAAGGTCTGAATCTACCACCCTCAGCTATGGATTAAATAGTAGCATTTGTGTCTGGAAAAAAAATCATTGTTATGCTTAAAAACATTATTTACGCAATATTTACTCACCAAAAAATTATTCTTAGGATCCAAAATGTGTTTCAGCTCTAAATAACCCACAAAGAGTTTTGTAATCCATAAAAAAGCAGAAACACAAATCAGTTACTTAGAATAGTCTAGTACAAAGCAGTACATACATCCACAGATTCATGATACCTAAGGTTTAAAATGAAATTTAAAAATTAAAAATCTTTTTTTAAACTTATTTTAGTTTTAATTTCAAGTTAATAGATTAAATTGAATATTTCCAATAAGCAAAATACTTTAAATTGACTGGAAGGTGTTTTTTTTTGTTTTTTGGGTTTTTTTGCTAAAAATTTGATTTTAGTGTCATTTTTAGTCACCAGCCATCAGAATATAATTGTGTTTATTAAAACATCTTCCAAAAATAAAATATATTTTTCTGAAACTGAGGAATATTAGCAGAAATCCATTTTTTTAACACAACAGTAGCTGTTTATTTAAGGTGTTGATGTGATGACAGCATGATAACAGATCTAATGTTGTTCTTGGGAGTCTTTATTTGTAAAGCATAATTAAAGAAAATGATATAAGCAACTTTCTTATAAAATTTTTAAGTACTCAGTAATCTTGAAAATTTAGGAAAATATTCTCTGTAATCTAATGCTTTATTAAATTTTAGAATTTTGGCTTTAAATTTACTATAGTTATCACTCTTATTTTCTGATAATGTTGTGTATGATCTCCCATACTTATAAAAGTAGACATATATACACATACAAAAAAGTTCTTTTAAAAATATTGGTATTTGATAATTTGTATTAAGCTTTTCAATTTATGATTAGTAAATATTTTTCACTTAATAATAACATCTAAAATGCTAAAATAAATGCAGAATTTTAAGATTTAAAATAAAAAGAATTTTTCTAATTAAAAAAAATGTAAACAATTCTTGTAAAATTTTATTATTAAAAGGATTTTTTTTCTCAAGGCAATAGTGTCTTTAATATATATTTTATTTATAAAAACAGAAGCTTTGCTAATTAAATAATGCCTTACTTTTATTGCATTTTTTTATTTTACGATTTAGACAGATTTTCAGAAAAATTTTGTAAAATGTTTTGCAAACAAACAAATGTTAAATTCTCCAAGAAGTTTTACTTTTAACTAATATAAATATTAATGGCTTGAAATTTAATTTCTCAGAATTTCATAAAACTAAGTGGAGAAGGGCATAAGAGATGTAAAAAAAATTTGATGCTAAAACTTTATTTTTATTAAGTTGGGGGCATTTTTCATTATGATATATAATTTTTTTTTATAAAGGAAATTAGTTGAGGTTCCTACAAAGATGAAGGATGAGAATTTCAGAGTAGAAAGATTGTATTGTACCAAATTTTCAACAGTCAGCCTGTGGGTAAAGAAAGAAAGTATCAGTAGTCAAAATGGTATCAATGGTAAATAATCAGCTATTTCCTCTTTGAGAAGGCTCAAATGACCATTTATTAAGCTTATTCTGATACAGTTACAATAGTGGAGTACCAAGTTAAGATTGAATTCATACCAATGTCAAATTAGTCTGCAAGACAAAATTATAAACCTTGTAAAATTAAAAACCAACCATTTCTTTATAGCTTAAAATATGATGGCTAAAAGTTGTTCTGTGCAGTGACAATGAACATAATTCAAGGAAAAGCAAAATTTAAGAGGAACATGTCTGTCCCTTATAATATCAAAGAACTATATTTCATCAGGGCTAACCTTAGTCAAGAAGAAAATCCTTTTTGCAAATAAATAATTTTCTATTTTCATGTTGACTAAAATTCTGTTATTTTAGTTCAAATTTACCTTTTTTGTTTCTAAAAAAAAAAAAAAAAAAAAAAAAAAAAAGTTTATGTAAATTAAAGTTTGAAATAGCTGTAATATCTGTAATGGTCATATTCTAGTATTAATTCCTTATCAATTTCCTCATTTGCAATTGATTTTTGTAAATTAATGTTACAAGATAATTATATATACAAGGCAGTGCTGAAAAGCTCTTTGCCCAACCCACTTTTCCCAGAAAGAAAGGCAAAAAAAAAGAGCCCTGCATTCTGATGTTTGGTCATTAAAATACAAACATTTTGGAAAAGAATCACACTTAGAATTTCCCCTCCTATAATATAATTACGCTGTCACTAGCAATGAGAATGCTTGGCATGTCTAGATATAAGCCTCTCTGCAATTGATCAAGATCAGGGTCTTTGTAAGATGCCTCATGCTTATAAAAGCAATGGGGGAAACTAGCAACCAGAATGACACTGTGTCTTGTGAAGTCAGTCCTTTTGGCACATTGTTCCTAAGTTGCTAAGGTTTCCGAGATGGTATCATTTTTGTTACCTCGTCTCTTCCTCCTCTCTGCTCATTATATCACATCCCATAGTTGGTGGAAGAGCAATTGGTTAGGCATTTCTCCCACTCTCAACACAATCATTTCTTACGTTACATTTTGGGGTACACACATTGTATAGGTTAAATATTAAGGCAGACTAGGTGCTTCAGCCTTGGGTGGCAGTCTAAAAAGAACTAATTAAATTAATTAAAAAAAAAAAAAGCAATGTCTGAAGCTGTCACCAGTAATCTTGAGCTACCTTACCAATGTATTAGTTATATTCAGAGAGTGGTATTCCTGCTGCGCTAGAATATTTGAGTTATAGGTATTTTTTTTTGGTACTTTGTCAGTCAATGGTTGGTAACTGGTGATAAAAATGTTTTTATGGATATTTAAAAACAATTTAGGATGTTCTATTTCTGTACTTGTTGAAAGATGATATGTATTGATACCACTTAGCTTTAAAGACAATTCTTGGTGCTGCCAATATAGAATTTATTAACTGCTAACTTAGAACTACTGCTGCTAACTTAATTTAACCATTTGGTTAAATGGGGGTGTATACCAAATGATTTTTCTGTTTCTATTTTTATTCTTACTATTATTGTTATTTTTAATATATTTGATGTCACGGCACTTATAGCCAATATTTTTTTAGGTAGTTGTGTTTTATGCTTGTAAAAGTCATCTTCACTGGAAGAGCTATTGCTAATTCTATATTCTATGGCAGCTCAGAAAACTTGCTCTGATAAGAAAGTCAGTCAGTTAAGCTTGGGCAATCATATCTCGAAAGAGACATGATTGACTGGGCAGAAGATTATCCCGCAGTAGGTTGCCATTGCCTTCTGCGATAGACTGGTTGCCGACCAAGGCTATAGAACCCAATCTGTCCTGTTATTTAATCCATAACTGGAAGGAAGAGACAGATTAATACCTTTCCCAAGGGTATTTGCACGTAAGTGAATGCAATGAATTCAGCTGGAATTTGAACTCGGCTCCCCGATTTCTCGTTCTGAGCTGATATCCAATGCACCACAACGCACATCCTCTGATAAGAAAAGAACTCCCAAATTTGATAGTGAGGGCTTCAGACTCAACACAGAGTACTATATCAAGTGCCTTCAGGAGGTAGTGCTGCCCTGGATCAAGAGGGTGGCTGCTGGAAGACCCTGTTTCTAGCAACAGGACTCTGCACAAACAGAAGAACCCAGTCATGTTTGTCAGACAATTTCTGCAACAACATCACCCCTTACATCTGGCCACCTAACTTCCCAGACTGCAAACCTCTTGATTATTAGGTGTTGGGCAGAGTTGAATAAGAGACTAACAAAACTCCTTGTAGCACCAAAGATGAACTGAAGGCAAAGATTATGGCAACATTCACCATCTTAAACAAGAAGACTGTTCAGAAGAATTGCAGGAGATTCCAAGTCATCCGAAGTTTATGTTTGAAGCCAATGGCAATTTTATTGAATAAATTTACTCTTTAGTATTTCATAATATTTTTGTATAATTTTGGTAAATATATCCATTAAATTGAGATGTCAGTTATATATATATATATAAATAAAAATGTAAAATTACACATTGAGGTCAACAGCAAAGGGCAGCAACAGCAATACTTAAACACAACCTTCAGGGTCTGAAGATTACATTTAAAGTTGAATGATTTGCCACTTGGTGTTGACGTCAGTGTCTAATTTTACATATACTGTTTCTGAGACTGAGCACTTATCTATCCATATAAGAAATTGGTTTTTGTGAAAACATATCCATTGCCCTGACACTTAATTATTAGTCACAGGTTGTGTATGTTTAGCAGTTTCTTCTAGTCATTTAAGTGTGCATATATTTTAAAATTATTATGCTCTAAATCTGAATCCTTGTGCCAGACTAGATGACTATATTTTAACTCTCTCACTGTCAAATAATCAGCTGTACATAAGACTGGCTAATATCAAAGTTTAAAGAACTTTGTCATGAGAATTAGTAGAAAAAAGATGCTTGCGTCAAAGAAATTTAGAAACTCTAATTTCTATCTTAAAAGTTGACATCAGTGAACCTTTTATCAGCTGACATTTAACAAACCCTTATCTCTTCCAAAAAAATAGAAAATAAATTTGCATATACATAGTTGGTAGAGATAAAAGAGCTTTAAAAGCATTAAATGCACAAAATTTTCCACTCTAGTATTTAGGTTGATGAGATATAATACAGATGAATATAATACATGAATATAAGAAGAACTGTATAAGACAGATTGTAAGAATATAACCTTTGATATAAAGAATCTTGAAAATGTCTCATAACTGAATACCTAATGTAATCTTGAGAAGGACCTCAACAATAAAGAAAAAAAAGAAAAGAAATGCAGACTGAAAAACAACTAACAGAGGATGGTGGTGATTTGACTGACAGAGACATTGTTACACATGGAAGCCACAAGCCAAATTAATTTTTCCAGCTTGGTGATGTAGTTGGAAAAATTCCAGATAACTAATTTGAGATACACAGGCTGATCTGTTCATTCAGTATCAAAATTTAATTTATTCCATTGTATAAGAAATTACAGAAAGTGATTAAATATTTTTATTTGGTCCTCATAATGATGACAAAAAAAGAATCAGAAGTGACACAAGAATTTGCCTATTATGAAAACACACTCATTTCATTCATTTTGATTGACTATTAGCCTATATTTAAGTCTCTTAAAATGTGTTGGTGCATATTGTAGATTATATAATCCAAATTGATCGTGATTAAAATAAATAAAAATAAAGAAGAAAATCTTTTTATTATTAGTACTTCTAGAATAAACTCATAATATTTACTCTAAAAATTATTTATACTATAAGGAACAGTACCAGCATATAACGAGAGAAAAAGAAAAAAAATTTTTTTTTTTCAAATTTGTAACATTGTAATGAAATTCATAATTCCGTTATCTCTTGTGGAGAATTTTGTACATTTATAGACAGAGTCAATAATTGTGAAAAAGTTTAACTCGGGCTGTAAATTTGGATATCTCAAAAGCTTTTGACAGAGTTTGGAATGTAGGTTAATTCATAAGCTGAAATGTCACTGTCTCGAGACAAACTTTTGAACTGATGTTCTCTGTCTTATCAAATCATGAACAGGAAAATTATCCTGAATGACCACTCTTCTAGATCCTTTTGTATTAATGCAGGTGTCCCCCATGGCTCTATCAATTGGACCTACTTTGTTTTTGATTTTCATTAATGAACTTCCCAATGGCATCAGCTCTCAACTTAGAATCTACACTGATGACAATCATTTACTCCCATCTCAATAGTAAGTCTGATCAATGATGTCAAATTGGTAACTGATGTCCAAAATGACTTTCAGTCTGATGTTAACCACTAATACCGATTGTACCTTCTCAGGTTAACATTCTTAGTGCATTTGAATTGTAGAAAGACTATACTGAATCCATTGGTAATATCAGCTACTAAAAAATTGGTTGTATGTCAGGCAAGACGATTTTTTTCTCTAGAATTTATCTATAAGCCTACTATTCATCCATTGCTTAGAATATTGTTGCCACATATGATCTGGTGCTCCTATTTATCTAGATAAAATCCAAAGAAAAATCAGCTATATTGTTGGTCCTGAACTTGTGTCTTAGCTTCAGTTATTTTCCCACCACTGTAAAGTTGTCTGTGCTTTTTTTTTATTGTAATTGTTTGGGTGAGCTTTTTGCTATGGTAACTAGACTTTTTTAAATTTAAGCACAGCACTAGATTGGCTACAAGGTCTCAGCAATTCACAGCTGAATTTGCTAGGTGCAATCATAAGTTCTATGCTAAGAGTTTCTTTTCTCACTTCTAGGACTTCCTTCCAGCCCCATGCTTTCCAGCTAAATTTAATTTTCAAAAATTTAAATACAATGTTAATCCAGCATGAATGCCACATAGTACTGTCCTCCAGATTCCTCTTCTTTCATTCTTGCTCTTTAGTAATGCTTTCATTTTCTAATTCTTTCAAATCCAGTAATCCCTTGTGTCTTAGTGGCTTTACTGACTTGCTTGGGGTAAACTCAATTAAAAAAGAAAATTAAAAAAAAAAGAAAAAAAATTGTTTATGTATCACTAATAGTGTAGAGAAAAGCACTTCTCCAAGATGAAACATCTTAAAGAATATATACAGATTGATAATAGCACAAGAATCATTCAGCAGATTTTCTCTCATTGTAATTTAAAATTTAGAACTAGGTTCTCAAGAACTTAGAATTTGCTGACATTTTGAATAAATTGCTATCCCAGAATGTTTTAATTGTTATCAACCAAAGAAAAATAAATTTTTTTTTTTTATAATATTTCTGGATGCCTCACAGTACATGTAAATAAGGGTCATGCAAAATATAAATCTTTATCTGGCCATGATTGTTTCAACAACCAATCAATTTATATTACAATAGTCAGTCAGTCAGTCAAGTGCCATACGTGATACACGCTTGGGCGATCATGTCTAGAAAGAGACATGACTGACTGGGCAGAAGATTATCCCGCAGTAGTTTGCCATTGCCTTCTGCAGTAGATTGGTTGCCAACCAAGGCTATAGAACCCAATCTGTCCTGCTATTTAACCCATAACTGGAAGGAAGAGACGGATTAATACCTTTCCCAAGGGTATTTGCGCATAAGTGAATACAATGGATTCAACTGGAATTCGAACTCGGCTCCCCGGCTTCTCATTCCGAGCCAATATTACAATAGATGGAGTCAAAGTTCTAGTAATTAAAATCTGATATTTTTAAGGCCCTAATCCCATCAGCAGAGTAATAAAACAGTTTTAACCATAAACATTTTCTCTCAAATTCTAAAATGAAATATGTTCATTCATATTAGATCTAGTTTAGATGTACCATAAAAACAAACAATGCTCTATTTAATCAATTTATCATTGCATTCATATATATATAAAAAACAAAATTTATGTTGATCTGCATTTTTTTTTAATCAATGCTTCCTAAATGTAAAACAAGCAGTCAAAGACCACAAACCTTCACCCAGGCTGTACCAACAATTATATCAGTGATTAGCAAGAAATGATTATTAAAATTAGAATAACTCCAATGAACTTGACTGCTCTCAAGAGTGAAAATACAAAAATGAAAAAACAAACTGAAAATCAAGCTGCAAAAAGTTTGTTTTTTACTTTTTAATATTCCAAAGTTGTATTTTGATTCATTTTTTATGTATTTTATCTTTTGTTTGGCTTTTAGATAACAATAACTAAATTTATATATAAATAATATTTTTATGGAAAAATAGTGCTTTCAGAACATGTAATGATGTAAAGCTATTCAGTATTTGGCATGTGAAACTGACAAGATATTACTAAAAAAACAGAAATATAAGCCAGAAACTTTATTCCGTACTGGATCAACCCCAAATCTAATCAATTTGTGCCAGTCATGAGGTCAATCATCCTTGAAAGTTTCATCCAAATTCATCCAGTTGGTCTTAAGATATCTTCGCCATGGACAGACAGACAAATGCAAATAAAAACAAGTAGAGAAAATAATTGATCTTCTGTCTACTCTCCATGCTATAAATTAAAACAATTCTCATAAATGAAATTAAGATAGGCATATATTTAGGCATATATTTAAACATACTTTAAAATTGTTTTCAACAGAGTCAAATACAATTTAAGAATTCATTTAATACAATATTTCTTGTATCAACATACAATATTTCTAATAACACCCATCTTATATATTAAACTCCTATTGAAACAGAATATTCTTATAAATAAATAAATATATATATATATATACACACACACTAATGGGTAAATTTTCAGCATTTTACACTTTAATTTTTACACCTGTGCAGTTTTTGATTTGATTTTGTTGACTTCACAGTATAGTAGGGCCAGTTGAGCACTGTGAGAAAAAGAGCACCATGACACAATTCACTTTGCCAGAAATTTAGAAACAGTATGCTGTACTACATGGCATTCACTCAGGAAATTCTAATATCTACATTTCAGAGTGTTTGGGTGTCAATCTGTGCAGAGTATTCAGGAAGAGTTGGATGATAACTCAAGTTAACATCATTGCAACATTATGCCTCCATTCACCTTTCTATATGAAAGCCTACATTAAATGCCTTGAGGAGGTAGTGCTTCCCTGGGTCATGAAAGTGGCTGCTGGAAGAATCTATGTCTGGTAACAGTATTGCACCATGCCATACAAGCAGAAGAACCCAGTCTTGTCTGTCAGACAATTTCTGTGATAGCATCACTTCTTACATCTGAACTGCAACCTCCTTGAATATTATGTGTAGGGTGGAGTTGAGCAAGAGACTAACAAAATTTCTTGTAATGCCAAAGATGAACAGAAGGCATGGATTATGGCAGCATTCACCAACAAAGAGACTGTCCAGAAGTTGCAAGAGATTCTAAAGTTGTCTGGAGGCCATAGTTGAAGCCAATGGTGATTTCACTCAATAAAATTTACTCATTAGTATTTAAAGGTATTTTTGTGTAATTTTGATGAACATATTTGTTAAAATGCAATGTCAGTTTTATTTTCCTTTTATCCATCGCACACTCTATGTGTGTGTGTGTGTGTG
This sequence comes from Ascarosepion bandense, assembly GCA_037127315.1. Taxonomy (NCBI): domain Eukaryota; kingdom Metazoa; phylum Mollusca; class Cephalopoda; order Sepiida; family Sepiidae; genus Ascarosepion; species Ascarosepion bandense. The sequence goes on along the minus strand of JBBBDQ010000547.1, from coordinate 13,867,686 downwards.
TGTGTGTATATATATATATATATATATATATATATGAGAGTGAGAGAGACTGCTTTCCACCAGTTATCTTCAAGCTTTTGCAACTTTTCTTTAAGAAAAAAAAAAAAAAGGAAGTTCCAAGAGTTGTTAGCACTTGATTTTGTTGGTTTTATTTTGCCCAAAATTTCAGCAGGCCCTTTCTTTGGTTTTTCTCAAGTGTAGAATGGAGGCCTTTTCATTTTTTTTCAAAAGTTTTCAGAAAACAAATTATTGACAAATATATTGATTGGATCAAGCCACAGAATATCTGAGAAAAAATCATCCTGACAATTTGTTCCATCAGGAATTTGGGAAAGGCATGGTGTACTGTTTGGCATTTGCACCAGAAGCTCCAGTACGAACATTTCACAATATTTGGATATCAATTTGAGGACAGTGAAAGGCTCTAAAACAAAGTCTATCCTGTTATTTAACCCATAGTTGTGGGGAGAAGAGATGGATTCATATCTTTCTCAAGAGTATTTACACATAAGTGAATGTAACAAACTCTGCTCTCCAATTTTTAACTGAACTGCAATCCCTTCCATCACACACACACAAAAATAGGTGTCCATTTATAGATACTTTTAAATTATTAATCCTTTTTTTAATCATTTCCCCCTAAGAAAGGGAATAAAGCTACTGGGATGCACAGTGTTACTGAGTGTTAGAGAATATGAGAAAATCCTCTATTAAGGAAAGAGGACAATTAACAAGAATTAAAATGACAGAAATTAACTTTGCATTTAATTTTTTTCAGATGAAAGTTGACTAAGTAAAAAGCTGGAATAGAGTTCCACAAACAAATAGTACAAGAAAAGAAACTGTTAGCATAGAACATACAGTTACATCTAGCCTTTTTAACTGTAAAATGAGGAGACCTTGTACTAGTACAATCTAAAGTTAAATTCATAAAGTTGAGGTACCATAGCAGAAAGTTCATCAGAACACTTACCATGAAAGCATTGATAGAAAAAGCACAGGGAAAATATATTATGGCAGTGGGAAAGGAACTGAAACAGAGATGCCAAATCAGGACCAATAACATTGCTAATTCTTTGGATTTTTTTCAAGAATCTCTAAATATAGCAGGGGCACCAGACCAGATATGGCAACAATATTCAAAGCAAGAATAAAAGTTAGGTAAGTTTATAAATATGTAAGATAGATTCTGGTGAGAAAAATTGTCTATTATGATAGAGCAAATCTACTTTCTTAGTTGAAGACCTAATATGCTCTTTCTACTTCATGCCAATAGAAAACATTAGTCTGAGAAGGCGTAATGAGTCATTCTTCTAGAGGTTAGCATCAGCCATGCTGGTGAAAGGTAAGACATGTTCTGAGATGACTAAAAGAGTAGTTCCATTTTTTAGGTGTTAAAATTGACAAGCCAGTCCAGACCGCATTTAACAACAGATTGTAGGTTATTTTTCAGATCAGCTGCCAATTTGACTTCAAACTTATCAGACTTACAATTAAGACAGGATGAAATAGTTTTGCCATCAGCAAAGATACATATTTGAGAACTTATGACATTAAGGTCATTTATAAAAATTAGAAATTATGTAGGGCCAAGGATAGAGTCCTGGAGAGCACCTGCATTTCTGCAAAAAGATCTAGATACTTTATGTGTATCTTAAAATGAAACGGAAAAAAAAATTATCTTCTCCGTTCATTTACCCTTGAAATATTGAAGGTCAAATAGCTTAAGGAGTCAAGCAAAATCTTGCTTGACCTATAGTTAGTGAAGTTATTTTTGTAAACCTCATTCTTACTGAAATGAATAATAAAATTTTACTCATTCTGCATATTTTTTGTATATCAATTACATAATGTTTCGGAAAGATATTTTTTTAATCATTTCATCCAAGAGGAAAGGTGAAAGTCACTAAAATGCAAGAGGTTACTGAGTGTGAAACAAAATGAGAAAACGAAAACATGAAGAGAAAAAAACCCACAGGGTTCAGAATCTCGCTGCTGACCTTGAGTGGGATCTACACTCTGTGGTGAACTGGGGCAAGAAGTGGCTTGTCAACTTCAATTCCTCTAAGACCAAGCTGTTGTCTGTCAACCATTACAGGCAACCTCTTCTGCCTCCCATAAGCATGGACCAGATAATTCTCCCGGAGAGTAATACACTACGCCTCCTCGGACTTACCCTGTCCTCAGACCTCAAATGGAAGCACTATATTGAATCCGTAGCAAAATCTACTGCTAAGAAGATTGGGTCACTATGTCGATCCAGGATGTTTTTTCCACCTGAATCCATCCTGCATATATACAAGTCAACCATCCGTCCGTGCATGGAGTACTGCTGCCATTTATGGTCAGGTGCCCCTACCGTTCTCCTCAGTGTTCTTGACAAGCTCCAAAGGAGAGTCTGTAATGTGATAGGTACTGATCTGGCGACTCGACTGCAGCCACTTTCCCATTGTCGAAATGTGGCCTCCCTCTGTCTCTTCTATAAATACTTTCATGGCTTCTGCTCGGATGAGCTTAAGTCACTGATGCCTCCTCAACAGGTGTTTACCCGTGCAACCAGACTGGCAACTGGGTCCCACCCATTCACAGTCAGGTTAGCCAAATGCAGACGACAATTCTACTCCTGCAGCTTCCTCTCTCGCACTTCCCGCCTGTGGAACTCACTCCCGTATTCTTGCTTTCCTGACGGCTACGACCTCCAGAAATTTAAAAGCAAAGTTAATACTCACCTACTAACCACTGGACTCTAGCTCTCTCCCTTCCCCTGTATAATCTTCACTTTCTCTCCGCCCATGAATCTGTCATTGCACCTACTTTCTCAGCTTTCTATTGTTCCTTTCTAACTAGCTTGTACTCCTCACTCTTTTCTAATTAATCTTTCTACATTTATGTAACCCCCTGCACATCAGTGGCGTTTCTGCCTTGCTCGGGGTGAAATGATTAAAAAAAAAAAAAAAAGAAAAGAAAAGACAGGGGGTGGTGATTGATGCTGCATTTAAAATTTTGAATATCATAGTTGACAATTTTTAATATCATGGTTGACAAGAAAGGAAGAAGCCAAAAGAAATTTCCAGAGGTAAGTGCAAAAGAAACTATTAAAATAGAACTTACAGTTACATCTAATAATTTCAACAATAAAATAAAAACTAGTTGCTAATCTGGTACTATATTTGAAGTCATGCGGTCAAAGTTCCAAAATTTGACCAATTGCCATGAAAATACCTATAGAAAAGATACAGGGAAGCTACATTGAGAACTCCTCCACTTAGTCTTTAATGTCAACACCCAAATCTCCATGGCCAATCAATAGTCGATCACTTTGCTTCAAACTGGGCTTTGTCCCATGTATTCAATTGATCACAAAGCCAGTTTGGGCTGAAAGTTGCTGAAATCTGCTGCCTCAATGATCCAGACAGAGCTGGAAGCCACAAAAAAAAAAGAAAAAAAAAAAAAAAAAATCTTTGTGAAATTATCAATAAGGTGTTTATATATATATATATATATATATATATATACATACACACACACATTCTGTTCGGTACAGTATTTGATTAGAGTTTATCACTCTTGCATGCAGACAACTATACTTCAACCCACAACTTTAATAGGATCCAACACACTAAGTTGGTTGGCCTAACTGCGGTTGTAAAGAAAAATGTTTCCATTAATTATCAGTGTTGCAAAATTTCACAAAAACTATTTCTGAGAATTTCATCTCTCTGACTAGGGAGTAACTGTCCTTAAAGGTCATAAAAACCCTCATGCCAGGAAAAACTGTTTCAAATCTAATTCTTAGACTGCTATCATTTTAGTAATTGAATCAGATATCAGGTCAAAACTGATATTATTACAGATTCTTTGGATTTTGACAAGAATCTCAAGATATGTAGTAGGAGCACTAAACCAGGTGTGGTAATACAGGACATGATGGATAAATTCTTGTCTAAATTATGCAAAAATGAAAACACTGATCTCATTTTAACAGATATATTTACCAAAATTACACAAAAACATCTTGAAATACTAAAGAGTAAATTTATTAATAAAACTGACATTGCCTTTAACCACCACCTCCAGATAACTTTGAAATCTCCTGCAACTCTTCTGGATGGTCTCCTTGTTTAAGTTGGTGAATGCTGCCATAATTCTTGCCTTCATTTCATCATTGATAGCATAAGGAGTTTTTGTCGCTCTCTCACACAACTATGCCCCACATATAATAAACAAGGGTGCTTCAGTCTGGGGATTTAGGTGTGGCCAGGTGTAAGAGGTGATGTGGTCACAGAAATTGTCTGACAGCCATGACTGGGTTCTTTCACTTGTGTGATATGGTGCAGAGTCATGCGCCAGACATAGGGTTTTCCAGCAGCCACCTGCTTGAAATAGGGCAGCACTACCTTTTCAAGGTACTTGATATAGGCCTCTGTGTTGAGTCTGAGGCCCTTACCAACAAATTCCAGAGTTCTTAGAACAATCAGAGAGAGTTTTCTGAGCTGCCATACCTTTATAATAATGATTAAACTCATCCAACTTTTTCCAAATTCTCTGCACTGTCAGATTGGCACCCAAATGTTCTGAAATGTCCATACTTTAGTTTCTGGCATGAATGCCAAACTTTACAGTATGCCATTTCCTGGTGGAGTGAATTGCGTCATGGCGCCTTTACTCAGTGCCCAAGTGACCCTACTATACTATGCAGTCAACAAAATCAAAAACAATGCACATATACAAAATTAAAAATATAAAATGTTGACAATGAACCAATTGCACCTTGTAATTTTCAATGTACAGCTGAATGGTAGATATTTTTAATAATCTTAAACTAGTTCTTAAGATGTATTGTAGATTTTACAAGTTAATAGATATAAAGAGAAGTTACAGTTTGGGATTATATGCTGGAAACTAATCCAAAAATTGAACTTTGCAATTGTAAAATGAGTATAGGTTTAAAAAAAAAAAAAAAAAAAAAAAAAAGTTATTTCTGTTTTTGATAAATTCAATGGAATAAAATGTTAAAAAACTTCTCAGCCTGACCTATTTCCTAAATTCAGGTAAGGGAGGAGCTTCTTGATCAGGCAGATAATTTTCAGTACCTTTAAAAATTATATAAATTTACTTGGTACAATAACGAGACACTGTTTGATTTAAACTCTGCAATACTAACATTTTAACCAAACCCCTTGTTTGTTTACTTTAAAAGAAGTGCGCAACACATAATCCTTATTTTTTTTTTTTAATTTCACTGAAAGCCTGAAGGGTAATTTGTTAAAGATTTACAGTAAAATAAATAATTCAAACAAACAAATACAGATCAATTCAAAAATCAAGTGTATGTTTCTGACACAAAGTAACAGAAACCATCTACAAATTATAGTTTCATAAAATCACAACAAAACAAAAATTTTAATTCTGTGTACATCACAAAGAACTGCTGTAAATGCAAAGTAACTTTGACATATTAGGGAAAGATATTAGAATAATCCAGAACCTATATTGGCAGTAAACCACCTACATACAGAAAAAAATAAATTCAGTAAATATCTAAAAATAGAAATTGGTGTAAGACAAGGATGTGTCTTCTCACTGGACTTATTCAATCTATACAATGAGACAATTCTGAGAGTCCTAACAAGATTCATTATTGGCAGCCACATGCTTAACATAAGATATGCAGATGAAACAGTATTGATAGATGAGAAAGGAAACTACAAGAACTACGAAATGTAGTGAAGCAAATCAAGGACTAAACATTTATAGCAAGAAAACAGAATGCAGGGTTGTTAGAAAAAAAGAATAACCCAACATGCAAATTATGGACTGGAGATTCCAAAAACCAAGCGAGTACAACAATTTAACACTTTGAAGCTGAGCAGCTGATATGTTGGCCACTTCGTGATAGTGTATATCAGTCAGTTAAGTGCCATATGTGATACACGCTTGGGCGATCATGTCTCAAAAGAGACATTACTGACTGGGCAGAAGATTATCCCGCAGTAGGTTGCCATTGCCTTCTGTTGTAGACTGGTTGTCGACCAAGGCTACAGAACCCAGTCTGCAAAATAATTGATGAGGTTATCTCACTTGTTAAGTTTTCTTTTAATTAATTCTTTACTACGGCAATTATTAGCACTGTAAGCATTACTTTTAGTGTTATTTCATTTTTTTTTGTCACCCATTTTAAGTTGTAATCCAGCTCCAGGACCATAGAGCCAGTAAACTGTAGTAAATAAGCCAATAATTTTTTTAACAGTTAAAAATACTCCCACACCTATTCAATAAAGAAAACCTATATTTGCAAAGGTCGACATTTTTAAAAGGAAAATATAAAAAAGACAGACCTCTTCAGTTATGGAATCACTGGAAGAGTTCTCTCTATTATAAAATCCTTCCTATCAGGTAGATAGCTGATTAATGGCAAATCCTTCAAAGCATTGGTTTCAATGCAGACACCCACCCTTGGGTTCACTCTTCAAACCAACCCACTTTACATTCCATAAATGATCTACCTAAGCTATACTCTGATCATTTGCAAGTATCTATGCCAATGATATGAATATATACAAGCACACATCTAAAAAGTCTTAACAATCAGATTGGAAGCTGATCTCTTCTGATCTAACACTAACTTCCCAGTAGAGATAAAAACTGACTGGTTACATTTAACATCTCAAAAACCAAACTGGTTAGATTCCATCACTTCTGATCAGATCTCAAACTACCACCAGCCATGATGAACAAATGTCCTCTCAAAGAGACCCCATGCCTTGAGAGGATATTGGACCTCAGACTCACATCTGACCTCAAATTGAATTCCTATATATGATCCATCCATGAAGGTGTAGGTAAAATGATTGGCTCCCTATTTTACTCCAGTAAGTACCAAACTCTTCATACTATCCTCTATCTTTATAAGAGCCAGATCAGGCTGTAAATTGTAGGAGCTGCCAAAACCTCATTTTCCAGTCTTGAAAGAATTCCAAAGTGTCTCCAAAGCCTTATTGAAGACTATTTTCCATTCTTCACCTTCTCACTCACAGGTGAGATGTAGTGATTCTCTCACTGCTCTATTGCTATTAACATGGAAAGGGCTTGAGCAAATTGCATCGCCTGATTCCACCAGGTCTAAGCTTCCATGGCTAGGACCGGCCAATGCCACTTACATTGTAGCTAACCACCCACACACTCTCCATATTCTATCAGTGTGAAGTTCCACTCAAACAGCTTTCTTCACACTTTATGGAACAAACTCCCAGGAGGAGGTTTCCTTGATTATTACAATATTGACCTGTTCAAATCAAGAATCAACTTATCTTCCCCTCTTATCCATATATTATAAACTACCTCTTAAACCCTCTATCTCAAGTGGCCCCAGGGTCTTGTACAGAGTAAACCATACTATAAAGAAAAAAAAAATACAAATAAAAAGAATGGTTAAGTTCTATACGTGATACATGCGATCATGACTGAAAATAGACATGACTGGGGAAAAGATTTTCCCACAATAGGTTGCCATTACTTTCTGCAGTACCAAAGCTACAGAACCTAATGTGTCCTGCCGAAGAGAGAAGAGACAGATTAAAAAATACTTTTCCCAAGGAGATTTACGGGTTAGTAAAATCAACTAGAACTCGAACTCTGCTCCCTGATTTCTCGTTTCGAGCCGATATCCACTGCACCACAATGCATATCCACATGACTAGAAAAACACAGCAGTAGAAATAATAACACACAGTAACCGTAAAATGAAACGGATCATATGTCAACAAAACTGAGTCGTCTGAAAAAGGGATCAACCACACGTCGGCTTCCTTAACTTGAATTACAAGAAGACACAATAAAAGACACATGCTTGACTGTTGACAAGAGAGGTGAAGGTGTTGAAGTGGGGGTGAGCAATGTAATACCCAGGTTAAAAGTACCCGCATGATTTTTTTTTAACACTTAAAAAATGCAACTCAATAGTCAGTCAAGAAAGAAGGAGGAGGGTATTATTTCTCGCAATCATTTCTCGTTATTTTTTTTATATTTTATTTTTATTTATTTAACATACCTAATTAAGCACATGAAACAGTTTTAAAAGCGATCATGGTGGGCGGTGAAAGATTTTTAGTCATTTTTTTTTTTTCAGAAATATTTGTTAAAACGAAAACTGCTTCAACAATTGAATTATTCACTTATCACAAAAATAATTTCAAATTTTCTGTTGCGTATTTGATCTTAAAACCCTGGACCAGTGGAATGGCATTGTAATGTACACTTACGGCTTATGGTTCAAAAATACTAAAAGAATAAGAAGAGCAAGGCGTATTTTGGTCGGTTTAGTTCACATACGACTCTCTCAGCAGAGTCAGAGTAGTTAGGCTCTGAATTTTTTCTCTAATCTGAACCCCACTTCCTATTGTGATCAATCTTGTAACAATAGATATTCCTGATGGCCACTTGATGGCAATGCTTTTTTTTTTTTTTTTAGATTTATTAACCGTTAAAATTAAAGAAAATACGACTGTTGGCATCACTTTTTCGGGTAATTTTTTTTTCTCGCCGATTATTCAAATTCGGACAAATATTATTACGGATTAAGAGGATTAAACTGTTTATTTTCCACCCTAACCAATTACAACCAGTACAAGACAATCTTGTTAACAACATGTAATATCCACGGTTACAATTTAGTGTGCTGTACTGTGTACTGTACACTTACACAAAAAACATTGTAAAAATCTACTTAGAGCTCAAATGAAAAAAAGAAAAGTTCTCTAAATTGGGTTTAAAAAGATATAAAATCAAACCTTCATTGTTAGTTTTCTTGCAAAATCTATATAAATGCGATTTAAAATCTTATTTCGTATCCAAGTAAAAATCCATTTCTAGAGAAAAAGGCTAAGTGAACTGTCTTGTTGAGGGGATTCCACTCTAAAATGAAAAGCACATGGAGAGAACAGCAGAATCATTGACTTTAGAATCAACTGGTAAATCGCCTTGAGTTTTTGTTTTAAAATTTGTTTGATTTTTTTAAGGTTAGAAAGAAAAGAAAAAATATGTATTTTCTTACCAAGAAATTATGAATAAAAGTTAAAAGTACATCTATATAAATTTTATTCGTCTTATGCAACTAATTAATTTTAATTACAGTACAAAAGAACCTTTTTTGTTTTAATTTAATGATCGGTTTCAAAAATTGTTCCTCCCAACAAAAATAAAATAAAAAAATGTAATAAAAAAACAATCTTTAAAAATACATAGACGAAACCAGAAAAATGGACGATAAAAGTTTACCCATTTTTTTACTTTTGTCAATATTCAATGAAAAAGAAAATCGATAGAAAATGATTTCTACTACCTTAACATTTTCAAGAAATTTCAATAACTTAACCATATAACCGATAAGCAGTCATCGACAGCCAACTAAAAATCGATTTTTATTCTGATCACCCGTCTCAGTCAACAACATTACACTGAGTTATTAAAATAAAACTAAAATTGATTTAAATGTCAAAGAATGATAATTATATAATTATTCATTTTTAACAAAATTTTATCAGTTCACAGTCACATATTAAAAATACTTTTAATATTTAGAGTGTAAATTCGAAATCGAGTGATAGAAATGCGCACATTATCACCGAATTTTTAACAAAAAAATTGCATTTTTAAGTCTATTTTAATCTATTCTAAAACTACAGATATTTTGAAAAATGAGAAAAATTTAACCACAATATTGGCAAAAAAGTAAATGGTTTCAAAATTTTTTACAATCATGAGGATTTTTATTGTAATTTTCAAGCTTTTCATTTTCAACAACAACCCAAACGAAAATGTTATTGTTAAGTTTTGGTTGTGACCAACTTGTTAGTGTCAGTTGAAGAACAAATATACTTCCTTGTGTGAATCGATTTTAAATGAATAATCCTAGCTACATTCTTTATTAAAGAATCTTTAATAATAATAAATAAAAGTAAAATTCCAACTAAAAAAAAAAAAAAAACAGTAAAAAATCACACGAAAAACAAGCATGACTTACCGATGCCTCATAACATTTTTTTCCTACAAAGCCGATTATTTGAGCAACACTAACAGTAAAGATTCTATTTTTAAATTAAATTTTTCCTTTTTATTTGATTTTGAATATTTAAGGGATATCATTATGTACAAGGTGAAAATTTTGACCATTTCTGTTACATGAACAAGTTAACAAGTACATTTTGTCGTTTAGATGTAACTTGTACAGAAACTTATAATTTTGGTTTGAAATAACTTAAACAAAAACCAAATGCTAAAAAAGTACCCTTCAATCTGACAACCAATTCTGTACTTCTAAAATCCACAATAAATCTAGCGAATATACGAACAGCCCACTTTTAAAGTTCTTTCAAGAGCAGATGACAGAATATGAGAAGAAGTGCGATGTTGAGTAAAAATGCCATCCTAAGTGCCGAGTTGGTAACGCTCGATTATACAACTTATCTTTCACTTAAGGAAGTGACATTCCGGTGTAACTGGTGGGTGGGAGGAGGGTTACCCAAATATTTGGTTTGGGTGACATTCATGGTACTGAGCTAGATTTCTCACACCAAATTGAGAGCGGGGGTGCATTTCAACGAAGATTTTTTTTTTTTACTGTAAGTACTTAAATTTATAAAATTAAAATGTTTAATCGCTTGTGTAAAAATACATTCCATTGTTTTTAAGTCGAAACCTGATTTTTTCGGCGATTTTTAACTTAATGATGAATAAAAAACAGCTTTTCCAAATTAAATGGTTTTAAGTCAACGCACTATCTCACTTTTCATAAACACATGATGATACAGCACAGAAGACAAAAACACCTAGCTTGGGGAAACTGCACCGACACCCCGATTAATAGGTAGGTAGATGCAAAAAAAGAAAACAGTTGTCTATGTACACAACGAAACTTAAATGAAATGATAAATTATTTATGCACTTAATCTCAAAAAAGGACATTGTTACTCCTTCCTTGTTTTGCTTTAAATTGTAACATTTTTGTCAGGCTTTCTCGTGAATTTCGACAGCATTTTTTATCAATATTTTCGAAATCGTAGAAAGAATATCATCTTAGAAAAGTGGGGTCACTGTATCAACAAAGACCATTTTTGTAATAAAAGTAAGATTATACATATCAACATTACTATTGATACATTTTCTTGTGCAGACAAAAGGAATACACATGACATTTGTCATGAAACGTACTAAAAATAAATTAAAATTAAAAAGTCGCTACTTAAAAGGTGATTTGGAAAAACATTTTTGTAATGTACAGTTGTACACTAACACAGGTTAGTGAAAATTTAAATTATCAATCTTATTTTCAAGTGAATTTTACAATAAAACTTGGTAAAAAATATCTACAAAAATAATAGAATTAGAAATTTTCATTTACAACCAGCTAAGGAAAATAAACATTAAACAAGAAGATACAACGAAACTGTAACAGATTAAAAAAGAAAAGAAACACTTACATGTTGTTACGAATGTTGTGTGATTTAAGAAAAGTTTCCAACGCCAACAATATTCCTATATTCCAAATCTTTAAATATTTTCGTTTTTTTTTTTCCCTCTTCCTTTTAAAGAAATAAGTTTTTAAAAAAAGTATGTTAGATAATTAAGTCAGGTTTTCCTTTTGAAAATTAATAAGAATCCACTGGTGTCTGTTTTGTTATGATCGGGCATAAGTGTGTAGTCAACAGTTGTGCGTGTGTGTGGAACGGACATTTCACTCGTGTTTAAGTGAAATTGAGCACTGTAGTAGTCGCTACGCGTGTTGTTGTAACATATATTTATTTATTATTATTATTACTTCTTTTTTTTTTTTACGCATTCGTAGAAAGTGTATTAAAACGATCAGGATTTTACTTTACTTTTTTTATTTTATAGGGTTTGACAATGAGGTCGAAGAGAAATAAAAATGCCAGCATCTTTATTCGTCCAGGTGCCCATGTGTTAGTAGCACTAGTAAGATTGTGAACGGAATAATAATCGGCAACAATGCTTTTTCGTTTCTCTTTCTTTCCTTCCTGCCTCCTCATCTTTTTTTTTTTCCTTATTCCCCTGCTGACTGCTTTTATGATGAACTGTGATGCCACTCGCTTCTACTTGTATCACTACTTTCTTTTCACATCTTTTTTTTTTTATCCTTTTTTTAAGTATCGGAGTAAAAAAAAAATAAACACGCGGGAAATACAATATTTTTCTCTTCTTGACAGATTTTATCCTCTCTTAAGTTTCTTTAAACAGTTGAAACACACTCGTGAAAATCCCGAGAAAATTAATTTAAAATGTAAGGAGGGAAACAATTTTTAAAAACGTTTCTGTCAATTTTTTAACTTGTATTCACGACTATAGGTAGTTAAATTAAATAGAATTAGCTAGACTAAGAGAGAGTGTACCCTGTACCGTATTTAATTGACTTTAAGACTTAGGAAGTATTCGATGCTTTTTTTTCTTTTTTTACACAACACACTACTCAGTTTTACTTTTTTAAAAACAGTTCTTTTTACTCTCTCTAGAATACTCTAGATGATTAAATTTTGTTCTTTCAATAAAATTAGAGATGATTTTTTCAAGATAAAATAAGAATTCATGCCTTTGCTTCTTAACCAAAAAAAATCATACAAATTTTTCGAAACAATTTATTTTTTTTATTTTCGTGGTCCGAAGGCAAGAATGGATTGTGTCATTTTTTTTTTGTCACCCTTCAGAACTAAAAACAATTGTTTGTTTTGCTACCAATGTTGTTTTTGTTTGACTTTTGAACTGACTCCTCTTCTTGTGAGAAAATGAACTTTTTTTTTATCCCCAGTTAATAAAATGTAATATTTACAAAATTTTAAAATAAAACTTTTTCTTAACATTGCTATTGTTTGGGTACATGAGTTTGAAATTTAACGTTACGTTAAAAATATGAAACTGAAATAACGTTTCAATCACTAAAAAATGTTTTTTTTAGTTCAACTTTACTTTCGCTTAGGCGAGCATGGAAACAATGTTACCACGGAGGGGACGGTCAGTGACTGAAACCCAATTCAGGAGGAAATTCCGGCTGTCTCCTGTGTCGCGAAGGGTAGTACGTTCATATGCCATTCTACAGAGTGTGAGTTCGGTCTCTAATTGTGTACCCTACGGCTATGGTTTCGTGCCAGACTAAGTTAATAATAGACCCGAATATTGTTTTGCTTTTTGAATAATTTTTAAAACATGTTTCCTTTCCTCTGCCTAATGTTCCATGTTTCAGTTAAGAAGAAGAAGAGATGTTTTTAAATTTCTTGCTCTTTTGAAAGTAACAGTTTCAGTTTATCAAACAAAGATTTTAGTTAAAAATTCAATACACAAAGAATTTTTTTTTCTTTTTTAACAAACTGGTTAAAAAAAAAATACTGATGCTTTAAAGTATCTCTCCTATTTTTTTTTTTTTTTTTTTTGACAGGCTTATATGTATGGAAAGGTAGGTACGAATAACTTTAATGGTTAGCAGCACAGAAGATGGAATTTATGAACCGAGTTCAAACTCCGGTTGAGACAATTTGCTTTCTCTTTGCAAAATTTGCACTTAATGCAGTGGTTCTCACATTTTTTTTTTTTTTTTGTCAAGCCCCACTTAAGCATCTCTAAAATCCTGATGCCCCACCTCTCGTGATATGAAAGCAACCTAAAAAAGAACTTGAGAACCTCATATGCAATAGTATTATTATCATTTAATTTTAAAATTTTACAATATTTATAAAATATTGTTACTAATATACAGTTACACATGTAATTACTACACATACAGTGTATTACTATTATTAACACACACACTCATTAGATAAAAATTCACTTTCAATAAACTCATTCTCAAATTAGAAATACACACACTGTGGAGTGTGTGTTCCATATTAGGAACCACGGCATAAATGCTTACAGGAAAGACATGAACCTATTTTTACTCTCATAGATATTGCTTTAAAAAACAAAACAAAAAGGCTTTAACTACCTTACTGTTTACTCATAGAAAATAGTAGGGCAGTTGAAACCTTTTTTAGCTTTGATATGTCAGGTCAAGAACCATTCCTTGCTGCTGGTACTATGGCATGGAATACAATTTGATTGAATGGTTATGTAGCCGAATTGTATTGCGCGAGGTTGCTGTTGATCATTAACATCATTGTAGTGTGACAAGTTACTACTTGTTATGACTGATTAGGATGAAAACTTTCATAGTAAACAGATGCAACATTTTTAAATGCAATGAATTCAACATGTTATACATGTTTTTATAAAAATAACTCACAAAAGAAAAGCAAAAATCAGAATTAATAGACCTCATAAAAAGAAAGGAATGTTTGTAATGTCCACATGGTTTGTTTGAAATTTAAGAAGTTAGTTTGCCAGGTAGCTAAATCTCCCTGTAGCTGGAAGGCTCAAATGTTCATCTGCCCTTTGACAGACCTTGTTTTCAATCCAGCTGGGTGTCTAGACATTCTCCTCAACAGAAAAGCCTGGTGGGGAAATTAGTTGCCAATGACCCAGCCACATGCCAAGTAGTAATGATATATATAGTACTAGTCACATTTGTAGATCTTCTTCTCTCAAGCCATTTAGCAGAGAGTATTTTCAGTTACCAGTACTGTGAGAGGATATTCTATAAGGACCACTTGTCAATAATTTATTGGTTACAACAGAACAACATTTTAAAATATAATACTAGGAATGACAAGTGTCATGAAACACTGGATTGGACCTGATATACAAAATTTCCTGGGAAATGTCAGAAAAACATTTGCTGGGATGCATTTAAAAATTTATGCATTTAGATGAGTAGGCAATATCTTTAATTTTGTTAATAAAATAAAGCATTTCTTTTCCTTAGACTGCTTTACTAGGAAGAATACTTAATTACCATGTGCATTGTGGTACAGTGGATATCAGCTCAGAACGAGAAACCGGAGAGCCGAGTTCGAATTCCAGTTGAATCCATTGTATTCACTTATGCGCAAATACCCTTGGGAAAGGTATTAATCCATCTCTTCCTTCCAGTTATGGGTTAAATAGCAAGACAGATTGGGTTCTATAGCCTTGGTCGGCAACCAGTCTACTGCAGAAAGCAATGGCAATCTACTGCGGGATAATCTTCTGCCCAGTCAGTCATGTCTCGAAAGAGACATGATTGCCCAAGCGTGTATCACGTATGGCACTTAACTGACTGACTGATATGATGTTCAAATGTCCATTCCTGGCATGAGGATATGGTATTTAAAGGTTGTGTGTTGGTGTCTGATAAGTGCATGCATGTTCATATTTTTTTTATTTTTTTATTTTTTAATCATATCACCCCAAGCAAGGCGATAATGCCACTGATGCGCAGGGGGCTACGTAAGGGTAAAAAGAATGGAAAAGAGAAAGCCGGAAACCGCATACTAAACAGGAAACAAGGGATGAGCCTCTTCACCTGTTCAATAGATGTGGGTGGAGTGTGAACCGGGCGATAGTTTAGTCTATCTACTCCAATTGGAAAAAAAATAAATAAATAAAAGAGTGAAAAGACTTGAAAAGGGAAAACTGGAAACCGCATCCTAAACAGGA
Organism: Ascarosepion bandense; assembly: GCA_037127315.1. Lineage (NCBI taxonomy): Eukaryota > Metazoa > Mollusca > Cephalopoda > Sepiida > Sepiidae > Ascarosepion > Ascarosepion bandense. The sequence continues at coordinate 13,852,110 of JBBBDQ010000547.1, read as the reverse complement.
AACAAGGGATGAGCCTCTTCACCTGTTCAATAGATGTGGGTTGAGTGTGAACCGGGCGATAGTTTAGTCTATCTACTCCAATTGGAAAAAAAAATAAATAAATAAAAGAGTGAAAAGACTTGAAAAGGGAAAACCGGAAACCACATCCTAAACAGGAAACAAGGGATGAGCCTCTTCACCTGTTCAATAGATGTGGGTGGAGTGTGAACCGGGCGAAAAGAAGCAACAAAATCTGGGGTTTTGACTATGGAACATTTATTCTTTTTTATGGTGATTGGTGGGAACAAAATTCCAGATGTTTCTTGGGTATGTCCGTTTTCTTTTTCAGGTTCAGAAGTACGTTACAGTAAGTAATAAGAATGGTTAAAATGGTCAAACACAAATCAACTTTGCACTGAGTTAGAATGACCAAAACACTTACTTCATGGGCAAAGCTGCAAAATACATCTAAATATTCTGCATTGGAAAGTGGAAAAGTTTCTTTTTTTTTTGTTGTTCTTTTTGGAAGTGGTGTTTTCTGTTTGGTCCAGAAGTAGGTTAGAGTAAGTCATGATAAGGATAGTTGTAGTGGTTAAGCTCAAGTCAGCCTTGTGCTGAGTTGGAATAACCAAATTATTTAATGAGTAGAATTGCAAAAGATGTTTGAATGCCTTCGAAATTGGAAAGAGAGAGGTTCTGTTCTTTCTGGAAGTGAGGTTATAAAATTGCATAGATGACCAAAAACCCTTTCTGTTTTTTTATTACTTGCATCATAGGGAAAATGTATTTCTTTTTTGATTCTTTGTCAGTGGACTCTTGCCATCAAAAATTACATCAAAATCTATTTTGATGTGCCTGCTATTGAGTAGCTTACATTAAGACATAAGAAAAAAAACCCAAAATAATCCAAACTCCTGAGTGTGACAAGTGGGAAATAAATATTATATATATATATATATATATATATATATATATATATAAAAATGAGTTATTACATGACCTAGGTTTCTATCATGTGGTATCAGGCAATTTGCAATAACTGATTTTACCGTTTATATATATATATATATATATATAAGCAATCGAAGTCTAACCATACTGATGAGCTGTGATACAGCAAAACAGATATGTCTGCGGATGACTATATATATATGGTGTTCCAATAACTTGGACCGATTTTAAATGTAAATTAAGTTTAAGCATCTTATGATTTTTTTTTCAATTTCTTTCAAATTTAACTTCAGTTTTTGACAATTTCAACCATGGAAAGATTAACAATTGAACATGTTAGTTATCACAGCTTATTACAAAAATGGACATTTAAACAGAAATCCATTTGGCTTTATTGAATGAGAAGTTCTCAGGTCACATCATCTCTTGAAACAGTGATGTCAATTGGCCACCACAATTGTGAGACTTGATGCCTTTAAATTTCTTCCTTTGGGGGCATCTGAAAAGTAAGGTCTCTGCCAATGTGCCAACAACAATTCAATAGCTGAAGGATGAGATAATTAGACATATTGGTGAAATCGAGGAGCAACTATGCAGGGATGCCATCTGAAATTTTGACCAATGACTGAAGCCTTGGCAGACATTTAGGAAATATTATTTTTCACACATAATTGCCACAACACAAATAACATGATCCAATAGTAAAACTAATAAAACTTCACCAATATCACTGTTTTATTTACTGCTAACTTCAATTCATCTTAAAATGGAACACCCTATATATATTATTTAATTACAAATTTTTGGGTCATAATAAAATTAGACCATTACACAGTTGTATTAAAAAGTGTTCAATACAATTATATTGTAAAACTTTAGAATATTCTTCATTTGAAAACAAGTTATTACACAACCTAGGTTTCTAACGGTAAAATCAGTCATTGCAAATCGCCTGATGACACCACATGGTAGAAACCTAGGTTGCATAATAACTCGTTTACAAATGAAAAATTTATATATGTAGATATATATATTTATTCTCTACCTTTGTACTGAGTACTTTTTAAATGTAAATATCTGGCTGTGGAATGTACTTCCATTAGTAACCATTACTTCTAATATATATATATATATATATATATATATATACACACACAATTGTCTTTATTATAAGAGAGAGGATATATATATATATATATTCTTAACTACTTCACAACATATTTATTGCAAAAAAAATAAAATAATAAAGCACTGTTAAAGAGCGAACTTGTGCCAAAATCTTTCATAACTGGTAGTAAAGTTTAATAACTGGTAGTGAAGAGAATGAACTGAGCTGGTACTGCCTCACTATTGTTTCTGTCTTCATTAGTGTGACCGGAGGGAAATATATATATATATATATATATATATATATATATATGCAACAGTTTTTGTTATAATAGAGAGGATTATTTTATTTATTAATTTTATTTTATTTTCCCATAAGGATATCAAAGTGGTTCAAAAATAAATTCTGGGAGCATACCAACTTAAAATGAAATTTAATTAATTTATATATTATGAAGAGCAAAATCCAAGACCTTCTCACTCCTGTTGGAGGAACCACTTCTTTGTTTTCCTCCACCACTTAATACCTTTGGCCATTCTTGATAGTCTCAATTACGTCCTTTACTCCAGTCTTTTGTCGAATGCAAGTATGGCTCTTCCTGTCATGTCAGGTAATAATACCAAGTGTCATTTGTTCCATTTTATATTGGGCAACTGCAAGAGTGGTGGTGTTGAGCGTCTATATTAAACTTTTTTCAAAAATTCATTTTCTGGATATACTCATCTGCTAGGTTGGAAAGCTGATCCCTGTTGCAGATGCCCACTCAGACATTCATGTTTCTTCAACACCCACAGAATCAACATGTGGTTTATACTGAAACAATGCTGAATGTATCATTGTTACAATTTCTGGGAGAAAGCATGTAATCTGGTATAATCAGTCATTGAACAAGGTCAGTACACTGAAAATGGTTTGTAACTTTCTGCAAACAGAACTATCAATAGTTTCCAGACAGATCTGTATACACAATCTCACTCACAAGATTTACTTCAACACATGGTTTTTTTTTTTGGGCACTTATCAACACTATCACATATTCTGGGATCAGACCAATATTATCAAGTAGCCATCATGATAAATCAACCATAGTAAGATTCAAACGCAGGTTGAAAAGCTAACATTCTAACACCTCAGCCACACATTCTCATAAGGGACATGGTGTCTAGGTAGGCAGTGCCTACCTTAGGGAAAAATAGATCAGCAGCAACATTTTTCTTCTGCGGCACAACATGCATCTAATCCGACAAAATTATGAAGGTTACTCTGATTATTATGTATAAAATGCAAAATATTTTATTTTTTGTTTGTAGATTTACTACATAAAGGTTACAAGCTGCCTACCCTTAGTAAATACTGATGATACGTGCCTGATATATATATATATATGGTGGATTCACTTATTGTAAATGATAAATGAGGGTCAGCAGTAGATGATGCCCTTCACTTTACACTTATGCATGGGATTTTCTGTCCTGCATGCACTTGTGTCGGACTATTAGCCATCCAACTACCAATCAGCCTGCATTAAGATTTGTTTAAAGTTGTCAGTTGCTTGTGAAGCACAAAGCACACTTTTTCCATCAAAACAACAGAGACCATACAGATGCATTGTGCACTACGCGTTAGGTGTTTGTGATAATTGCATGTTATATTATCACAGAGTATAACCCCACCCCACCCCACCCGGGGCCTTAAATACATTGGGTAGTGCATGGTGGACCACACAATATACATAAGAGGTTTTGATATCAAAGTTTGCTGTCTCTGGTACAAGGGTTGGTGGCTTGGGAGCGCACATGATGACTTTGCTCAGGCTTCAACAAGCCCCCACACATGTAGACACACACACACATACACATAATGCAAATACTCCACACTCACAGTACATATTTACATAGCCATCCCACATGTGCACACACACACACATGCATGCAGTCTATTCACATAACACATACACACACACACAAACTATTTGATCCATAGATGGAACCCTAACAGGTACCACTACTCTGGGCCAGAGTGGACTTGGGAGTAATGAGAGCAATATATACGTCAATATCCTTAAGGACACATGCTCCAGTGGATATAGACATTGGTTAGTTCCTGGCTTGACTCTTAGAGTTGTGAGTTTTTGTTTTTTTTTTTAATCATATCACCCCAAGCAAGGTGGTAATGCCACTGATGTGCAGGGGGCTACATAAGAGTGAGAAGATTAGAAAAGAGAAAACCGGAAACCGCATCCTAAACAGGAAACAAGGGATGAGCCTCTTCACCTGTTCAATAGGTGTGGGTGGAGTGTGAACCGCAGAAAGCAATGGCAACCCACTGCGGGACAACGTTCTGCCCAGTCAGCCACGTCTCCTTCCAGACACGATCGCCCCAAGCGTGCATCACGTATGGCACTTGACTGAATTTGATCAAACTGACTAACACACACTTGATCACACACACCCACTTACAAACACACATACACAAACACTAAATTCAAATAATATCTCCAGAGCAATAAAAAGAACCAGATGACCATTAGAAAATAACAACAGACCAATTTCGCAAGTCAGTGAAAAATTCCAAGATAACAAAGGCGCCTCCAAATTAAATTTAACATGCTAATGTGAAAAGCCCCACTCCAGCACTTGATTTATATATTTATTTATCTGATTATCCATTTATACATGACTAGCAGTATAGCCCGGTGTTGCTCGGGTGTAATGAAAGCTTTAAAACTAATCCATGGTCCTGGAGCTCAGAATCTTTGGACGTCGGCTCGAAAGACTAAAAAGCAATAGTTATTTCCAGTTAAAGCGAAAGAGAAATGAATGGACGTAAGTCAAATTTTGATTTCCTGGTATCGATATCAAACAAGTTTTTTCGCCGGAAACTGAATTTTGAAGGCTAAATTAGTCCTCTGAGTAAATGGTATCATGGCTGAGACTAAGAACTACAATTATACCTACTTAGAGCCAAACCCAAAGCAAAAACTAAAATAAAAGGGCTGAAAAAAATACAGATATACAGGCAGATAAACAGACACACACACAAACATCTTGCCTTTTATATATATATATACATATATTTTCGATTTTCTGCACTATTGTAAGAACTGCAACCTTGAAACTTCTGAATATCATTTCTTATGTCTTTGTCTATGAATGTATCAAATTTGATTAAAATCAGACCACTCCTTCTATAACCCGATTTTTTCGATTATCAATTTTCGATATTTATCGGGGATACCTCGACACAAAACCTAGCTAAGAACATTTGCAGATGCTTATAGTACAACTGTATAAATTTTCAAGAAAATCGGTTCAGCCATTTTGGAGTCTATAGGTAACGGAGACACACACACACACACACACACAGACAAAGTTCTATTTATAAATAAGTTTAGATACCTTGGCCAGAAGAAACTTAACGTGCTGATGTAAAAAACCGCCAATCCCACAAACATTTCAACAGGGGGGCAACCACTTGATTTACTTACTTATTTATAAATGATACCTTGGCCATCAGAAACAAAAAAATGAACTCGATACGTAAAGTCACAAGTTTATTCGCCTGAAGAGAGTTAACTCAGACTCGAAACATGTGTAAAATACCATTATGGACATTAATGTATCATAACATGTATAATAACATCAACAATAAATATTCACTTTAAACAAAACGTTCACAGCCTCTCAAACTTTTATTTTATACCAATTGCTCTTATTAGAACAACTTTAATAGGATGTCTAACCATACTGATGAGCTGTGATACAGCGAAACAGATCTGTCTGTGAATGACTATGCTCTCACACCCTGATTGAGCAGTCTGGAAGAATGGTAAAGTTTGAAAAACAGTAGCTACTCTAGCATCTACACATCGTTCATTCAGCAATGAATGAGAACACTCTCAGCTATTGGGTGTGTATAATGATAATATACATGCTGAAATGTCTGCCTCCTTCTACGGAGTGCCCATAGCCCACCGGTAGAATCACTGACTGACGCCAATGCAGTCGGGTTTCAATCCTGGGTAAAAAGCATTTGGCTGACTAACTGTACTGATGAGCTGTGATACAGCGAAAGAGATCTGTCTGTGGATGACTATATATATAATAAAAATGGATATGGACTCGGATTGGTTAAGTGCAGTGTGAGATACACGCTTGTGCGATCACACCTCAAAAGAGACATACTGACCTAGCAGAAGGCTTTAGCGCAGCAGGCTGCCACTAATTTCCATGGCAGACCGGTCCCCAACCAAGGCCGCAGAACCAATCTGTCCTGCTATTTAACCCCTAGCAAGAGGGAGAAACGACGGAGTAATACTCTTCCTAAAGGCATTGAGCGCAAATGAACGCAATGCATTCAACTGGAATTCGAACATATATCTAGATTATCAAATTTATATGGTAATAGTTTGAAATGATTCATCACACTCTCTGAGCCATGTGAGCGGTGAGTGAGTGATGTGTTTTTTTCTGACGGCTTATCAACCTTTTACCAGTTATTTAAAATCAAAAAATATTTTTCATATTTGTAAGGAAGTTTTAGAAGGTAATAATGATTTTAATGATAAAAGAAGGTAATAATGATTTTAATGATAAAAGAAGGTAATAATGATTTTAATGATAAAAGAAGGTAATAATGATTTTAATGATAAAAGAAGGTAATAATGATTTTAATGATAAAAGAAGGTAATAATGATTTTAATGATAAAAGAAGGCAATAATGATTTTAATGATAAAAGAAGGTAATAATGATTTTAATGATAAAAGAAGGTAATAATGATTTTAATGATAAAAGAAGGTAATAATGATTTTAATGATAAAAGAAGGCAATAATGATTTTAATGATAAAAGAAGGCAATAATGATTTTAATGATAAAAGAAGGTAATAATGATTTTAATGATAAAAGAAGGTAATAATGATTTTAATGATAAAAGAAGGCAATAATGATTTTAATGATAAAAGAAGGCAATAATGATTTTAATGATAAAAGAAGGTAATAATGATTTTAATGATAAAAGAAGGTAATAATGATTTTAATGATAAAAGTTCTGCTAATTAACCCATAACTGAAAGAGAAGAAGTGGATTCTTATTTTTCCCAATGGTACTTGCCCGTAAAATAATATAACAGCCCTAACCTGAATTGGAACTCGGCTCTCTGATTTCCAATTTAAAAAATTCTACTCCATTAACTTCTTCTTTCGCAATTCCCACCCGAGGAACACCCCTCCACACACCTGCTTGTCTGGCGGCCACAACTTCCAGGAACCCAAATGCAATGTCAATACCCATCTCTTATCCACTTGAGTCCAGTTCTTTCTACATCACCCTGTATATCTTGTTCTTTTCCTTTCTCTCTACCTTCACAACTGTCTTCATACCTGTGTTTCCATCCTTCTCCTGCCCCTTCTCTGACACCCCCCATAACTGGTTCTTCTTTCTCTTTAATCTCATCCTATTTAAACTTTGACTCTTATGTAGCCCTCTGCGCATCAGTGGCGGTACTGTCTTGCTTGGGGGGAAACAATAAAAAAAAAACTTTTTCCATGATGCTAACCGCACATTCACGCTTACAGCACCTGGTATTCCAAATGGTCACCCATCTAAGTACTGGCTAGACTCGACATTGTTCAACTTTGGTGGTTGTTCGGGAACAGGTGTTTCAACGTGATACAGCTGTAATTGATTAGCGGTTTTTTGAAGAAAGCTTAATTGTTATTTACATTGTTCGGACTGTTGTGCTCATCATTATGACCATGCTTATAACGTTTCGGCTATTGTACGCTCCGACTTTCTTCAGGTGCAAAGAATTTCAATTGAAATTCTTTATTTCGATCACTTGAGTAGATTGATCTTGTTTCATGTATGATGCCACTTCCAGATGCCATGCAGTTATCTTCCTTTAAATCAACTCTCTAATTTACTTGTTCACCAGTGCTGTAGCCAGGTATTGAACTCACAAGTTTTGGGTTAAGTCACTGGAACTAACCCACTGGGCCATGTTTCATTGAGATTAATTATTACCAATATTTTTAATAAATCTCGCACTTAAAATTCAAATAGTATATTGTCATGTATATTGTTTTCCCGCTATTAATTAAATTACCTTCTCTCCTCGCTAAAGTTCATTGATTTTAAGAGATGATTAGAAATGTAATAAAACATTAAAAATATGAAAATGAATTTATATATTTTATATAAGGCATTTTACTGCCACTGTTTTGCAGAAGGGTTACATAGGAGGAAAGTTATGAGAAAGAGTAACAGGTTATAGAGGGTGTCAGGAAGTGGGTAAGAGAAGGATGAATGTGACCGTAAAGTGAGGGATCAGTTTATATAGTGGTTGTAATGTAGAATTGATCCCCCACTTTATATCCTATATTATAATAGTACAGATTTTTTTTCTTTTGTAATCATATCACCCCAAGCAAGGCATTTTACTGCCACTGTTTTGCAGAGGGTTACATAGGAGAAAAATTATGAGAAATAGTGACAGGTTATAGGGGGTGTCAGGAAGTGGGCAAGAGAAGGATGAGAATACTGATGAGAGTGTAGTGGATGGAGAAAGGAGCATGAGAGAGAAGTTGCAAGTCAGTGAAATAGGAGATGACTATTGATTTTACATTTAAATTGTTGGAGAGTGTAGCCGTCAAGGAAGCAAGTAAACGTAAGGGAATTCCACAGACGGGAAGTGCGAGAAAAGAAGCTGAGGGAGTAGAATTTGCGTTAACATTTTTTCAATACCAGACTACAGTAGTGGTGAACAAATAACTTGCGGAGTTAGAGGGAGATAACTCATGACTTCCAATCGAGCTTCCTGCAAGGAATGGAGTTCATATACCACAGTGAACATAATAAAGGGTTCAGTTTGAAACTCCTAGCACCTGAAGAAGGCCGGAGTGTACAACAGCTGAAACATCGTACAAATGGCAACAAAGATGAGGACAATAGTTCGAATAATGTAAATACTGTCATAGTTTAGTTTAAAAGACATATCATTTTTCTGAACTGAAATTCAAATGCCAGAAAGATAGGAAAAGTAGTGGCTATCAATGGACAATGCTTTCAGTAGCATGTTTCTTACTAATTTTTGTAAATAAAACATTACTTTTCATGAAAAATCAGCAAGAACTTATTCAAGGTCCTAATGTATATGTGACAGAGAGGTGTGTATGAAAAAGTAAGACGTTATCTGTCCAGAAAGTATTTTGCTGTTTAATAAATTTTGAAATGGCACTTTTGTCTCCTTTAAATTACTCTTCTTGGGACCTTATAAACATATCTCAGTGTCCTTTCCACTTTTCAATATAGCTTGCAAAATCTTCATTTAGTGATCACTATCTATTGCCTTAATTGTAGACTCATCTATAGGCTGAACTGTTTTTTTAACAGCAATTTTAACTCTGTGAAAAGATACAAGTTGCAGGAAGTAGGACTAATCTACTTGTGCAGTTTTGAAAAAGCAAAGTCTAATAATGTAATGTAAATATTTGAGCAGACACAGACAGAGTTATCTTAATTGTATCCATTATGATGAAAATGGTAATAGATATTTTACTAACAAAACACACCTTTCTATCAAAATCAACTTCTAATGATCTAATTTGGCTTTTATTCTGGTAAGGAATGCAATAGTGGCATACGTGTAATCAAACAACTCCATGAAATTATGTACTTGAATATTGTATACTTGCTGCATTGATCAGAAAACATTTTCTAAGCTCTGACTGCAGTGAATGTCTTTATCTGACAGAGAAACTGTATCAGTTCATAAAGTTTTCTGTTTAATAAAGACCCAAACACTGAATCATTTCAGACCTCATCAGGACATAACAAGTTTGAAATGAGAGGTCCAATCTATTTAATCTTTTCATAGACTTTACTCTGTGTATATACATACACCGATTTGAAGAAATGAATATGGATCATTTAAATATTCGATACTACATCCCAAATGAATCTGCTAATCATGTTTTTCCTCTGGAGGTTGGTTTGCTGATGATAAAGGTGGCTATGCTTATGACATAATTGTTCATAACTGGGAAAAAAATGATCTTGATTCTTTACTAAATATTCCAAAAAGTAGGACTTAATATAAACCTTTTTAATTTAAACCATAATTTTAAATTGAAATGAAAGCAGTAATGGCATTTACCCTTGAATTCATCATAAAAATTCATAATATAGAAATAACTAGCAGTATAGCCCAGTGTTGCTTGGGTGTAATGAAAGCTTTAAAACTAACCCATGGTCCTGGAGCTCAGACTCTTTGGACGTTGGCATGAAAGACTAAAAAGCAATAGTTGTTTCCAGTTAAAGTGAAACCGTAGACTGAAAGAAAAATGAATGGATGTAAGTCAAATTTTGAAGCTTGGTGAGAATCAGATAAAAATTGTGGATTTGTATAAAGGACATACAGACAGATAAACAGACACACACACAAACATCTTGCCTTTTATATATATATATATATATATATATATATATTATCAATTTTCTGCACTATTGTAAGAACTGCAATCTTGAAACTTCCTAATATTGTTTCTTATGTCTTTGTCTATGAATGTATAAAATTTGATTAAAATCAGACCACTCCTTCTATAATCCGAAAGAAAATTGGTTCAGCCATTTTGGAGTCTATAGGTAATGGACACACATACACACACAGACAAAGTTCCACTTATAAAATAAGTTTAGATAAATACTAAATACTTCAAATACTTTGATGTATAGATTGGTTATAACAAAATTAGTATAATGGATACTTGAATATTGTATAAGCTGTGGTAGAACTAGTTTTATCTAAAACCTTGAAATTCTATAAACCATAATATTTATCTATGAACTCAAGCAATGCTTTTAAATAGTTTTGTCAGATGTAGATTCTTGCATGGATGCTATGCATGACACCCAACTTCTTCAGAAATGTCTAAACTATCAGATATACACAACCATTTTCTCAGATCTGTGATTAAAAATGACTTCAAGAGAATGAGTCCTGTCAGTCTCAGAGAAGACTGTACTTTGTCAAATCTTGCAGACTGGGGATAAAGAATCACAAATAAATTTATCAAATAACAAAGACCGCATAACTTGAGAACTTCCAAAAGCAGCAATATCTAAAAATGTAAAAGCCATGTCAACCATTATCCTCTGTCTTCTTATTTTAGTGTTGTTTTAATGTTCTCTCTCCTTAATAATGTTTTTTTCTTTTCTCATATTCTTTGACACTAAGTATCACTTTGTGTCTTAGTGGCTTTATTGTCTTGTCTGGAATGAAATGATTAAAAAAAGATATTCAGTGTATACTGTTCTAATTTCTGAAACTGTTAGCAAGCATTATGTACAGATGGATGGCTAATTTAGAATGATAGTTAACGGGTTGGATACTTACTAAATAATCCACTATTATGATCTTATGCCAGATTAAACTGAATATATTTACATGCAAGACTACACCTCAATGTTATCTTCAGACAAGTTAAATTTTGTCTGAAGATCATATTCAAGCATGAAATTAACAGTCACCATATGGTTTTGATTGCAATATCCACACTTTCTCTCTCTCTTTCTTTCTCTCTCTCTTTCTCTCTAGTTATTGAAAATCATCTGAAGACACCACATTGTAGAAACCTAGGTTGCGTAATAACTTGTTTACAAATGAAAAATATTCAAAAGTTCTGCAATATAATTGTATTGAACACTTTTTAATACAACTGTGTACTAGTCTAATTTTATTTTATTATGACCAAAACTTAAGTAATTAAATAATATATATATATATATATATATATATATATATATATATATATATATATATTCTTTCTTTTATTTTTTCATATCAGATTCCTATATTATTCATTTTATTCTAACATTTTCCTATGTACAGATAATGAGGATATGATGAAGTAAAAGACGGTGTCTCAGACTGAGGAATTGGAAAGCTGAGTTTAAATTCCAATCTAATACTTTACATACCAGCTGTAGCACAGTGTTAGAGTGCATGTGTAAGGTGTGAGAGGATGCAGGTTTGATCCCCAACTGGGTCATACCAAAAACCTTAAAAATGGTACTTGACACCTCTTTGCTTAGCTCTCAGCAACAAAGAGAAGGACTAAGGGCAAGTGGAGAAATCCAGGGATTGGAGTCACACACACCACTACCACAAGGTAGCAGCAAAAGAAAAGGAAGCCTTCGGGTTGCCTTCAACCTAGTGGTCGACTAGCTTACTTACATTACATCAAATTATGTTCTAGTATCCTGGGAAAGGTATAAATCCCTCCCTCCCCATAAGCGATGGGTAAATAACAGGACAGATTAGATTCTTTATCCTTGGTTGGAGAGAAGAGAGGAAAGCTCTGAACTCAAAAGTAGCCTGGAGATTTTTGGTTTCCATCAAGTTATCTGGCCCAAGGCATGGTACTGCTACTGTAACTGCTGAACGTGTAGTTTCTCTACAACCCTAATGTTACAGGTTTTATGATCATGATGTTCAGATCTCATTGATTTCTCCCAAGATGTTCAGTTTTATTAAATTTAAACTTTTAAAATACTTTTAAATTAAGAAGTGCTTCTAAGTAACAAGAATGACACAGATATGATTTTCTTTGTTTTTTTTTCTTTTTCTTTGTTCTGATAATGTTCTTACTGAATAAAACATTGAAAACAAAATAAAATTTTAAACATCTAACAGGTTTTCACATTTTCTGTCTTACATAGTTTGCTTGGATATTTCATATGAGTCTTTTTATTGTTTTCACACACACACACACACACACACACACACACACACACACACCAAATATAATACTTTAGCTTTATCTCCACATAAACTACAACAGATACAAAGAGTGAAATAAGCATTTATGATAGAGTAAATTTTCAGTTACAAAACACAATTTGTCAACATAGTTAGCTTCGGTCACCATGCAGTGTTACCAATGATGAGCAAGGGTCTGAATTCCATGCTTATAAAAATCTCATGAGTGAAGGTGATCCATTTTTTTTTACAGCAGCAATTACCAATTGCCTAACTGTGCCCACATCTACTCTTTGGTCTCCATAAACAATCAGCAAGTGTTAATGAATGTCAGTGGGTGAAATTTTGTCTGTGTGGTGGAATTAAATGACACACCTCTACATTGTATGTAGTTTTATATCAGATGCCAGATTGCGATTCAAATGCTATCAACAACAAAACAAAAAAATTATGCATTATTGTTAGAAAGGGTCAGTACACACTCACACTCATCTATCTATCTATCTATCTATCTATCTGAATGGACATTGAGGTCAACACCATGTAACAACAGTCTGTTTCATACATGAATGCAATCTTCAATATATATATAAAACAAAAAGAAAACAGTTTTTACTAATGCATTTCATCCTGATGGGCTTCATCAAGGCAAATGTAAGGCATTAAATTACATCACTTAGCATCTTCCATAGTTCCACAGTTAACCGTATAAATATTTTTGAGCGTTCTTAAACTTAAAAATTTTCTAATCCTAACAATTTTTTTACTCCTGTTTATAAATTCATGTTGCAAAATAAAATCCTTACATTTACCTTGATAAAGTCCATCAAAAGACAAAAAGAGTTGGTAAAGAAAAGTTTTCTTTTTGTCTTTGTTCATATTGTCTTTTTAGTTTTTACAGACATATTTTATTTAAATCTGAATTTGTACATGTATGCATTTTTTCCTCACCATTTGGTACAACTCTCAGTTTCTTTCATACAACAATCTTCAGGTATGTATTGAATAATTGGGTTAGTTTTCAATCCATACCTAAAGATTGCAGTATGCAGAGTTGTACCAAACAATGAGTAAAAATGTATATTTATGATCAATAATACAAAAATATTAGCTGTTATTTTACGTCAAGCACTGTTATTACCTGGTAATATTATTATTAATAATACTATTCTTTTGTCGTCAACACACACACACACACACTAGTCCAGATAAAGGGTCGATAAATCTGTAACCTGACAACTCTTTAAAAATTCCTTTATCCTATAATATTAATATTTGAGACGTCATACTGTAGTAATATCTTCAAATCATTTAACTCTCTTTCTGCCTCCATTCTAACTAAATTTTTGCCGCTCAATACAAATTAATACAGACACCATATTTAATAATTTTCAGTTTCATAATTTTATCAATTCCAGTCGTAATTGCCTCCTCTTGTTTAAATTTCATTGAAATCGATTCACTACTAAAATTGTTGCTGTTTTAATTATATAGATATTGATCCTTATTGACTTTACAAATACAGAAATAAAATCAAAGCAAAGGCTACTAAACGATTGTTCCAGATTTACAGAACAATATGAAGTTTTAAAGTCATTATTATTTTGTCGACTTCATTAATATTTTTATGGCTTTGATTGTTTTTAAAGGAAATCAGAAATGTTCATATCACAAAAAATCAGGGCCTTAATATTTAAGACTTACATTCACATATGTTAGCCAATGGATTTTTTATACATCCATAATTAAATTTAATTAATAGAATTTTTTTAATCTATACTACGTAATATAGCAGATTGATATAGAAGAAAAGAAACTGAAAGAAAACTTTGTAGCTGATAATAAAATTCCTCGCAGAGACTATGTCACAAAATTGAGAAAATAACGTTTTACAAGCAGTTGAAAGTTGTGGCTTCCTTTCTCTGTAGAATAAATGATTTAAAGGAAATAATCCAAGTTAAGTGTTACAGGAATCACCACTTATTTTGGCGAAGCGTGGACGTTTTTTGGTGACTATTTAATAGTTTCTGGTACATTTGTTTTGCAAACAATATTTGGCGGACTAATGTGCGTCCAGATAAATATGAGAAACAAAACATAGATTTTAAACAGCTAATGCATATATTAACAAAAAGAAATTACAATTGTAAGGTGGAGGTTAGAGAAAGTTTTTTCTTAAATAACAAACAAACAGATATATGCTTTTTTAAGTGAAGAACAAAAATTTAGCTAAATTAATAAAATTATGTATCCATTTATTAAAATAATGTATCTATTTATTCTTAATTTAAGATAATTATGAGTAATTATAAGTAATTATCAGTTCAAAATAAGAAATCTGCGAGTCAAATTCTAGCTGAATTCATCAAATTCCCTTATGCGCAAATACTCTTGGAAAAGGAATGAATCCATCTCTTCTCCCTCTAGCTATGGGTTAAATAGCAGAACAGATTGGGTTCTTTAGCCTTGGTTGGCAATCAGTCTACCACAGAAAGAAATGGCAACCTAACATGGGAAAATCTTCTGCTTAGTAAATCATAGATCGAAAGAGAGATGATCTTCCAAACATGTATCATGTATGGCACTTAAGTGATTGACTGAATTATGAACTTCAA
The DNA here is from genome assembly GCA_037127315.1 of Ascarosepion bandense. NCBI lineage: Eukaryota > Metazoa > Mollusca > Cephalopoda > Sepiida > Sepiidae > Ascarosepion > Ascarosepion bandense. The sequence continues at coordinate 13,836,699 of JBBBDQ010000547.1, read as the reverse complement.
ATGTTCGTGAATGTACTTCTGAAAAAATCCTATACCAATATCATGTATTAAAAATTAGAAAAAGTTAAAAATTAAAAACATGTAAAAAATAAGCAGATATCATATTCATTTGGACAGTTTCAAACTTGACATTTTTAAATAACAGCTTGGTGACATAGCCTAAGGCCAGTAACTTTTCAAAAAATGTTTGTGAAAGTGAGACTTACAGCTAATAAAGGTAAAAGTATGCTTGTTAAAGCAGTACAATGATAATATACATATGGCTGTGAATGTCAGGAGTTGAGGTCAGTTGTAGCAGTAGTCAAGCATGTTGTTGAAGAAGAATACTGAATGAAGAATTTGCCTATTAGTATTGTGACAAAGGAAGGTTTGGCCTGCATCTCTTTGAAGTTAATTTTTAGTTTTGGTTATGTTTTCTGATGTTTTTTCCTGGTTGTATGTTTTTTTTCATCCAGAGTTTGAGATGGCCATTTTAGTTTTGGGGTCTAAAGCTCTTTTTTCTCTCAACAGAAAATGTTAATGGTTATTTCCATGTCTGTGTCTTTATCTCCTGACAAGGCTTGAATGAATAGTGCTTTTCACCAGCTAGCAACCTTGTTTTTATTTTGGTCTGCAGGCTCACAAAGTTATCTTCTCAAATTATTGCAGGTTTGAAATTTTATTCTTTTGATGATTGGAAAATTAAGTTTTTCTTCTCAACCCTTTTTTTTTCTCTAAAACATTCAATTTTTCTTGCCTCAAGCCAGATATAGCAACAACATAAATAGTCTCAAAATCAAGAGTTATTAAGAAAAGTCCCATCAGAACACTTCATTGGTTAATAAAGTCTTTGTAGTTGTAAGAAGCATAGGGTTGTAATTTTTTCACATTGATTTTTTTAATATTCTTGTTAATGGAAAGAATTAGAACTATTTTAATTAACACAGATTTTTTAGTAGTAGATCATCATAAATTAACAATGAGAAAATATCTAATCCACCTGAAGACATTACTCAGAAATATACTAATTTTTAAAAATGTATTATTTTTTTAAATAAATGAAGAAAGCCATTTTCCCCTTAAAATATAATAAGCAAATTTCATTTTCTAATAAAATTGTTTTTTTTTTCACTTTCAAACTACCCCCATTGCCCAAATCAAAAATAAATGTTTATTAAGTTTGAGTTTAAAGATGAAGGTAAAACAGCCAAGTTACCGTTATTTACCGCGCAGCAAGTCTAAGGGAAATAACTCTTAGAAAACTTAATGAAACAAAGTTAAGTACCATATATATGATACACGCTTCGCGATCATGTCTCTTTAGATGAATGACTGACTAGGCAGATTTTTCCCGCAGTAGGTTACCGTGCCTTTCTGCAGCAGACTGGTAGCCACCCAAGGCTACAGGACCTGGTTTGTTGTGATATTCAACCCTATTTTTACAAGGTTATTTGTGAATAAATGAATACAGCAAACTTGATAAGTTGGTTAAGTGAATGCCTGTTAGTGTTCTTAACATAAATCCAAGATTTCTTTACTTTTTAAATTCATAAAAGAAAGGAAATATGTTGTCAAAGTATATAAAAACTGGTAAATTAAAATGTATAAAAGCTTTCATTTTTCTTTAAGAATAAAATATTATCAATGAATGAAATATCTTGTCTGGTAAGAAGGATAAGTGGAACTCCAGCAACACAAAAACAAGAGCGGTTAAGGAGGGAAGAACTTCTTAGTCAACAGCTATCCACCACAACTATGGCCTTGTCAACCCACAATTGGCCAAGTTTGGTGAGTATGACTACATCTCTGAAAATCTGGTCAATCAAGGAGATGTTTTTCCAACAGGAGTGAGAAGGTCCTGGATTTGAAAATATTTAAGATTTTAACATAAATAATTTATTTGTGTGTGTGTGTGTGTGTGTGTGTGTGTGTGTGTGTGTGTGTGTGTGTAGTCAGAGAGAGATATGTTTTTATCAGTTATCATGTTGTTCAAGTAAATTTTGTTTGATGTAAAGTTTTATTGGTGGTTTAGTTTGATTTATGATTCAATCTGTGGACAATGCCATTTATTCAGGACTTTTGTTTTTCTTGTTTCTTAATCATTTGGTATATGCCAATGGAAGACATTACTGACATTATTACAGAAATCATACAAGATTATAAGTAAGATAAAATATATATGGAAAAAATAAAGAGCAGCAGAAACAATTTTGCTTTATATATATATATATATATATATATATATATATCTGTGTGTGTGTGTGTGTTCATCTAAAACATTTCCACTCAAGTGCAGCATATGAGAGCTTTGAGATAATGCTCCTTTTCTGTTGTAGAGTGGCTTACACCTCTGCAGTACTCTCAATGATGAAATGGCCCATGGTCTGAAATGGTCTATTTAAGAAAAGAATAGTAGCATCTTAGACATAATATTCAGGTGTCATTCGAGTAATATTTGAACTGATTACATTGGTGACTACTGCAATTTAAATCCTTCCTCTCTGTATTGTAAGTTCTGTCTTGTCTGTTATTGTATTTGTTGTACTGTTCTGCATATATCTATTTTGCACCAGATATTGTGCTGAATAATACCGCAGCACAATTTCTCTGTGTATCATATCTACCTCAGCAATACAACATTTTCGAAAACAGAAACTAAATTAAGCTACAGTTAAAAGATCAATCATAAGCATATATATAATTAATAAACATACAAACATTATTAACAAAAAAGATATACATTTATATAGGGATGACAGTCTAATAATTCTAAGAAACTGCAATGACAGAACTTCACAAAAAAAGTAAGAAAGTAAATAATAAAAAACTTCAAAACTCTAGAATTTACAACAGACATGAAATACAAACAAAAAATAGTAAATTTTCTTGATCTAACATTCAACCTAATCAACAGAACCTACAAACCAAATAACAAATCAATATACATAAATAAAAATCCCAGCCACTCCCTAACATACTCAAACAAATACATATATCTATAAGTAAAATAATTACAAATTCTAGAAGCCCGAAAATATTGAATGAAAACAAAAAACAAAATGAATCAGCCTTAAAAAACAGTGGATATTCAAACAAACCAGAATAAAAAAAATGAAAACACTTCAAACAAAAATAACAGAAAAAGAAATATCATTTGCTTTACTCACATCCCAAAACAATATAATAAAAAACAAAAATAGGGAAAATATTCTTCAAAATTATTTGACAAATACTTCCATAAAACAGCAAATTATCAACAAAAATACAATCAAAATTAGCTACAGCTGCAGGGATAACACTGAAAAAATAATATTTAAACCAATAAAAAAGTACTCACCAAAACCAATAACACTTTCAATAACAATAACATCCAGCAAAATAACATTATAAAATGTAAGTGCCGAAACAAGAAAAATTACCCACTTAACAATAAAAGTTTAACCAATAGCATAATATATAAAGTTATCATAACAAATAACATCAACATAAACAAGTATTTTACATAAACACTACAGAAAAAAAAACTTAAAAAAAGATATTATAACCACAAAATGTCATTAGAAAGTAAAAAATACATAAACAATACAACCTATCTAAATACATATGGAGCTAAAAAGAAAACTATGTTCCCAGCAAAATCAAATGGGAAATCATAAAAAAAGCAGCCCCATGCAGTATTAACAGTAAAAATTGTAAATTATGCTTAGAGGAAAAACTAGTAATAATTAGTTTTAAAAACCAAAATAAAATCTTCAACAAGAAAATTGAAATAATAGGTAAATGTAGGCATATAAATAAATACTTAATTTGCCTTCTAAGTGCTAATGAAAAATAAACAAATAAAATAAATAAATAATTATTATATAAAAAATAAAATTATTAATAAAATAAACAAACATGTATTAAGGACACACACCTATACATGTGTGTACATGTACATATAAATATAAACATACACACAAAAAACAAGCATCAACAAATGTACAAACATTACATATATGAACATGCATGCAATGTGCGTGTATGTGTGTGACTATACACTATATATATATATATACAAAATGAATAAGAACAAAGAAAATAATTGCAACATTCAAAACATTAATTTAAAACAATGCTCAATATGAAAATAGAGCAATGATTATTTATTATTAATTATTACTTTAGAACATGTACAAACTACAAACTATTACAAAATTGTACATTTTGTTTCGACATTGAAAGAACAATGTCTCATCAGGTAGTTAATAATGATGGTAATAATAATTTTATTGAAAAAGAAAGTTAAAAAAACACTACTTCCTTTTAATTTTGGAAACTTTTTGTACAAGGTAAAAAGATATTAAAAAAATATATTAATATCTTTTTACCTCTTACAAAAATAATATATATATATATTTATTTATTTATTTATTATATATATAATATTAAACTTTCCAAAAATGTATGGCCATTTCATCGTTAATTTGACACCTGTTGCATTAGCGATAACTAGACATTATGGTAAAATAAATTTATTTGTGTGTGTAAAAAGTGGAAGTAAGGGTAGGGAAAAAGATAAAAGGAAAAAGAAAAAGAAGAAAAAAAAGAAAAAAATGAAAAATAGGGCAGATTCTTGCTATTGTAACTGTAAATTGCCACTTGTTGACAGAAGTGAAAAGAGATTCTCATATATATATATATATATATATATATATATATATATATATATTGTCATCCGCAGACAGATCTGTTTCACTGTATCACAGCTCATCAGTACGGTTAGACTCCAATTGCTTTTTAACCCAAGATTGAAACCCGACCGAATTGGCGTCAGTTGGCGATTCTACCTCTGGGCTATGGGATATATATATATATATATATATATATATATATATATATATATATATATATATCTTTATTTATCTGTAAATTCAGATAAAACTTAGTGGGGAAATAGCCATGCATAAATATATTAAGGCATGCATATATATATATATATATATATATATATATATATATATATATATATACTGTACTGTACTGTGCAAAAGTATTAGGACAAGAACTATTTTATCTTTTATGAGGCATCAAAATAAAGTTTAAAATTACCCCTGTCTTAACACTTTTCCACACTACCGGTAATGTGAAAAAGTATTAGGACAGGGGTAATTTTCCTAAAAACTTTACTGAAATTCAAATACAGGGTGAAAAGCCAAGTAAATTGCTAATAAATATTGATTCTTTCAAACTAGGTGTAAAAGAAATGTATGAAAAAGAAGTTATATTTAATTTTTCCTATTTTCTATTAAACAAGTTATTTTGAAACTACTCATTATGCTATTATCCTTAGATATAACTGACTTTTTTCTTATTAACTTTCTTGAATTGATAAATCTAATGATACTTCGCAAGACACACTTTGGGAACAAATACAAGCTGGCTTGGCAGAAGGTGCCATTAGATACATTCAAGAAGATTGTGATGTCAATGCCTGACAGAATGAAGGCTGTGATCAAAGCAAAAGGCTATTATGCTAAATATTAAATTTATTTTGTAACAAGTATTTTTCTTGTTAAAGCATTTACTGCATAAATCAAATAAAATTACTTTAATTAAATTGTTTATTTTTTGTCAATATGCCTCATAAAAGATAAAATAGTTCTTGTCCTAATACTTTTGCAAAGTACTGTATATCTATCTATCTATCTATCTATCTATCTATATATATATATATATATATATATATATATATATATATATAAGGAGAACTTTAATCTAAAATTCAAAAGACACCTCCAAACTGTAAAATCCTTTTGAAGATGATTTGTTGAAATAAATAAAAAAAATTGTTTTAAAAAATCTTTTCATAAATTCTTACTTGAGGTGAATCATGATATGGATAAAATTAACAAATCATATGATTTATTGATCAAGGCTGATAAGTCTAAAAATATTTATAAAATTGATCCTTCCTGTTATCAAAAACTCACTATTAAAAATCTTACCAGCAGTTATGAAATTGATAATGACAAGAAACTGTCTTGAAAATTAACCTGGATGTCACTGAGCTTGCTAGTAAATTTAATGTTATTGACAAAATGGGTAAATCCACCTTAAAAAAGCTCATATACTCTTTAAAGATCATAAACCTAACTTTGATGATAAACTTCAAACTAGATAAATTAACCCCTCAAAAACTGAATTAGGATTTATTTTTAAAAATATTACCAAATATATAATTGACACTATCTGAAGATCTTCCTTTAATAATCTGTGGAAAAATTTGTCTGATACAATTAAATGGTTTAATAACATTATAAATAAAAATAAGGCTACTTTCAATCAATTCAACATTATAAATTTCTACCCTTCCATTTTTAAGGATCTATTGTTGAATAGTCTGACCTTCACTAAACAATATGTAGATATTACTGAAGATTATTATAAAAGTATCTTAGCATCTAGAATATTGGTAATAATTCTACTTGTGTAAAAAGTAACTGTGACAATTTTGATGTCACTATGGGTACGTTTGATTCTGTGAAATTGCAGATTTAGTGGTATCTAAAATTCAAAAGAAAGTTATAAAGGCTTTTTAATTACTTGGTTCTAAAATTGATATTTCTTCAAATCTTAAAATAGTTAACCTTCTGGATATTAACTTAAATCTCTCCAATAATACTTTCAAGCCATATCATAAAATAATGAGTCTCCTATATATATTAATGTTAGTTCTAACCATCCCCACAAAGTAATTAAACAAATTCCTACTACAGTTGACATTAGGATAAAACATTATCCTCCAATTACAAAATATTTAATGATGATAAAATCATTTATAATAATACCCTCAAAAAGTAAGTTTAAACAAGAATTATTCTATACCCCCTCCACCCTACAATGAAACTCTGTCATAGCCTACTGCTCTCACTTGTTATGACTTTTAACAAAAAGGACGATCTTGACCTTGCATGCAAAAATCAGCAGCCAGGAGATGTTGCTAACTACTGAACCATTATTATCAGTGTCACTTTTGCCAAAATTGGCTTCCTTGAGTCCCAGAGGGTAGTATCATCTGTTCTCAAATACTCACTTTTCATTCTTCAGCCAACTCCAGTTAGGCGTATGCTTTGTTTGCAATCCTGCTACCCTGGAGCACATTACATTTTAGTTAGCAGCCAGTTCCACTTTAGGTTTGATTCTGCTTTGGAGGTGGAATGGTCTAGTCTGCTTAAAATCCTGTTACCCATGGTTGATCCGGTAAAGAAGACAATGACTATTCAAGTCCAATTGCCATGGCTTTCACACATGCTAGATCACAGTGATCTTATTTAACCAGAGTTGAATCCTGTAAATAAAAGCAAAATCTGCCAGTCCAATTTATTATCTTTTAATTTAATTTTTAAAATGTTTTAATAATTTACTTTAATACTTAATGTTTTTACTTTATTTAGCTTATTTCTCTATATTTAAATCAGCTGAACATTTGGAACAATAGTGTTTCTTAACACAATAGCTCATTTGTAATTATATATATTTATTATTTTATACATTTTGTACTTTCTGTATAATATTTTCTCTTGTGAACTGTTTTAATGGCTTTTTAAAAAAACAAATATTTTAGGAAGATTTTTAAAACTTTTTTTAAAAAGATTTTTAAAGAAAGTGAAACCTTTAAAGTGAATCTTTTGAAAAGGTCTCTGAAAAGATCATTTTTATCTCTAAAAAATGTTTGTTTGTGTAAATTATTTGTGACTGTATTGTATTTTGTCAGACTTTATCTTTTTTCCTTCGCATATGTCTTTTTACCTTTTTAGTTGTTTATGTCTGTGGACTTAAATGTCTATTCCTATCTTTCTCTTTTATTTTGCATGCATATATATTCTATAGATTTTTATATAATTGTGTGATTTAGTGTATACAATCCGTCTGTGTCCCTTTTTTGCGTTCTTCCATTCCTTTATTTTTGATCTGCTGAGTCTATTCTCAATTTATTTTCAAATTAAATAATACAAGGTTCACTTATTCTGATAAAAACGTTTTTTTTTAAATATTCTTAGTAAATTTATTTATTTTTCAGCGGTCTGAATGAGACAATGTAATAGTCATTGGCAAAATGAATCTTGTTTTGTAAGCATTTAACTATGTGTTGAGTCATCCTTCTCAATATATTTTAATGCTCTGGAAAATATCCATCAAGTTCTCTATCTTTACCTCATTAATGACATATCAATTGGATAGAACCTTTTTGATTAGCCTCTCTATTTTTACGTTTCTGTCATTTTCTCTTATATATATATATATATATATATATATATAGTGTATCGAGGTAGCAGATAATTTTGTAAATATATACTGTTAAATATAAGAGACAATGAATGTCTATTATGTTTAATCATGAGCCATTCTAAACATCGTATTTTGGCTTTAATTTCAGGTGAAAATAAAGACAAAATTCTCCAACATTTGGATAATTTTTTATTAAGTTGGTTCTAAGCTTTCGACTCACATGAGCCATCTTCAGGGAAGTTACAATTGCATTGTCTCATCATTTGCATGCAAATTATAGCTGGTCTTTGGCTGAATAAAGCCAGTCGTTTTTTTGAAAACAGAAAGTTGTTGTTTCTTGCTGACTGTGCTTGGGCTGTTAGAAGAAGACGATGAAGAAAGAAAGAAAGAAAGAAAGAAAGAAGAAGAAGAAGACAGAGAAGAATACCCCACCACCGACGATAAAGAAGACGACAACAAAAGAGACAACTCTTGCCTGTTTATTTCCTCCATTTTTTTTGTCTTTCTTTTCACACTACATATACATATATATATATATATATATATATATATATATATATATTTACTCATATAATGGCTGATCACTTGTATTCAAGAATATCCATCTACCAGGACAACTAGCTCATCCCTATTGCAGATATGTTTGTTCAACACCCACAGAGCCCACCTGTGATTTATACTACAACTATGCTGAGTGGACGTTAGTTACAGTTTCTGGTAGAGAGTGCATTATCTAGCATGAGTAACAGTCTGAACAAGGCCAAGACGCTCAAACATTCAGTCAGGATGACTTGTGACTTTGAGCTAGCACAACCATCAACAACTCTTCAAAAGAAGCCATCTACCCAATTTCACTCCCAAGGCTTGGGTCAATCTGTGGCATGGTTTTCAGGCACTTTCCAAAGGTGCTATATGCTGGAATCACCTCCACCAGACCGATAACATCAACAAGTCACCTTCCTGACAAATCAACCATAAAACGATAAAGAAGACGACAACAAAAGAGACAACTCTTGCCTGTTTATTTCCTCCATTTTTTTTGTCTTTCTTTTCACACTACATATACATATATATATATATATATATATATATATATATATATATATATTTACTCATATAATGGCTGATCACTTGTATTCAAGAATATCCATCTACCAGGACAACTAGCTCATCCCTATTGCAGATATGTTTGTTCAACACCCACAGAGCCCACCTGTGATTTATACTACAACTATGCTGAGTGGACGTTAGTTACAGTTTCTGGTAGAGAGTGCATTATCTAGCATGAGTAACAGTCTGAACAAGGCCAAGACGCTCAAACATTCAGTCAGGATGACTTGTGACTTTGAGCTAGCACAACCATCAACAACTCTTCAAAAGAAGCCATCTACCCAATTTCACTCCCAAGGCTTGGGTCAATCTGTGGCATGGTTTTCAGGCACTTTCCAAAGGTGCTATATGCTGGAATCACCTCCACCAGACCGATAACATCAACAAGTCACCTTCCTGACAAATCAACCATGATGAGATTCAAACCCATGAATCAGAAAGTGAATGTTCTAACCCCTCATGGCCATTCCATCTCTCTCTCTCTCTCTCTCTCTCTCTCTATATATATATATATATATATATAAATGAAAAACTTTTAAATATTAATTTTTATTCAAGGTTGTGAATATTAATTTGATATTTATACATGAAGAGTGATAACTTTGTTTTTTTTTAACTTTTGTTTTAAAAAAAAATGAAAAAAATGAAAGGTTTTATTTTACATTAAAGATTAATCTGGATCAACGTATTTCAACAGATATTTATTTTATTCCTACATGAAGCTCAGTCATGATAGTGGTGAGGAAAAAAATTATATTTATTAATATATATGATAATATATATTAGCACTTCTTGCAGCTGCTGCCACAACCTCCAGGACCAAGTCATGTTTAAATATGTACCACCCATTCTGTAGCACCTCAGAGCAGGATGACAGCATATGGTGCAGGTTTCCATATGCACCATGCAACCGGCAGGAGGGTGACTCCTGTACTCCCCATCTCCTCAAATTTACCAGTGATGAGACCACATCATATGTTGTTTGAATGAGGAACATTAAATGTCCTACATGATCTGAACATCATCAGTACCCTACCAGTTGAGCCATCAACCCTGCTGAGTTTGTTGAACACATTGCACCAGTTGTCTCTTTTCCTCAAGCTTTCAAATCTTTTGTTCCTATAACTTGCATTGTTGCTGTCCCCCGGTCCCCTGACAAGAATCACTCACTCTCAATTAAACCAAGTCCAGCACATCCCTCTTTTGTCATGCCCTGAACTTCCACTTGCTTCACCATCCCTTCCACTACAATCTTCTTAATGTCTCTTGGCTATGTGTTTTTTTTGTCCAGAAATTAGGGTAAATAAGGATAAACATTGTTATAATGGTCGAGCTCAAGTCAGCCTTGTTGTATCAACAGAGAAAATCACCTACCTTGAAAAAGAGTGTGCTTTGTGAGTGGTTTGCCAAAGAAAAATTACAAAAAAATTATTAGCACAAAAAACAGTTGTTATGAGTATCAGAAGCGATGCTAATTTTCTTTCTTCTGGCATAGCCAGTCAGAAAAATCATTTGGTGTCCTCATTGCTTTTGCTTACTGAGGAAGATAAATTTTTAGCTTGGGAGAAAAAGGACAATTTTGAGCTTGGTGAGCAAAAGTGCACTCTTCATTATTGCAAGAGGAAAGTTGCATTTTTGACCCCATTTTTGTTACTGGACTATTCACACCAACAATTGAACTTAGTTTTGGCACATGGATTTTGTTTTTTGGACTTTTTTTTTTTTTTTTATTATACTTGTGCTGAGTTACAATAATCAAAGCAAAGTTTGTGCTTACTTCATTGGTAATTATAATGATCAAGCTCAAGTCAGCTTTGTGCTGAGTTAGAACTACCAAAGAAAGGTTGCTTATCTTCATCGGTGGAGGTTTTAGTAGACACATGTGAATACTATGCCTTGTAAAGTGGAAAGAGATTTCAGTCATCAGTAGCCTGGAGAAACAAATATGCACAAGCATGAACATCCTCATCTACATGCTACTACATCATGGAGCAAGGAGGGAGAAGAAAAGAAGAGGAAGGAAATGTTTGTCTTTTTATAAAACTTAAATAGGCATTTGACAAGTCAAATGGGTAATACAGTTTCTAGTACCTTTATTGCTAACATCATGGGAAAATATATTACTTATCCGTTTTTTTTTTTGGGGGGGGGTCATTATTATTATTAGTTTATTTAGTGATTTTACTTCATTTTCCCACAAAGTAATGTAACTATTTAAAAATTATTATACATAAGTGAGTTTGAAATCAATTTTTAGGTGGCTCCGGTAAATTTTTTTTTTTAAATAGAAATGCCATTTTGAAAGTAAATCTTATTCATTAAATATTTCTTTTTTGTTGATTGAAAAAATAATTATAAAAAAGTAATAAATGTTATTGTTTGCATTAATGATAACATTTGTTTTTTTTTATAATTATTTCTTCAATGAACAAAAAACAAAATTGTTACATGCTATTATTAAAAGTAAATCTAAGTGTAAATAATTTAATTTAAAACATTTAACAAAATAACTTTATTTTTAAATTGTAGCAAGAGCTAATTATATTTGTCATTTTTTTTAAACTAATTTATTTCAAATTTAGTTAGTATGACATAAAGACAATGGCAGAAGTCTAATCTTCTTGCAGGCTAATTTTTATAAAATTAAATTTGCTGAAATAAAAAAATAGAAAAGTTTCTTTCCACTGCCTTATCATAGTTGTGTTTTTGTGAAACTAGGAATTTTTGAAAGAGTTCAAGCTAATGATCAACCATCTCTGCTTCCTGAAAATAATTTAATTTTTCTTTATGTTAAAAGAATTTTTATTTGGTAAAAAACCCTATGCAACAAATAGATCAAACAAAAGTTTGAGGTAACATTTAATTTGTAGGTACATAAAAACAGATGACGCAAGCTGAATTTAAGAACAAATGATTAAATTTATTCAAATCACACAAAATAATAAATGAATTTCACAAATTAATGCTTTGAGTGCAAAAATGATGACTGATAACATGTAAAAATAATCATTGCAAATGAAATATCCCCTTTTACAATGCTAAGTCCTCAGAAAAGAAAACTAAAATGTAGAAAAAGAAGAAAAAACATTCCTGAGAAGTAACTTCTCTGACTATAGCTTTCAAATTGGTACAATTTCAATTCAAAGCACAGTTTGTGGTAACAGCGAAGAATAGAACCATTACAACAGCCGAAGACTTTAAATTTCTTAATGTAGCTTGACTCAGAAAAGTAAGAAAATTAAAACTGAAAATTGAAAAATATAAAATTGGCCTTTCTTTTTAAAGGGGACTAAGTTATCTTTCACCGCCCTTGAAACCGACGCTCTTTCCGCAGTGCCATGGCAATCGTCGTTCATATTTGTTTTGTGGTCGGACTTGGGCTCCGCTTTTGGCTGTTTAAAACCAGCTTTCCAGGCTGGTTGGCCTCAAGGGTGGAGATATCAACTCCACTCACATCATGGAAACGGGGTGAGTGTTTAATAAATGTTTAATGAAAAAGATACTGTGTAAATTTGGCACTTAGTAGTCAGTATTGGAACGAGTCAGACCGGCACGCCAACAGTTAAAAACTCTACTTAGACTACTTCATTACGTGCACTTATTTTCTATGTACTTTTCTTTTTTGTTTACTATTTTATTATACAATGATAAACTTTTTTATTTATTTTTAATCACACTTTCTGTTTATTTTGTTTGAATGACATGTTTCTGCTAGTTTCATTTTTTTATTGCAACTAATTATTAGTTTTTTAGTCTATTCAACATCTTTTTCTTTTCACTTTCTATTTTTTCCTTTTTAACTTTTAAGTTGACCTTTTCTAATTCTTTTTATTCTGTATGGCACTTAATGGGTTGAGTATGAGTCCATTATTCAGAAAAATCTAAATGAGAAAACAAATTGTCTTTTTCTTTCCTCTGCTGTTGTTTCTTACGTAATTTAACATTTTTTATCGATCATGTCATGTGGCGAAAATAAAACAAAATTGAGGTGAAAACAAATTTCCATTAAAGATTTTAAAATAATATATTTTTTCCTCTACATATTATTTCCTAATAAATACAAAAGTTAAATGAAAAGTATTGTTAGATTTTTTTTCCAATCAACAATTTATAAAAAAAAATATATATATCTTAACTTTACTTCACTTCACTTCACTAGAGAGACTTTTACACAGTAACAACAAAAACCATGACGATCCCTATTCCCAGGTAAAATCTTCGCTTCTTATTTAAAAATTTATAAGTAAATTTATTGGAAAATCCTAGGCTAAGATGGTGTGAACTGTGAATAAACTAGGATATATTTCTTTTTTTTTTTTTACAATTTCCAATAATACACTGACTTCTTGTGTGACCTAATTGTTCTCTAGAATGATTGAAAATTGAACAAAAAACGTTTCAACAAGCAAATTGATTCCATCTTACTCTCAGTAAAATGGAGCAGAGAACTTTATTAACAATGAGAATATTTGTAAATTGATAATTACAATGGCCTTTAAGTAAAGAATTTTTTTTTTTTATTGTGAGAATTTGTGTAAATTTTATTGTTTTGTACACTTTTTAAGTGAGTTTTTTACTTTACTCACAAATTTAGTGAAAAAAATAACTTACCTTAGTTTGAGATAAAATGAATTTTTAATTAATGCTTCCTTGGTAAACGGTGTGTTCGTACTCATCTTTAATTTTAACAGAAATGTTATCAATAGACTAAAATTTGAACGTGGTTTTATAAAATACGAAATGATGCTGAAATATTTTTTTCTCTGGTTACCAAACCAAAAAGAGATTAAAAAAACTTTGGTCAGTGGTGTCAAGATTGAAAATCTTTCAGCTCTCAACTTATCCGACGATTTGACATTTCAAACCTCTTCTTACTGCTCTTGCACCAATCTTGTTGAGAGGCGTAGATAATTAGTCATAGTTACAATTAATTGAATTAATTAAATTTTCTGATAAGTAAGTGTGATTTAAAATCACAATTTACACATCTTGCAGAAAAAAAGTTGAATGCAAAAAAAAAAAAAAAAAGTGGACGTATCTTTCTTTACTTCAGTAAACACTAAAAACAGTTTTTTTCTTACTCTTGAAATTTTCGTGGAAGTGGACATGTGCCAGGGCCTGATATAGAGGAAGTTCATACATATATATATATTTTTTATTTTTTTTTGTAAATGTCATTGTCATTACCCATTTTACAAGAGAACTTTAATAGAAGCGTATTCTGGCTTGTAGTTACAGCTGTCAGTGGGTCTTTATTCATTTCTTCCAGCTTTGCTTATCTATTTTGAAGAAATGTTTAAATGCATTGACTGACTACGGCCTGCTGCAAAGTTTGGTATTCATGTATTTTTAGGTAGCTACAAGGTTTTTAAGTTTAGGCATTTAATATTACAGTTCCATTTACGCTAACTGTTTTTTCATGTTTGATTTTGCAAAATCCTTAACATTGTAGTCTCGGTACCTCCTCAGTTTTGTGATACCTATGATTTAAAAATAAATTTTTAAAATGAAAAATCATTTTTTTGAAGATTTTGTTTTAGTTTTAATTTCAAACTAATAGATTAAATTTAATATTGCCAATAGTTAAAATACTTTGCCCAATTTCAAAGCTAATTGAAATTGATTGGAAAGAGTTCTCATTTTGAAATTGCAAAATTTTAGCTCTTTTTAGTTTCATTTTTAGCCACCTGTCATCAGAATGTAATTCGCTTTATTAAAACATCTTCCAAAAATAAAATGTACTTTTCCGAAACTTTATTAGCTGATTTAAAGTATAATGAATCTGTTTTGAAACAAATATTTACTTTCAATTTAAAATATTGCAGAAATCCAATTTTTAACATTTCAATAACTTTATTTAATCTGTTGATGTGTTGACAGCTTTTATCTATGAAAAATAATTGAAGAATAATGTACCTTTCTTTTTTATATATAATTTTTAATTTCTGAGTAATATCAGTTAAGTGCCATATATGATTTCAAGACATGACTGACTGGGCAGAAGATTATCCTGCAGTAGGTTGCCATTATTTTCTGTGGTAGACTGGTTGCCAGCCAAGCCTATAGAACCCAATCTGTCCTGTTATTTAACCCATAACTGAAGGGAAGAGATGGATTTCCCAAGGGTATTTGTATGAAAGTGAATGCAAAGAATTCAACTGAACGCATATAAAAACAATTGAAAATTCTTTTTAAAATACTGGAATACTTCAGATAAGCTTTTCAAATTCTGATTAAATATACTTTTACTTAACAATATTCCCAAACCATTACAACATTGAAACTGAATTTTAAAAGATTTAATATCTTCATAAATTATTCCATTTAAAAAAAAAATGCAAACAAATCTTATAAAAATTCATTATTCATTGTAAAAACATTTTTTTTCTGAAGACATTAGTGCCCTTAATATATCTTATAAGAGCAATTGAAAAGTTTTCTTATTAAATAATGTCTTTGTTTTATTGCATTTTTTTTATTTTATGATCCAAAGATTTTTGGCACCAAAAATAATTTCAATTCTTCAAGGAGTTCTGCTTTTAACTGATATAGTCAGTAAAAATTATCTTTGACTTGCTCAAGTTTTCATAAAATTAAGTGGTGTGTAACACACATAAAAAAAATATTTTTACCAAAATTTTCTAAAACAATTTAATTCATTTGTGAATAAGTCCTGAAAGTTTCATTAAAATCTGAAAATTATTTGATTTTTGCATGAATATCCAAATCAGTGTCTTTCACTTCAAAAAGACATTAAAATTTGCTATGCTGATTAATAGTCTATCTGCTGATACAAGAAAAATAAAATGAAGGAAAAAAATGCACTTTAAAATAATATTTAAAGAATGATAATTCAGACACTTCTGTAAAGGTGTGCTGAAAAAAATCAGCTTATGCCTGAAATGAAAATGTGAAAAGCTATTAAAATCTTGTGAATATTGCTAAATGTCATACAAGCAGTTTGGAATTGATTGTCCTATTTTGAAAGTGAATACTTGACAAAATGTCTGCTCTTTTTGTGTGTGTATATATATATATATATATATATATAATTAATGGAATTTTGAAAATGAGGAAGTTATAAATTACATTGAGTAAAAGCTATATGAACTTTTTGTAAGTAAAATTTTCTTAATAAAGTTCAACATTTTTGGTCAATTTTTTACACTGTTGATTATTTTGTATCGGGACTTTCAATAAATTTGTATTTATCAACAAATTCTTGCCTTGACTTAATGTATAAAAAGCTTAAAAATTACAGTCAGATTTTTTGTTCTTCATAGTTTTTTTTGTTCTTAGATTTTATAATGATTTATTTCGTCAATTTCTTAGTTGGGCTTATGTTCTATTTTGAAACATTTGACATTAGAATTCAAGTATTAACTCATTTTATTTATCAATTAAAAAAGTCAATTCTGACTTAGGTAATATGCAGAGAAAGGTTTTCCTATTTCTATTTTACATATCTCTCCCTTTCTACTTCATTATTGTTTTTTATCTTAAGAAAAAATTTGCTACAAAAGCTAATGATAATTTTCTCAACTGTTTTAATCCCGGCAGCATTCACTTTACTAATTAGTTATATCTGTAATAACAAAGAAAGCAAGTATTGTTTTCTCACTGTCATCTAAAGATTAATGAAGTTAATTCTTTTTTATTGATTTTTGTATTGAATTTACCCAATACCAGAGTAATCATACATTGGATTTTTTTTTTTTAATATCTTTATGACAATACTTTCTTACAATTGATCTGCTTTCTCTGAAATCCAATTTGAATCTTTTAAAAGTTAGTATTATGTCATCAGTTCTCAATTCTGTATCTCTGCTGATGACACAACTATTTTTTCCAGTCTTATTTGTAGACTGATTGGTTAAATTGATGGCTGATCTCAAAAATGACTAATCTGTTGTTAAATGGGGCAAAAAATGGCTTGTTAATTTCAAAATGAAACTGATCTCTTTTAATAGTCTTAGTGAACCTTTTTATTATAAGTCTGTCATTCATCCATGCACTGAATATTGCTATCACCTATAGTCTGGTGTTTCTACTAAGTATTTAGAGATTCTGGATAAAATCCAAAGAAGAATTTGCAATGTTATCAGTCCTGACCTTGCATCTCATCTTCAATCAGTATCCTACTGCCATAACATAGCTTCCCTGTGTTTTTTCTATAAATACTTTCATGGTAATTGTTTTGAATTTTATTGAAGAGCCCAATTCAAATTCAAATTGAATTCATTGCATTCACTTACACACAAATACCCTAGGGAAAGGTATTAATCCATCTCTTCTCTCACCAGTTATGGGTTAAATAGCGGGACGGATTAGGTTCTGTAGCCATGGTTGGCAACCAGTCTACCACAGAAAGTAATAGGAACCTACTGTGGGAAAATTTTCTGCCCAATCAGTCATGAATCAAGAGACACAGTCAGCCAAGCACGTATTACGTATGGCACTTAACTGACTAGATTGGAAGCAAGGCCTCATCATTTATTATTGTAATCATAAGTTATGTGTTCACAGTTTTTTCATCGCTCTTCTTTCTTAGGGAACTCTCTGTCAACTTTGATTTTCAAAAATTTAAATGCTGTATCAGTTGTTATCTTAATGCACTGTCAATCATCATTTTAATTTCTGTTCTTTATTGTTCTCTTTCAATAATAGTTTTCTTTTTCAAATATTCTTTTACTCTCAGTAATCCCATGTGTCTTAGTGACTTTATTGTTTTGCTTGGTGAAATGATTAAAATATAGTTAATACAAATACTTGATTCAGTAACAGTTTCATATTACCCCCCACCACTATATTTAATATTTTATCATTTATTTTTCTGTTATGTTGTTAAAAACTTTTTCCTCTTCCTTTCTCTATTGCACTCTTTATAATTTACATGGTTACTGTTAACATTTGATTTTGAATTCTGTCTATCCAATAAATTGTAAAACTAAACAAACTTTCTTATTCATTTCACTTTTCTCTCTTCCTCTCTTGATCATTTAAGATGACCCATTTAACAAGTATTTCTTCATCCAATTCCATCTGTTTGTAATGATTTTTTGTAGCATTTTGAATAAAATGTTAGTCATTAATTTTCATGTATTGAGGTATTCTTGCATAAATGGTCCATTTCTTAAAAACTGTTTTCCAATCTGGATCTTCTTTAGATGCTACCATCAAGTCTCATTGTTGTCCTGTTATTGTTAAATGAAGCAACATTAGTTTGTGACTAGAGATTTGGGTTTATGAATAGTTTGAATAACTTCTCAATCAGACTTTGGTTGATTTTTTTATTGAATGAAATAGACTTAAAAGTGATGGGGGAATGGAATGACTTCACTTATTGTGTATGAGATCTCTTGGTTTGAAGAGTTCTAAACCAGCAGTTTCTTATATCATCTGCTATAGAATGTAAAAAAAAATATTAATAATTATATTTTGCCTGAAAATTTTGGTTTTGTAGTTGTGACAAAATGAGTACTGAACTGTTATGTAATATCAGTCCTCCATTATGACAATGAATATTGGACAATTCCTTCACAGATGAAGAAGGGACTTAAAGCAACAGAAATGTGGTTCAACAGAATTAGGCTGAGAATACCGTAAACTAAATGTGTGAGTAATAAGGAACTTTTAAAGAAAATTGAAACAAAAAAGATGCTTGCATTTTGAGTCAAAGGCAGTTGAAATATCTAGGACACAATGAGAAACAAGAACTTGTATAATCTGACCTTCACTGGGCATATTGAAGGAGGAGAAACAGAAAAGCAGTGATTAACCTATCTAATGAGATTGTGTAAATGGATGGTAGAACAGGGATTGGGAGAGACAAATCTTACTAACAGCTACAAAGAATAAAAGGTTGAGAAGAGCCTCTATCACCCACATCCTGAAGGTACATGGCATATAGAAGTAGTCGAGACGAGTTGTAACCTTTTAGAAAGCAATCTATCACTAGATCATATAAAATCATACTTTGATTGCAATATATTTAAAAACCAGAAAGTGGTTCATGGACTGATGTTTATTTATTCCTTAGACAAATGTTCAAATTGTTACAGCACAAACTTTTTATTGTTCATGAAAATTAAAGACTAATGTACTACCATTCTACAACAGTGTATATGTACATATTTTGTGGTATTATTGTGGGTTTTCTGGGAACAATAGTGAAAAGGTTTCTTTATTGCTTTCTCTATAGTTTTGAATTCAAAGTAGTTCTTCTAGAGTGGATGCCACCCAATGCTAAGGAGCCTGGGGGTATTTGTGAGTAAGTGGTTTAAAAAAGAAAATAGTAATCAGGAAAAAAAGCATATATAACAGTCTGAAAAATGTAAGGAGGCAAAAATTATTTTTCTTTTTCAATTTGTTTTTATTTAGACTTTAACAAAAATTGTAATTTATTTTTAGTCATGGAAGGAATCTACCTGACAAGAGAACATGTATCCCCATATTCAGGTGACTTGTTCCATGAGGTGAGTACCAAACAGTCTTCCCTTTAAGTTCCAAAGTGCGAAATCATTATGGATATATGCATCTATCTATAAGTGCTGATATATACATAAATACTTATTTATAGATTTCATTAGACTTATCTGAAAAAAAAAAAACTATATCAGTAAAGAAAATACATTTATTCACACATATATACAAGGGCTTGCAGATAAATTGAGACTTATTTTAAGCAGACGATTTTTTAGATTTAACAATTCATATTCTGACAAAGCCTTGCTTACATAAACATCTAATCTTTCTGTTTCTTCTCAGACAAACAGTGAATGAATTCAATAGTAGAAAGTCATGGAATAACAGAATCATTCCACTATTATAGTTTTGGCACACACCAGGCACACTGCCAACAACATTGTTTAGTTGATGAAACTTCCAAAAGCAACAGTTTATCACAAATTTAAACAATTTCAAGAAAAGGAGGAAAAAGTTTGTTAAAAAAAAACACACATACAAGACTCACAGTGATTCTAAGATTCAAATGCTCAACTGAAGATACCCCATCCACATTTATGACAACACTTTCACACAAGTGTCCAGAGCTGTAAACAAGAACCTTGGCATGACTAGCTATGTTTGACAATGTCATCACCTCTTAACAGCCAAGGCAAAAGCAGTCAAAGTTGAGAGATGCTCAAACCTTCACTCATTCATTAAGCATCAAAGTATAGGAAAAGATCTCATGTTGATGAAAAATAAAAAAGTTCACTGTGGACACTGTGATAACTTGTAGAAATTCTTAGGTGATTGCATACATCCCTTCTGACATCTCACTTATGTTTGAGACTAAGAATCTTGCTTCTGTGATGGTCTTTGGTGCCAGTGTGAGTGATGGAAGTGTTATAGATCCACACTTCATTGAGGTTGGTTTGTATCTGGACATCTTGAAGGAACTCTCTCTTACCTTGGATGGAGCAGAAATTTGGGCTTGACAGTGTGGTACTTATCCAGGACTCTGCATCATGTCATAGCTCAAAAGCAACACAGGCTTTCCTTTGCTGAGAAGGTACTATTTTTGTGAGAGCCAAAATCTGGCCCAGATGTCAACTTTCTCGATTATATTTTGTGGGGTGTACTTCAAGCAAGAACCAATGCTTCACCACACTCTAGTGTCAACATTTTGAAGATCTGCATTGCACATGAGACAGGGAAAATCAAGAGCAGAGGTTGTCAGATTCACAAAAGTTTTGTTCTCATGTGGAGGTAGTAAATGCCCAAAAGGGCAGCCATATTGATATTTTGTATTAATAAATATTGCATTCAAATTATATATGTAGTACTATTGTTTTAGCATTTATAAACTGTTTTAGGCATCTCTAAAAATTGTCTCAATTTATCTGCAAGACCCTGTATAACACAAGGGTAGATCAATGAGTCAAATAACCAGAGATACAGTTATTAGCTAAATCTTGATATGAAATATTCACTGTATAACATTTGGTATATGTTTAATATTTGTGACTAAATTAAGTGCATTAACAAGAAAAGTAGCATTGAAAAATAATTGTGTTGTATAATATAAATGCTTTATATATTTTTCAGATATACTTAATAGAATTAGATAGGTTCACCTATCATCTGGTTCACATTCCACGTCAATCTTTTGAATGGGAGTAGAGGTTTAGGATTGTGTTTCCAGTTCCATCTAAACTCAGAACTTTTATTTCCTAATTAAATCTTGACCTCTTCAAATCTAGTTATCACGTAGTTATACATAGCCCCAAAAACTTGTTGTCCTTTCTTATGTTTATAAAGTACTACACAGTAACCTACTACCTTCAGTGTCTCTTGGGCCTTGTATTTGGTGAAAATTAGTAAAAGAAATAAAAGTTAATACAAATGTACATATGTAAATGCTATTTATATGTAGGAAGATCATTAGTCTGTAGCCTAATGATAAAAATTTATTTTACACTAATGTTTTTAACATAATCTTCTTTCTTGACAATGCACTTAATTCGGTGGTGAATATTAATGATGTTCATTATCCAGTGAACATCAAAATTCATTTAATTGCTACATGCCTGACTACTAAAATTTTCTTTGCCTTTATACACATCAACAGATTTCAGGATGAAAAAGAAATGGGTAATTAGTTTCTGATTTCATAAACAAAACATTGAGGATGTAAAAAAAAAAAAAAAGAGAACCTATTCCTAAAAAATTTTGAATCCTACCATTGATATAAATGTACAAATATATATATATGTGTGTGTATGTATTTGATGTATCTATTCTCAATTTATTTCCAGTTTAAAAATCCCTCTGCTATAAACATTTTTTTAATATTCTAAGTGAAATTCACATATATTTATTCATCAACAGTCTGAACAAGGCAATTGTAAAAAGATTTTTTTTGCGTTGCTGAAATAAATTCTGGATTTATGACCATTTAATTATGTGTTGAGTTTTCTCTCATATATATATATATATATATATATATATATATATATAATGCCTGGCTGCTCATCTTAGTATGCCTGTCTATTAGAGTGGCTACCCAATCCCTGTTGCAGAACTTTGCTCAAGCATGTTTGTGTTTGTGCAACACCCACATAACCCACCTTTTGGTTTATACTGTAACTAGGCTGAATGGATCTTAGTTACAGATTCTGAGAGGGAGCATATTATCTGGTATTATCAACAGTCTTAACAAGGCCAGTACATGCAAATCTTTTCTGTCTCAATAACTTGTGACATTGTGTTAACACAACCATCTATGGCTCCCAAATAGTTCCAGCTACCCAATATCACTGAACTTGTGGTATGGTTTTTTGGGCACTTTCCAAATGCTGAGTTTGCCTCCCCAGGTCAATAACATCAAGAAATCACCTTCATGATAAGTCAATCATAGTGAGATTTGAATCAAGGTCTCATAGTCATTATGATAATTATGCTGGTCCCTTTCTTGCATTAGTTTGCATGACTGTTATGTTCTGCCAATACATCATAAATAATGGACTATTCCATTTTGATCACATTGAAAGAGAGGAAAAGACACTACTCAATTTCAGTCAAGAAATGAAAAAAAGAAAAGGGAAGGTAGAAATGGAGAGAAAGAATGAAATTAAGCTGCTAAGAACAGATATTACACTTTGATTCTGGTCAAAGAGCAATAACGTCCATAAGACGGGAATTTGGCTAGTATATATAATTTCCCCTATTATGTGCACTTGATGAACTTCTTTTATAAGTTTAAACAGTGCTTCATAAGGAACCTCATTTACTCCTAGATAAGGCACCTCAACATGGTGTAATGGTTTGTAAGCTTGTTTTGGTAGCAGTCATTACAATTGAATAGTGAGTTTGATCCTCACTGAGTGCCCCATGCTTTTGGCCTTGTGCCCCATCTAAGCTACACTTAGAGAATCACCATTTACTCCTAATAAATGTACAGAAAATCAAATTTATGTTAGCTCTAACAAATGGTTTTAAAATCGCTCTTCTTTTCTCTCAAACAAAATGGAAAAGAGAAATAAGTTTCAAAGAGACAGAAATCAGCTGAGATGGATGTTGGTTATACTTCTGGCATCTGTCAGGAAATTACTTTAATAATATTAAAAGGAATAATATTAATAATGAATATTTGCATTTGAACAAAAAAGAAACCAATATAGTTAACTCATTTGTTGACATTTAAATTGTTCTGCTTTTTTCAGACTCCTCTTATGTTGAAATGGTTGGATTTAGTATTAAAAGTATTTGGACAGTATGATTATTTAATATTTTTGGTGAGTGCCTTTGTTTTTCTTTCCTTTTTTTTATGTTGGTCTTTTTGTTTGATTCTGAGAAGTTTATATAGAATTTCAATTGTTGTTATATTAGTTTGTCCTTTAACCTATAAGGAAGTGTTACTTTTTTTTTTTTTAATCTTAGTTTACTGAAGTTTAATTTTATTTAGAAAAATTTAATATATTAAAGAAAAAGACATGAATAAAAGTAACAAAAAATACATTGAAATACATACTCTTACATTGTAGGGATTTTATACCTTTAGTCAACAACACTTATTTTCTTGCCTTAAATGGATGCTGGCAGAAACATCATTCAGCAATTGAACAGGTTTTAGACATAACACCACCTTCATATTTCACTAAAAATGATTTTAGCTTCTTTTTTATAATATCTACTTTATTATAGGCTGATTATAATCATTTGAATTTATTTAATTCCCCATATAAGAGGGAAAAATTACTATTATTGAGGCTTTGATATAAATTAGATATGTGGGCACTGGATGATTTTTAAAAAAAAAATTTGTCATTTTGAAATTCCATATTTTTCAGGCTGTTGATACTTTGATAGGAATTTTGCTTTTGAAAATTGCCAACCTTTTTTCCAAATATATGGTCAGTTGGATTCATTTCTTTTTTTCTTTTTTTTCTTTTCTTTTTTTTTTTTTTACTTATTGATTAGTTAACCTCAATTTAAACTTTTTAACATATTTGATGACCTGTAAGAAATACTTTCTACTTGTTTACATATAATATTACAATATTATAGTTAGGCTTGGTCTAAATACAAGTACTAGTAGTCTACAGTATCTATGTAAGCATTACACTACCAGGTAACTAAACTTTGAAACCTGAGAAAGATGTAGGGATCTTAAATGTCATCAAGTACAGTATCCATTATATTGAAATAAAAAAAAAAGGCTTCTCTTTCACAAATTGTTATTTTTTAATACAGGGATTTGTAGCCAGCTATCTTTAGTTCATTCATATTTCAATAATATCAATTGATAATGTTT
Organism: Ascarosepion bandense; assembly: GCA_037127315.1. Classification (NCBI taxonomy): domain Eukaryota; kingdom Metazoa; phylum Mollusca; class Cephalopoda; order Sepiida; family Sepiidae; genus Ascarosepion; species Ascarosepion bandense. The sequence goes on along the minus strand of JBBBDQ010000547.1, from coordinate 13,812,080 downwards.
GATATCATTAACTTCTTAAATATATAAAATCACTATTGAGAAAACTCTTGTTCTTTCTTGTGAATTTTTTTTTTTTTCAGTATATACAAATGAAATTATTGTATCCATCTCAAGTTCATTCAGGGTTGCATTAAGCATAATTAAATGTACAGGAAAGCAAACTGCATACATATTTTTGTTCTACTGTCAGTCATATTCAAGATTTTGAGAGTTTTGTCTATTTTTCCAATAGACAGCATAATCACACATACAGAAAATCTACCAAGTTTAAGAATTGTTTGTTTTTTTCTCTATCAGCTCCTGAAACAGGCAGCTGATGCCCCTAATTATTCCCCAGAGGCCTCATCTCTTTTATTACGGAAAGAGAACTTGCGAAAACTTGAAATTTTTGTTGTAGCTGCGTAAGTATGGTTTCCAAAGTACTGTTTGTTAATTTTTTATTTAAATATTAAACTGATCATACAGCTTTAATAGTTTAAACTTTCATTGTATTAATTAAGTTTTTGATTTTTAAACTACTTTTTCTTAAAGGAAATTGATACTTTATCAAATAAGTGTCTTGTTCAGTCTCAGCGTAATTTTGGCTGATAGTGTAGAGATGTATTTAATTTCATTATTCTTAATATTTTCCTGAATCCAAATTAAAAACTGTTCTTCTTTTCAAATAATCTTAGTTAGTTTTATCACTATGTTTCATCCTTCCAGGAGCATATCAGTTCATTTGTTAGGTAGATAGTTATAGATTTGGGCATCAGATTCCTGCACATTATTTTTTTTTATTTTCAAGTTTGACTAAAAAGGATCTAATTACATATAACGAATAAATCAGCGCATACAAATATTCTCAATTTTGTGAGACAGTGACAGCGCCATTTTTTTCCAGTTAAGGATTATTGTTGATTTACTGAATACATCATCTGTCTCAAGTAGGAACCTTCTTCTACTAGATGAAGTAACATATCTGATGATGGTTGAATATTGTGAGAATTGGCTGAAATGTAATGATAAATCCAAAAATAAAAAATATTAATACAAAGAAATTGGTGGTGGGAGTTAATGATAATGAATCATCTCAGAATTTCAAACGATACTTGTTCATTATTGCTTTATTAGTTTCTTATGTAAATTAACCATTAAAAAAATCATATTATATTCTTTGAGGATTAAAAAAAAATGAAAAGAAAAAAACTTTTGGAAATTACCTCATGTTGCTAGGAGACAGCTATTAATAAGTTCAATTATGATATGGCATTACCCATAACTACATTTTAAATAAAATCAAACAAGAAATAATAGAGAAAAACATGAAAAATTTTGGAGAGAAGAAAATTAGAGATATTATTTGGAAATGTAAACCAATAAGAATTCAATTAAAAAGGTGATTTATTTAATCCTCACATTAAAAAGCGAAAGGTTTTCTTTCAAGGTATTCTTTAAGTAATTATTGTAATATATTCTTTTCACCAAATTTATGTACTGTATATACTCACATATCAAATTTTGAGGTGGGGTGCATCATACACAAGATATAAAATTAGCATGTGTACTAACCTCAAAATTAGGTCTTCAAAAGTTGTGTGATGTGCAAGTATATATGGTATATAGTTGAAAATTGCAAAGATTTTTGATACCAGCAGTTTTGAAGAAACAATTTTTAAAACTTTGTCACATATTTTCAAAATATATTATTTTATTGATATTAATGTTCCCAATTTCTTTTTGCTGTTTTTTGACTATTTATTTATTTATTTATTATGATTTAAGGCACATGCTGAATCCTTACAGTATTGCTGTCTGCCTAGCCCGTTCTACTGGAATCTTTCACAACCTCTTGGTGCTTCTTGCATTCTTTTTCACCATGAAAGGTAAAATAAGCAATAACAAATCAAAAAAAATATTCTCCATTATCTAAAATTTATCAAGTTTTCTAAAATCAACATATTTTCTTTGATGCATGATAATATATAGCTTCAATTCAAAACAAGTACAGATGTAAATTTAAATGACTATTGTCTGTTAATGTATATAATATATAATGACTATAAAAGTTTTTATCATGGCCCCAAATTATTTTATATTAAATTCTCTGAAACATTTTGTTTATCTTACAACTTGAATTATTATTATTATCAGATGTAAGCATTATCAATTAATTTTTTGTCCTGTATTACTTCCATTTGAACTTCAAATACCTTCTATCATAAATTTAAAGAAATTATTAAACTATGTAGAATCAGATCAGAAAAAAAGAATAGTTTTTCAAACTAACAGCTGTTTCTATCTGAATTTCTGGAATTCTTGTTCTACTGCCCATGTCTAGAAATGTCTTGTCTACACCTGTAGATTAAGTAAAGGATTTAGTTCAGAATTCCATGTGGTTTACCTGGACTAATATACATTTAATGAAGGCCAAAGAGAACAAATACAAAGATGAAGACAATAGCTTGAATCTAAATAACATAACTAAAATGGCTGTAAAATAATGGTCTGAGTCGTAATGATGGAAGTCAATTGAAGTTGAACTGAATGAAATATTGATTAAAAATAATTGTCAATGTTTCATCTAATAAGTAATTCATGATACTAATACTATGAGGGTATGTGAAAAAAACATCACAAATGTCAGTGGAAAATGAGAAATAATTTTCTACAACCACTGGTTTTCATACTTCAAGTGGTAAAACCACTTTTGTATCAAGGCAGACTTCCTAAAAAAAAAAAAAAAAGATGCAGTTCTCACAGAAAACTTAATCTTTATTTCAAATCTATGCTGGTTGCTAACATCTGTAATGGAAGAGAGCTATGGAAAGAAAAATTTATTCTCCCATTTGAATTTCCCCTGTTACAGGCATTATTATGTCCATGATATAATAACACTATAGTTCATGAATGGAATAGCTGAAAGGAAAAGGAATGCCAAACATGAAGAGATACACAAACTATATATATATATATATATATATATATATATATAGACATATTCAATGCAGAGACTAATATATTACATATACTTACGCAGCAAAGCAACATGTTTGGAACAACAAAAAGGAAGGATCTTGCATACTCCTGTATCTGGAAATGTCATGTTTAGGACTCCAGATTCAGATAGGTCAGATTCATCTATGTCCCAGGCAAGAACATATTCTACAAAAATGAAATGGTGCATTTTGGGTTTTCCCAAATTGAGGACTGAGCTGGAGTTTCATTCAACATCTGAGAAATATATATTCCCAAAGAGAAACGACACCATAGACTTGTAGGTTGCTGGGGGAAACAGAATTAGCCTCAGCTGGGAACCTTTAGCCTATGTTAAAAGAAAGCAACCTCACGTGATAGCTACTGTAAATGAACTGAATTTGTCTTGCTTTTGTCATTGTATTGAGTGATGTCAATAAGTGGCTGTCATGTGATCCATGTGACTTATCTCTACCAAAGGGGAAAATGTGCTTTTTGTATTCTTACACATCTATAAGATAAAATAATGATTAAATAATTGACCCTGTAAATTTTGTGATAATTGCCTTTATTAAAATTGACAAACTTCTTGTTTTGATTAAAGTAATAACTTTTCAGTATACTGCTCTTAATTATAGATTATAATACAAACTTCTACTTATTTATTAAATTGCTCTTTCAATTACAATGCTCTTTAAGCTATCCAAAATGTATGGAAATTTACTATCAGGGTTTTAAAAATCTCCAAATGGAAACAAATAGAGCTTGTTCATAATATTGCATTTCGTGTCGTCCCTGGCTTCATTTCTTTAGACCCCAACACTACATCATAAACTGTATCAATGGCAAACAATTTTTTTTTCTTATGCTTTATTATACAAGCAGCAGTAGTGGTAAACTTGTTTCTAGGAAGAAGTGAAAAAGAGCTGATCATGAGAATTCATGTCAATTTCAATAAAAAATCTGGGTGTGGGCAGTGTGCTGACTGTTCAAATTCTTGTGGCCATCTCACTGTCTTTGTGCCATTTTGATCTTATATCCAAATCTTAAGCATTACTCTTAAAATTCCACATCCATGGGGTCTTCTGACTAGTAGTTTACCATTCTTGGCCAGCCTACATATTCTATAACAATAGCTTAAAGCTCAAGCCATATTTATAAATTGGCTTCACAATTAATAAAAGTATATAATTCTTTTTTTTATCTCAGAATTAATCTGTATTAAGAGATTTTTGTTTTTTAGGAAAGTATGATTGTTGTTATACTGATGAACAAAAATTCCTTTATGTAAACTGACATTAAAACATTTTTTTCACAAGTGTAATCAGTCAAAAGGCACTTGGCATTTTGGTTAGTAAGCTTTTCTTGCTAGATCAATTACCACTGAACAGTGAGTTTGATTCTCACTGGGTACTCCATACTTTTGGCTTTGTACTACATCCAAGCTACACTTAAAAAATCACCATAAAACCAACCAAAAATAATTTTTGTTATAATTTTGTGATTTGTCTTTATGTTGAATTTTAGTGGAAGCTAACCCAAATTTTGTTCAGTAATGCACAGAATATAAAGCAAAGCATGTGGCACCCTGTGACATTGTCTATTTGAAAAAGTATTTAGAAAACCTTTTAGTGTTAAGCACTAATAGAAAATGAAGTTTATGTAAATATTAAATTGTATTGACTTTGTAAGAAATAATAAATTATTGCTGGCACTTTAGGATTTTGTGGAAAAATTATTTAGAGCTGGAAGAAATATTTATAAAATACATTAGTCAACATTAGTTTATTTCACAGCAGGAAAAATAACTGCCAAACTCCTGATCTGACTAATGTCCTCCTTTCAATTGTTATCGTCACAATGTTACAGTTGTACCTTCCGACCTTCTTCAGGTGCTGTTGTTAACCTTCTGGGAATTTTAAACCAAACAGTTTATTCAATTCAATGGGGTTGATTGTTCTCATTCCAACATTCACATGAAAGTAAATCTCGTATTGGTTAGTTCTTCCTAGTTAATTTGATTTTATGTCACCTCCACTCAGCATAATTTATGACATTTTACATTTCATGACACATTGATTGATCACATAGATACCAAGTCAATAGATCTTATTAATTAATGTTTTTTTCCACTAGGTTAGAGGGTACAATAGTTGGTCAAAATTAGGACTATAGCAATCAGGATGGGGGCACTATACCAAGTAAACCAATGTGTAATAATTATTCCTTATCTCAAAAATCATACAAAAATCATATCAGAATTATTACATGTCAAAAATCCCTTTTTATTATTATCTTTTATTATTGTCCCTTTCTTTCAATATACCTGCTATTTTTATGTTTTATCAGCTCAAACAATTCTTTCAACACTGTGTCTTGCCTTTGCTACTTATGAGTCCTTTTACCCTCTGGTGCTTTGTGTTCCTGCAGCTTTGTTTTTCCACCAGGTCAGTATGAATCATTTGTTTTAAATTCACTCTCAAGTATCTTATTAATAAATGCTTATACTCTTGATGATAAAAATGCAAAATAAACAAAATTCAATCTTACCAACCCTCAGGAAAAAACCCTGTCATTATAGAAAGTTGCGAAGGGAAGTTGTTGCCACAATACGACACTGAATAGACCTCATTAAAATTATGAATTCATTCTTGCCAAAACAAGACCCCTCCACCACCACCACCACCACCATGATGTTCTACATACTAAACCCAATATATGGTAAAACATTTTCTAACTGAATGCATTGCATTGATTTTGACTTGAAAAGATAATTTCTTCAGGGCAAACAGTTTAAAAGAACTATTAAAAAATATTGAAATAGAATTATTACATTCCTGAAATCACTTGGATTATATCAGAAAATATTTTAAAAAAGCAAAGATAGTCCATTTTTCCTATATATAGACCAAAATAAATCAGTTTTGGCATATAATGACTCTTTAGAGTTGATATGCCATGAAAAATCAACTTAAACCTATGCTTTTGAGAAAACATCATAGCTATTACATACAAAAATACAATATGGGAACATTTCTGCATATATCTTTACCTTATGTTTTTTTCTCTTGGCTGTTTTTAGATAAATATTACCTTTGATATAAGCATTGTATATATTTTGTAGATAAAGTCTTTATTACAGAACTTTATATTTTATAAAAAAATTATGAACTTCATTACAAAGCCAAATTTATAGAGAACCCAATAAGGATTGAATTCACTGTGGGACTGAATTAGAAACAAGTCTTCCATTTTTTCAAATTTTATCTCTGCTGTTGACTTATAAAAAAACAAAGTAAGACAAAACAAATAATAGTAATGAAATTTATGATAAAGGAGTTTCTGAAATTGGGTGGTTTGTAAAGTCACTCTTTAAGTCAGTGCAGGAATATACAAGAGAAAAGCTCTTGTATATTCCTTCACTGACTTAGTGACCTTACAAACCACCCAATTTCAGAAATTCCTTTATCATTAATTTTATTACTATTATTTGTTTTGTCTTATGAAATCTGAAATTCCCTAGGAAGAACACTGAATGTAATATGTAAAGGAATGAGAATAAGATTAGGTCATTTGTTGTGGATAGTTGCCAACTCAGTGATATATTAGAAGTAGGGATAGCTGTCAAATCTAGAGTAGACAAGTCTGTCAAATTAGGATAAGCATGCAAAATGGTTCTAGCTAAAGCAGAGTTGACCTGCTTAATAAGGATCAAGATCTAGTAGCTGAAACTAGATTAAAAGTAATGCCTGTCAATATGGCTGCAGAACAGTGTACAAAACTGATTGTCAAATAGACAATATTTAACAACAAAAGCATCTGTGATTCGTTTAAAAAAATATTTTTCAAAGAGTGCCATCTGAGTTCTGCTCAGTTCAGTGTCTATTTAGCTGACTTTCATCATCTTGAGCTAGCTGAATAAGATAGGTACAACAGCTCCATAATAGAAGATCCAAAACAAAAGTTTCTGGGTATCAAATATCTTATATCATTTGTTTCTTGCTCAGTAATCTTCAGGGGAATATACTCCAACACTTCATTTGGGTGGTTTAGTGAAATTGCTAGACAAAAGCAAACATGAAGAAGATGGCATTAGTAATTTTTAGTCCATAACTATGTTAAATACACAAATAAAAATGTTAGCCAAGACTATAGTAAACTGATTGCAGGCTGTATTGGATTACTTAATAGTTCTTGAATATACTTGTGTGCTCTTAAGGGTAGAACTATCCAAGATAAACCTGTATTTAGCATGCATGATCCTACAAAAAGTTGATTATCAAACTATGCTGATCAATTTTGGTCAGTCTAATGTCTTCGATAAGATTGACCATCTTTTCCTGCAGGTTTTGTCTAGATCCAGCTTCAAACTGGACTTTCACTTCTGGGAATAGCCTGCTGTATTCCACTTCTTTTTTTTTTTTTTTTTTTTTTTTTAATCATTTCACTTCTCTCAAGTCACTAACACATAAGAGGGTACTGAGTGTTAGAGAATATGAGAAAACAAAAGAACAGGAATTAAGAAAGCAGAAGATAATGATTGACATTGCATTTAAATTTTTGAAGATCAAAGTTGACTGGAAAGCAAGCATCCAGAAGAGAGTTCCACAATTGAGAAATGTGATAGAAAAAACTCTTAACATAGAACTTACAGTTACATCTAGCCATTTCCACTGTAGAATGAGGAGACCTTGCTGCCAATCTAGTATCTCGCTTAAATTAATAGGTACCATAGATAAAAATTCCTTAGAACAATTACCATGAAAATATGAAAAGGGCACAGAGAAGCTATGTTACAGCAGTCAGAAAGTAACTGAAGCCAAGATGCCAGGTCAGGACCGATAACATTGCAGATTCTTTTTCAGATTTCATCAAGCTTCTCTAAATATATAACAGAAATACCAGACCATATGTAGCAACAATATCCAGAGCCTGAGCAAATTGTAGACTTATAAATATATGTACAGTAGATTTATGCCGATATCTCTACACTTGTAATGAGCAGTACTCAGGTTAAGAAGGTTGGTGAAGAAAACAGATTGTATGAGATGGTGACAGGTTAAAATTAAACATAATTTATTCTCTCCTTGGACTCTTCAATTGGCTTGTGAAAGATACTCAGCATCTGATTCAATTTCAACCTCCAACTGAAGAAGACTTAGATATTGGAGAATTAACAGTTAATCTATGGTCTCAAAAGAACCTTTCCTAGGAATGGGAGAGTTAAAGTGTGCACTTTATATGTCTACCCTATCATCTGTTACCACTTTCAGTTCTTCCAAAGAAAGAGTTCTGCTTAAATGCATTTGGTGTCACAGATACCATGATGCCTCACAAGATTATCTATATCATTCTGAGAGTAGTTGATACTAGCTATCCAAATCTATTGGCATATCTTAGGGTTATATTTCTTAAGCTCAATGGCAATAACAGCAGATCTTGGAAAGATGCTAAGAAAGCCTTTGTAGCTTTAAAAATTGTATGCATAAATGAAGAGGTGACCTGCCTGCCATTTACCATGAAACAAGTACTTATTCTATCATAAATGGCAATACACATTGATGATAGCTAGCTAGCTTTGAAACCTGGCTGTTGTTAAGAAAGGCATTATATCAAATATTAGTTGGCAGGTGGGGCTGCAAGACAATCTGAAGAGTCCAGTTTAATGAGAGGGTAATATCATTCCATATGACTTTGAATGCCTGAGTTGAAATGTCACAACAAAGATGAGTCATTGCTTACCTGGTTGGTAATCCAAGGTACACTCTGAGTTGGCAAAAAGTATTTTGTGACAAGTCTGGTTGATTAGCCAGAATTAATTTATTGCAATGATGTGGAGGAGTCTATTGAGCATCCCATTTTTTACTGCATGGTTGTTTAGCTGATGTTTAAGTTTGTTCAACATAACATGGTCTGCAAATTTCTGGAATGATCCTAGATATAATCAACTTTAAGGCCTCTCTCTCTCTCTCTCTCTCTTTTTTTTTTCTTAGTGGGGGTATCTTATAAGTCATCTAACTTGGTAGCAATATAGTCTCATTGCTCAATAAGAAGAAATAGTTTTTCTGTGTTTGTTCAGCATGTCGCAAATGGCAGTATAGACAATACGTTAGACATAAGTTCACAGAAATCACCCCTCCCCCAATTATCTTGTTGCTTTCTTTAAGCATTAGCTTATAATCAAGTTCAGGATGGAGAAAGAAAGACTGTCCTCAGAGGACTTTGGAAAAAGGTAGATGAATATTGTGCAGCTATGTTGTGTGAGACTAGCCAACTTGGAGTGCCATCTTGAAGTAACTACTTAAAAAAAAAAAAAAAAAAAAAAAAAAAAGGATTTTGTACTCCTAAGAATAACTTGTTGGTCTAACCCAAGTTATGGTGGAATAATGTTTTATTTCTTTTGCTAAATCTATTTTTAACTTAGCTAGGGAATGTATACTCATGTGTCTTTTTTTTTTTATCTCCCTCATTTTTGTTGCACACTTCCCACCTCCCTTACCCTTTAGATAACAGAAAGTATAGTTCTCTGGTAATATTGTATAATTTTTTTTTCTGCATTTCCCACATCATTTTTCAATCAGTTAACCTCTGATTCTACCAGAGTAAATTGTTGGTGTTACATGCAAACACATTTTGTAAGTATAATTTAAATCGTTGTGGAAAATTTTACTTCTAAATCAATTGTTTTTTTAACCCCTGCTACAATTTGAAATTGTAAATATGGGTTTAGCTAGAGTTTTCATAAAGAAAGAGTAATGTTTAAGTGATTGTAGTGTGAAAAGATTTCAAAATAAATTCAACACTATGGTGAAAGTAGTAGTTATTAATGGTTGGGTTGGAAAATGTGTGACAAAGTTAAATGATAGGATAGTGAAGACCAATATCTTCCCACCTCCATTTTTGGGCTTCCTGCCAAATTTTCCACTGTTAATATATATATATATATATATATATATATATATATATATTTTTTTTTTTTTTTAATATTTTTATATTGGAATATTTACTCATCTGAGAGATTATAACTATCACTTATCATACTTCAGTGTTAGTTATTCAAAGAAATTTGTTATTTGAATGTTTACTTTAAGATCTTAGATGAGCAATGAAAAATACATTCTTATCATTGTACTGCTTTCTTTCCTCCTTTGCAGTATTCTGTCTTGAACAAGAAGTCTGGGAAAGAAGAGTGTTCATCACTTGTTTACTTTCTCACAACTCTGGGTTTGTTTTCCTTCTGGTTTCTTATGCTTTTGGCAGTCTCTTATCACATGGATGAATCTGCACAGTTTCTCTCTTCCATTTATGGTTTTATGTAAGTCAACATTGTCAATTTTTAATAATATAAACATATAGATAGTATTTGTCCCTTTTTAAGTAGGTACCTCCTCAAAAACTATCTAAAAAAAAGCATACCAAAAAAAAAAGCCCCAAAGTTGATAAAAACTAAGTTTTATCACCAAAATGTTTGTTATTATTAAGAGGAAAGACCAAAGTATTTTTTTGATTATTTAATTATATTTTTAATTCTTTTTAGAACATTCACTTTTAGACTATAAATTAGCATAGCAAATTTTGGAATCTTTCATGGCATTAAAAACACATTGTTTTGGAAATTTTTGCAAAAATCTAATAATTGTCAGCTTTTAGTGAAATCTTCAGGACTTATTCACAAATGAATAAAATTCTAGTTTAATTTTTTTTTTTTTTTTTAAATTAGTTTGTGTGTGTTTGTGTGTGTATATATATATATATATATATATATATATATATATAACCCGCACATACTTAATTTTATGAAATTTCAAGGAATTAAAATTCCAGCTCCTTCATATTAGTTAAAAATCAGGACTCCTTGGAGAATTTAAATCATTAATTTTTTTTTTTTTGTCTAACAGAAACACCATTTAACAAAAATCTGCTCTGAATTGTAAAATAAAAAAATGCAATAAAATTATCTAATTATTTAATTAGAAATACTTTTAATTGCTTTTATAAATAATATATTAAAGACACTCTTGTCTTTAAAAGAAATATTTTCTTTAATGAATAATAAATTTTTACAAGAATTTTCATTTTTTTAAGTTTTAATTAGAAAATTTTATTAAGTTTTAAATCTTTTAAAATTTTGTATTAATTTCAGCCTTTTAGATGATGTTATTGTGAGAACTATTTTTATTAATCATAAATAGAAAACCTCAAATTATCAAATACCACTATTTTAAAAAGAATTTTGATTTTTTTTTTTTTTTTTTTTTTTTTTTTTTTTTTTTATGGGCATGAACGTGCCATTTCTTAAAATTACAGGTAACTATACACAACATTATCAGAAAATAAGAGTAATAACTATATTAAATTTAAATCCAATATTTCTAAAATTCAATAAAATAATAATTTCCTAAATTTTTAAGAATACTGAGTACTTGAAAATTATATAACATTGGCACTCACATCATTTTCTTTAATTATGTTTTACAGATAAAGTCTCCATAGGACAACATTAGATCTGTCATCATGCTGTCAGCACACTGTCAGCACATCAATACAGCTACTGTTGGATTAAAAATGCATTTCTGTGATATTTTAAACATAAAGTAAATAATATTTGTTTCAAATCAGATGAATTACACTTTAAATCAGCTAATATTCCTCAAATAAAGTTTCAGAAAAACATATTTTATTTTTGGAAGATTTTTTAATAAATTGCAATGGAAGACAATTAAAAAAGGTTGCAAATCAGCTATTTTAGCAAAAAAAAAAAAAAAGCTCCTTCCAATTTAATTAGTTTGTGAGATACAGCAAAATATTTGGATTATTGCAAATATTAAATTTTATTGGCTTGAAATTAAGAATAAGAAATTCAAGAAAGATTTTTCATTTTTTAAAATTCATTTTAAACCTTTGGTATCATGATTTTGTGGAGGTCCCTACTTTTAAGCATTATAATTGCTTTGTTGGTTCTTAAAATCATACCAGTATCTCTCACTTACATAAAATAGTCATACTTATAAAAAGTAGTATAATATACAAGTTCCATTAAAGACCAATTTTGTCAAGCATTTTTTAATTTATTTTCTCTATTTCAAACCATTTTTCTGGTTTCCAGTACATATTTAAATATAAATTGTTCAATGTCTGAGGACTTTTGGCTTTCATAAGCCATTATCAAAGAATGTACTTAAAACCAGGAAAATAGTCCAAAATATATAGTTGTTATTGGAGTCATTTCATGATAATGTCTTTGGGAATCTATCATTTTTTTCCCTTTCCCCAACCAGGATATTTTCAAAGATTGTGATATTTTTATCTAAAAGGATAATTTAAACTTCATATAAATTTATGATTTATAAATTTAAATATTTTAGTTATATATTCAATTAAGAAAAGGTCAAGTGACATACTCAAGAGTTTTGCATCAAAACTAAATCAAAGCCAGATGTTTGAGAAATTTGATGGATTTAATGATGAATTTTTCTTTCAACAAAATGGCACACTGCCACACTAGCAAAATGTGTGAGCTTATCTGAATGAGAATTTGCAAGAACACTGGCTATGATGAAGAGGTGCAGTTGAGTTCCCTACCTACTGTATTCTGATTTAATGCTTGCAGATTTTTACCTATGGGGGATCCTAAAGGATATGTATCACAGAAAACCAACTACATTAGCAGCCCTTAGACAAGAAATTAAAAATGCATGTGCAGCAATCCTAGTAAAAATTTTGCCTAAGCAGTAGTTCACCATACTAATAAATACCTAGAAGCTAAAAGCCACCATTTTGAGCATCTCTTGAGATTATAGAGTCTAAAGGTAACATGTATTAATCTTGTGATGTCTGAATAAATTCAGTTTTATTTATTTTTTTTCATTATGGATAGTATGGTCTATTGTATTATCCTAATGGCTATTGGGTGGGTGGTAACAGTTAGGTTTCAAATTATTCTAGATGCCATTGAATGGAACTTATTGTGGATCCAAATGCAGTTATTTGTAGCTATTTTATTGGGTTTGTTAACTTTTTCGTCCTCATTATTGATTATTATTTGTCAGTGATTGATATTATTATATTTTTATTTACTTAATTTTTTTATTTATTTAGATTACAATTATTTTTACTCAATAGCAACTAGAATAATTTGAAACAAGTGTTATCATGCAACCAATAACTGTTAGGATAATACAATAGATCTTCTTCCCATAATGCACCATTGACTGGCATATAAGATTGTGTTTAAACGTGAAGTAAACTCTCACCATTAAGTGTTGACCTTAATGTCCATTTTTATATCTGTATGTATTTATTTATTTATTTATTCTTATGTTTAATGCAAAGTTGGCATGAACCTGCTCAGCTAAAGTGACAAATGCTCTGCATTAAACCTATTAACGCTCTATCTCTACCCCAATATTGAGCACTTTAAGATAAAAACCTGCTTGCCAAAATATCTTTTATCAGTAAAACTACTGAAAAATAAGACAACAATCTTGGTGCTAAGCATTCACAACTCCACACACACATATATATATTGTATTTAGTTAGCATTTAAACCTAATTTATCTTTTTTATTGTAACTTTCCCTTTCTTTCCATTTCAGACTAACTGTTCCAGATTTGAGCCCAAACATAGGCATTTTCTGGTACTTCTTCACAGAAATGTTTGAACACTTCCGCATTTTTTTCTTGTTTGTTTTCCAAATTAATGCTCTCATCTATACTGTGCCTTTAGCTGTTCGACTCAGGGAGCAGCCAATATTTCTTATGTACATTCTCACATTCCTCACAGGAGTTTTCAAATCTTACCCCAGCTATTCAGATGTGTCTATAATTTTGGCTCTCTTGCCTTTATGGAAACATCTTTTTGCATGTAAGTAAAAAGAAATATTACTCTTTGAGGGGGGGGTGTCAATGTGGGTGGTGCAGATAGAGTAAATCTTGGATAGACAATAAATAATACATTTTGCCTATTGTGCAGCATTTATAAATAACATCACTACAATATTGTTTTGTTCATTTTCTTCAAAAAAAATTTCACACTCCTTCCTGCTCTTTCAAATAGAAGTAGAGGCTTATCCTTTGTTTCCTGTTTAGGATTGGGTTTCTGGTTCCTTCTAAAGTCTACTTTATATTCTAACATCTCTGCCTAAACTCCAAAATTTTATTTGCTATTTATTTTTTATTTTTTTCCTTCAATAGGTGTTAACAGGTTTGCTTATAGACCAGTTCACCCTTGATCCTAGTATTTTGAATAGGAATAGAGGTTTATCTCTTGTTCCCTGTTTAGGATTGGGTTTCCAGTTTCTTCCAAAGTCATCTCATTCTCTTTCACTTCCAGTAGCAGCTTGCTTCTTAATGGCATTGTTGCCTTGCTAAGAGGAATTGATTTAAAAAAATAAATAAATAAAAGTACTAATAATCATTTATCTACAATGTGCACATTAATAATTTACTAACCAAACTTTAATGAAAAATATAGTTTTAAGATTTTTATAGATGTTAGCAACCATTGATAATCCATTATACAGTCACTCCTAAAATGTACAGTTGTAAACATACAACAGGTCATTTTTTTTTTTTAACCTTTCACTGACCAAACAATTCTATGTTGTGTTTCTATTCTTGTTCATATCGATGTGCACAAAAACTAAGGAAGGTCTATTGTACACTCATAAGGGAACAAAAGGTGAAATAAGTACCTCTATGAGAAATGAAGACTCCAATCCTCTTTCCAATATATTTGGTCATTTATTCAGGGATTCAATGGATATCGGCTCAGAACGAGAAATCAGGGAGCTGAGTTAGAATTCCAGTTGAATTCGTTGCATTCACTTACGTGCAATTACCCTTGGGAAAGGTATTAATCCATCTCTTCCCTCCAGTTATGGGTTAAATAATAGGACAGATTGGGTTCTATAGCCTTGGCTGGCAACCAGTCTACAGCAGAAAACAATGGCAACCTACTGCGAGATAATCTTCTGCCCAGTCAGTCATGTCACTTTCAAGACATGATCGCCCAAGCGTGTATCACATATGGCACTTAACTGACTGACTGATTCAAGGATTTACTTGCACTGTTTGGGGGTAGGTAGGTAACACTTGGGACAACTGCTATTTCTGTCATGATAGACTACAGATCAGCTTTTCCCCTTTAAACTACTACCCCTCAGCCTAGAACTATCCTAACTATTACTGTTTATATAAGCATGTTAATAGAACTTTCTAATGTCCAATAGTGTCACTTATTCTCAAAAGTTTTCATTTATCATTTTATTCCCTTTTTGTCAAGTGAGTGGCTGCCTTATTTTGCAGCTTTTACTGCTGGTTGTAAAAATGCTTAAAATTGAGATGAAATCATTTCCCAGCCTCTCCTATGTTATGTCATATATCATTTTTTCTAGTTATAGTGGTTACTCTAAGCAATTTCATTTTTTTTTAATAAGTATTTCAATTTGAATTTTCTCTGAGAATTTGAGTATATGGCCATTGTCTTATATTTGTTATACAAAGCTACCAAATATATTTGAAATTTTAAATAGTTTTCAAAATTTCACTATGTATCATGACTTCCTTTCAATATTAATTTTTTTTTCTCTCCACAATGCTCAGGTTGCTTTACATTGTACAAATTGTAAAGTAAATATGTACAGGGTGTAGCAGAAAAACCACCCACATAATGCTAGATGAAGACACCATTGCCACTAATGTTTTACTATTATGTGGGAGCTATTTCTGCCACACGCTATACTAAAAATAAAGAAGTAACTTCCAACAAAGCTTTTTGTATTCGTAGGGGCTTGTCTGACCTTGATGGTGCCTTACTAATTTGGCCACCGAAACCTATCAACAGACAAAATCAAAATTTCTGAAAATCACTCTTCTCTGATTTTCATGACACTATTTTGGTTGTTTATAGTCAGTTTAGTATATTTAATCATCTTTTATGTGCCATGTTTCTTGAACATATGCGATTATGGCTGTTCACAACTTCCAGAACCTTGAAGCTCTAAGATTTTTTTTTCCCATTTTGCTATCCATTTGCACAAACTGTTTCTCTCAGTCCCTCTTGCCTTTTGTATGACCTGTTAGTATTGATCTCTTTAAGTTCTCATTCCCATATCTCAGTAATTTCAAATGCCTTTGCCTGATTGAAAGTACAAGTGTCTTTTTCATTCCTATTTTCCTTAAAACTTTCTCAAAATATAAAACTGCTGAGTCGTTTAACAAAAATCAATAAAAGGAAAGAGATAACTAAAAAAAAAAAAAAAATGAATAAAAATGTTTTATTGGTGAAATGTAAAATTCAATTTACTCCAAGCAAGGTGATAATGCCACTAAGAATGAAAAAACTTGAGAAGGAACTGGAAACACAATCCTAAACAGGAAACAAGGGATAAATTTCTGCTGCTGTTCAAAAAACCGGGGAGGAGTGTAAACTGGATGAGAAGCAAACCCATGATTATTGCATTATAATTATTGGTTTATCTTGCTCTTGGTGAATTTGTGACTCACTTTTCTTTTTTTTTTTTTTTTTTTTTTTTTTTTTTTTTTTTTTTTTTTTAAGAAAAGTTATTTTTACTTTAGTTTTATTTCCTGAATAAAACTAATAAAACACTGAAGTTTGTGTTACTGTCTGTCTGTTTTTTTATAATGTAGTTTTATGTGAAATGAACTGTTTCAAGAATATAATCATTAAGCAGCAATTCTTTTCTTTTTTACAGATTTACGTAACAGTTTCATTGTTACATGTATGTTTATCTGCTGTACAGTATTCTCACCCCTTTTATGGCATTTATGGTTGTATGCTGGCAGTGCCAATGCTAATTTCTACTTTGCTATCACTTTAGTATTTACAACAGCAGAGGTAAGTGTAAGTGAAAAACTGCAGAATTATTACAGTTGATGCATCGCCATCATATTCTAACTTCCCCCTTATGCTACTTTTTCTGCTATTGACCATTCATCTTAAGATTTTCTCTTTCTTTCATCTTCATCTTTTTCAGTAAGACTGAATTCATTTAACCAAAATTGAAAACTATCAACTGATCTTAAAACAGAATGAGCTTTTTAATTCCATGTCAACTTACTGTTAAGCAATGTTAGAGCTTGCAACTATGCATAAAGCTATGATCTAGCTACCATCATTTTCATTAGCAAAAACAACCAGCATATCACCTTCCTTAGAGCATGTTTCTTCATCCCCAATGAACGCACCACTTAAGTTCTCTGCAAAATTTAATCTGGAAGATGAGACTGCATTTTATCCAGCACATTCCAAAAGTATTTTACTGTCAAATTCTTCTGACATCTAAGCAATTTTCAAATAAGAAAAATATTTTCATGTTTTTTCTCAAACTTTACTATGGATTTTCAATTTTACAGAATATCAACAAATCACTCATTTTTATCAAATTCTGTATTTTGTAATCAGATAAACCTACAACTTCATATATAAAAGACTTGTTAAATGTACAAAATTAACTACATTACTTGAATACTTTTTATTGTTTTACAAGTTGATCAAACTTCTCACTCTAAATTTAGGATTTAGCTTTAAGTAATTATATTTCCATCTAAATTTCAAATATTAATTTGAGTGAATCCACTTTAAGGGCATGTATTTCACATTTTATACTTTTCTCAAAGCAAATTTAGTTCACTTTTATGTTCAAAGAAAGTGAATTTTAACCATTTGAATGTGAGCATTAACAGTAAATAAAGCAATTTTCATATAAAAATTTTGATAAATTATAATGCAAATTTTGACTTTTATGAGATTTGTAAAATATTTTTTAAATTAAAAGATTCTTGTTTAGTAAGGTTTTAATATATTAGTTTATCTGGTTTTTACTCTCTTTGAGTTACAGAAACATAAGAATAAAAATTTTAAACTTTTTCCGTTATTTACTACATGCACATCACCTGGCAAATTACTGTTTGTGAAATCAATATGAATAAAATTAAATTTCTTGCATCAATTTTTTAAAATATAAATTAACTACATTCTTTGTTCTTGAAACTTAAATTAAAATTTGACAGTTTTTGTTTTTTTTTCTTAAATTTAAGACTTATCAAATTTCTTGTAATTTCTGCCTTTCTCATCATGTATTTACGAAGTAAAATATCTATATAATGATTATTTATTCAGTATTTTTACTTTTTTTTTTTTTTTAACAGATATTTCTAGTTACAGATCTGCTGTATGCTAATTTACGCTGGGAGTATGACCTTACATATGGCCTGAACCGAAAACTTGAAGATGGCAAAGAAGGACAAGTCGTTTTAGAATAGTGCTTTTTTTTTTTTTTTTTTTTTTTTTTTTTCAAATCTCTCATCATTCCTTTTTCATATCATGTGATAAAACAACTGTAATTAAAACTTACCATCAAAAATATTCACACTTTCCACCGACACTACTCTGGTTACCACCACCACTAAACATTACTGCCACCTGTGTTTGGTAATGAATACATATTTGTTTCAACCCTATTCAGTACCACAAAGAACTGTGACAGAGCAATTTGGTTTGGGCAGCAAAGTCATATTTTAGTTATTCTTCATTTCTAGATATTAATGCCATTTTTTTTTTTTTTTTTTTTTTTTTTTTTTTTTTTAATCATGAAAAATTTTGTGTGGAGATCCACTATGCAATTTTTAACAAAATTTGAACAATTTAATTTCTGCACTTCTAACATAAGGCAGTGATAGATTTTTTTTTTTTTTTCCTCATCATCTTCAATGACCTCTTTTCTTAACATTTAACTTATATATGTATTTTTATCAATGTTTAATTTTTACCATATTGCACAAGTGGCTTGTTGAAACCCTTTTGATAACAAAGAAGTTAAATAGAAAAAGCAAAATATATATATATATATATATATATATATATATATATATATATATATATAAAAATAGCTGTGGCAAATTAAGTAATTTATATATTGGAGTCCTTACATCAGTTTTATATACCATTAATTTATTTAGCACCTCTTCTCAAATAAGTCCCTCCCCAATTAATTCAAAATAATTGCCCCCACTCCCTCCCAAATAAATGACTGAGGATGGCTAAATTAATTTATTTGAGAAATAAAAGAGGGTACTTATTTGGATCTGGGAGTTTAAAGAAATTAAGTTAATTTAATCAAAATAAGCTTTCTTTAAAAAAAATTTTAAATATGCACCTCAGGCACTAAAACAGACATTTACAGCAATGTCGTTATTTATTTCAATGAGCAACATAAAGAACATTTAGAAATTCTATACAGAGTTATACTTTTCTTCGGCTAGTGTCTGAGAGGTTCTATGGTTTTATTTGCATAAGTTTTTTATTTTTTTCGAAGATATCAACACTCTGAAAAGATATGAAATTAACATATTTGCAATATGGTAGCAATCAAATATTGACTACTACTTTTTTTTAATCTAAAGTTTTCTTCTTTCAAAAGTTTGGCTCTTGTGTTTCTTGTTAAGCACACACACAGGCTGTATCCATTTCTTAAAAGCTTTATTGTCTGACAGCAAATGAGGAAAAACTAACATGTTTACGCGTTTACCATAATTCTTTTTTAAAATTCTGTTATCAATCCTGGAGAACTTTGTTTATAAAATTTAAATAGTATGCATTCATTAAAGAAAAACGAACAAAAGGACTTAAATGTCTATGAATAGCATCTCTGAAAATAACTTTTAAATATCTAATATTTGCTTTTCTTGATCTCTGATTGGTATGTGGTTATTTTGAAACAAAAATACCAATATATAATAATCATGATGACTTTGTTCTTCAGTGTTGTTGAATCAAAAAGTCATTAAATTAAAAGGTTTGCTGGATATGTAAACACACGCACAGACACAGCATCAAATAACTGCTGAGCACATGCAATATATGAAAAAAGAATTGTTGCGCCTTCTTGGTCTCATGTTTTCTATTGACATGAAGTAGATGACTTAATATTGCATCAATTGCTAGGTCTGCTGTTAAAGAGGTTGGTTCATTGTGTCGTGCCAGATAATTATTCTTGTCAAAATCTAACTTGCACATTTATAAATTTAACATTCGTCCGTGCATTAAATATTGCTGCCATGTCTGGTCTAGTCTGGTGCTCCAGGTGTATATTTCAAGAGTCATAACAAAATCCATATGAGGATCTGTAATGTTATCAGTCCTGATCTGGCATTTAGGTTTCAGTCACTTCTCTCTGTCTTTTCTATAAATATTTTCATCATAGTAGTTTTAATGAACACTCCTCTTTGATATCTCAACTGTGGATTTATGCATACTATTAGATTGGTAACTAGGTTTTATCATTTTACTGTTAAATAACTAGATATAACCATATGTTCTATTCTAATAGTTTCTTTTCTCGCACTTCTCACATTTGGAACTCTCTTCCAGTTTCTTGCTTCCCTGCCACCTACAATCTTCAAAAATTTCAGTGCAATGTCAGTTGCCATCTTCTGTCTTATGCCTGTTCTTTTATTGTCTTTTCTTCTCACTAAAGTCTTCCTATTTTCTTCCACTCCCAGTCAACCCTTACGTCTTCATGACATTATTGCCTTGCTTGGAGTGAAATGATTTTAAAAATAAATATATACCCTTTCTCACAGTTTTGTGAGCTAAATTCAAAATTCAACTAAGGAAATGTTAATAGATCAAAAGTAATTTCAATGATTATTGTTTTTTACTTTATTTTTCATTTCTATTTTTTTTTTTTTTTTTTTTTTTTTTTTTTTTTTTTTTTTTTTTTTTTTTAAATCTTGCAATGTTCTGGTTTTAGCATGCATTGGAAATAATGAAAAAGTAACCATCAACAATGAGCACATGGCTGATAGGTTAGAACATTTGCTTTCTGACCATGAGACCCAAGGTCGAATCTCACCATAGTCGATTTGTCAGAAAGGTGATTTCTTGATGTTATCTGCTTGGAGGAGATGATTTCAGTGTGCAGCACTTTTTGAAGTGTCTATATAAAATTAAAAACCATGCTATGGGTTGACCCAGTGCTTGTGAATGAAGCTGGGTAGACATAACCCTTTGGGATTGATCGATGGTAGTGCTAGCATGAAGTCACAAGTCATTGGGACTGATGGTTTGAGCAGAGTCGTCTTGTTCAGGCTGTTGATGCCACTAGATAACATCCTCTCTCTTTCTCAGAAACTGTAACTAAGGTCCACTTAACATAGTTGCAGTATAAGCCAGATGTGGGCTTTGTGGGTGTTGAACAAACACATGTGCCTGAGCAGGCGTCTGCAACAGGGATTAGCTAGCCACTGTAGTAGATGGTTATCTTTGGATACGAATGGCCAGCCATACTACCATAATAGATTCACAGCCCTTATGCTTGTGAACGCACTTGACCTGGATATTGCCTTATCAGTTTGGTCACATTTCATCTATAAATTCAGACAGTGTTTTTGCGGACAACTTTATTTTTGAAATTGCATTCTTCTCAAATATTAGATTTATATCTGAAGCACATTCCTATACGTATGCATCTATATGTCAGTAACTCTGCACTTTACAATTTTAAGGATGTTTTGCAGAGTTACTTTTATTTGTAGATGATGAAAGTCACAGTTAACACTTAGGCCATGATGCAAGACTATACAATTTTTTTTTTCATGTTTTCTATCAGTTGACCTTCTCTTTAATAGCAGCAAAATAAAAAAAAACACATCTTTGAAATACAGTTGACCTTGATATAAATTTATTTTTTAAAAATTGGTATTTCTATTTTAAACTTGCCACATAAATCAATGTTTCTCTGTAACAAGGAATCATTAATCGGATTAAGAATTGGAACAACAGAAATGCATGTTTCTACTCTTGGGTTTTAAATGAGGACATCTGTTTTAAACATTTTGTCTTCACTCTTTTCTCTTTTACATCTTTGTATCATTTTTTTTCCACTGAACTATACTAAAGATTTCTACAAAAATATTCTGAATTTTTTATTTTTATTTTCAAGTATGACCTTGTTGATTTATAAACTGATTTTACTTTAGCAAACTTAGTCATGAAAATTAAACAATAAAGATAAACATTATTTCAGATAGTTTCTAAATGTTTACTAGAATTAAAGAAAAAAATAATAGCAATGAATGAATGAA
This sequence comes from Ascarosepion bandense, assembly GCA_037127315.1. Taxonomy (NCBI): domain Eukaryota; kingdom Metazoa; phylum Mollusca; class Cephalopoda; order Sepiida; family Sepiidae; genus Ascarosepion; species Ascarosepion bandense. The sequence goes on along the minus strand of JBBBDQ010000547.1, from coordinate 13,790,019 downwards.
CTGTGATATTTCAGTATTGTTTATTTTAAAATGTATGGATTTACAAGACTTAAAGTTTTAAATTCTGTAATACATACATTTAACAAAATAAAAAATAATATATTACAAATGGTTTAAATATGTTTAAAATTACAAAGCAATTTTAAGCAATGACTTGTTTTCTGATTGATTCATTTTTATGGCTTATCAACCCTTTGCAGGTTACTTAAAATATTTTTAGATATTATTTTTTTTTTTTTTTTTTTTACATGATAATGGTCTAGTGATATAGTTCTTACTAATCAGCCTATAGCTGAAGAAGACAAAGTGGATTCATACCTTTCCCAAAAGTATCTACATATAAATGAATATAAAGAGCCCAACTGGAATTGGAACTTGATCCTCCAATTAACAATTCCAAGCTATTATCTATTACTCCACCTGCACATCAAAGCTTACTGCACTTAGTATTCCCAAGCAGTCACCTATCTAGTTACTGACCAGGCTCAATGTTGCTTAACTTCAGTGATCATATGGAAGCCAATGTTTCAATGTGATGAGGCTGTAAACAGTCTTGTTTTGAACAATGGTTGATATCAGGTTTATTTGAGTGACAAAATTTTCATTGAAGCATCAACAAATTGTGAGTATTATTTACATTCAGATTATTGACCTCAGAACATTTCAGATGTTGTATCCTCTGGCCTTCATCAGATGTACATTGATCTGGGTAACCTACAGGAAATTCTGAACTGAACCCTTTATTTAATATGATGTTAGACAGTTCTCTTTCATCTTTTTAGTACTACTCAGTTATTATTCACCCTATTTCTACCAAGTCTATATGCACACTGCTGAGCCCGGAGACTGAACTAACAATTCCTCTTTCACCAAATTGTTAATACTTTAACTCAATTACACTTTCTTTATTTTATTAAAAAATAAAGACATAGTTCTCATTGGCTTTTTTAAAATATCTTTAATAAGTGAGTGCAGTTTATGTAGTTGTAATCCTTAATTTTCAGTTAATATCATAACTAAATGATGGTATATATTTACTAAACTCTTAAACACAAAAAAATGTTAAGGTTTATAAGGAAATGAAACTATTTCGGTTCTGTTAACCTTCCTTTTATAATGAAAATTAAAACTGTTTATTTTATACTCCTTGAAAAATGAAAAATGACGAAAATAACTGAATAGTCTCCCTCTACAATGACCGGAGTAAAAAAGAATATGCATAAAAAGTATTTCAGTTCTTGTTTTTGTGTTTAAGTTTTACATAATACGTAAATTATCCATCTTTTACTTTCTTAAATATTCCATTGAAAAAAAAAGTCTGTTACCCGAATATTAATAATAATAATAATAATAATAATAATAATAATAAAGACTTAAAATGTTTGACAGCATGAGCAGACAAGCAAGTAAAATAAATTTAGAATCGTCTGTGCATACTTTCAAACATTTAAAGTCCTTCCTATTAGCCTAATAGTATTAGGTTTTCAATTCTTTTTCCTAGTTGTTGTACTCTGCACTTTGATGGCGTTAGTCTTCATTTCATAGCTTTCTAAGCTTCAAACTGTCTGCTATTGTCATAGCACGGAAATTACATCCTGGCATCACCCGACTAATGGATTAGTTAAATATTTACCTCCCTTGCAATGACAACCCTAAAAGTATAGATAAATACTAGTTTAAATAATATTCACCGTAATAACTAACATTTAAATTTTTTTAAATTTATATATATATATATATATATATATATATATATATATATATATTGTAGGTTTGGGTAAGAGTACAAAATATTTTGTATTTATATTCATTGCTTCTCAGCTTGGAATGAGAAATCTGAGAGCTAATTTTGAATTCCAATCAGCTTCATTAGATTTGCTTACATCAGGCAACACATTAGGGTCAACATAACATTAGTTACAACCAATAGCAAAATCAAACAGCAAAAACACTTATGTCCCTCAAAGTAATACCTATATAACAAAAACAACCATCTATAAATTAAACTAATCATAATTTAAAAGCCTGCATTCTGAATTGTGTATTAAAAAACAAAAATAAACACACATCACACTTTGCCTATGTCATTGCACTCACCAGTTCTATGAAATTCACCATTTGTCTCTACCTAACCTGATAATGATTTAAGAAAGTCCAAACCTTGAACCATATTTCTTCTGAAATTAACTTTGGAAATTTCTGATGGCATTTCCTTTTATACCTGAGAAGTATTATTTGTAATTTAGAGAAGCCAATCAATAAAATTAATTGAAACAAAATCTTTGTAGTCTTTAAGACCTAAATACAGACTGCATGCACATGTCATGGCTTGATAGTGTATTTTCCACTAGTCCAGATAAAAGCCATTATTTCAAAGAAAACAAGACTTCACTAATTGGGAGATTGGTGCAATACAATCTTCTTCCTCTCTATTAACTTTTCATTTGTGCCATGTTTTGCAAACATAGGCACACACCTTTACTCAATAAATATACTTTTTTGTTCAAAATATAATTTAACAGGAAATTTGGTAAGGCTATTTAAAGGTAACATTTCTATTTACAGTTTAAAGAAATTTTCACCCAGTTATATCTTTAAGTTTTTAGATTTAAAATAAAAGCATTTATATAATAAGTATGCAAAGTAATACTGCTTTTATCAAAAATAAAATTGTGCTACTTCTTTTTTTTTTTTTTAAATTTAATTCCTCCACAGGAAAAAAAAAAGATATACCTTCATTTTCAATTAATATGCAGTGTAAAATACTTTTTACTCAGGGTTCTTTTTTAATGTGCGTTGTGGTACAGTGGATATCAGCTTGGAACGAGAAACCGGGGAGCCGAGTTCGAATTTTAGTTGAATCCATTGTATTCACTTATGCGCAACTACCCTTGGGAAAGGTATTAATCCATCTCTTCCTTCCAGTTATGGGTTAAATAGCAGGACAGATTGGGTTCTATAGCCTTGGTCGGCAACCAGTCTACCACAGAAAGCAATGGCAACTTACTGCGGGATAATCTTCTGCCCAGTCAGTCATGTCTCTTTCGAGACATGATCGCCCAAGCGTGTATCACGTATGGCACTTAACTGAACAGTGTCTACATAATTGTTCTTTTTTTCTCAGTAAAGTTTTTAAGTTGTTAAAAATTTGAAAATGTAAATAAATAATCTTTGTGTAGGATTTCTATTGTGTTTACACTATATATGTCTTAACTCAAGAAACTACAAATCAATGTCACCAAATTAAGTACTCAATCTCAGCTACTGGGCTTGTTTATATAAAAGAGAATATGTTTGAGTCCAATGAATGTAAATGTTATCCAAAAGTTTGTGATTGAGCAGTTTCAAACTATAATCCAAGTAATCTTAAAGAATTGAGGATTCTGTGGCCATATACAGCCCTCACATATTCAAATAATTTTAAACCTGGTATTGACTATATTATGATGGCAAACAGGAGCCAACTTACAAACAAGATTATTCACTGGACTAAATGTATTATCAGTAGTTGAATATATTTAAATTTGTCCCATTATTGAAGATTTTATTTACATTTGAATGGGATAGAGTGGTAGTTGTATATCCAACATAATTTATACATTATCTCAAAGAGCAAATAATTTACATAATATTCCTCTGGCTTAATGCTAGTTCTGTAAGTTTATTTTGTTTGTTTGTTTTTTTTTTTGGTTTTTTTTTTTCAGAAGATGTGGGTGTACAACTAAGCAACCAGTGATAAAAAAAATCATTGATAAAACTTGTTCAGAAAAAATAAATTTAAAGTCAATTTTATAGCATCGTTATATAGTAATTGTGAATTTAGTCCCTGAGCCAGGTAGTAAGATTCTGTGGAAACAAGGTTAGCAATAACTGAGCAGCTCTACAAAGAACAAGTTATTAATAGATATGGATAGCAGAATGAGAACAACTTACTACAGAAACTTAAAAAGAATTCAGTTTCAAATTCCCTGAAGATTACTTGGATTGACAAACTGAAGAAGGCTGAATGGCACAACCAAAACACTGAAGATTTTTTTGCTAGATATTATGGTGGGGGTACCAGTATGAGCTTGGGTAATTGTTGTTCCGTATCAGAAGTAATAGTAGTAGCAGTCACTTATGGACAGCTACAACTTAGGCCTCATGGAGAAAGATATAAACTTCTGTAAGCAATCAATTATCGTTACCATAAAACAAACTATAAAAGAGAAGGGTTTAGCTGAAATACTTTTATACATAAAGGCACAAAAATAAATATAATGTCTCTTGATTTTACACGCACAAGCACAAAGTCCATTCTTAAAATGTTCATTTTGAAAAAAAAGAAAAATAATTTTATAAAAGGAATTAAAGCGTCTCTTTTGTGAATACTTAAGTTTTTTGCTGTGGTGGTCCCAGGAGATGAAAGAGGAGGTGTAATTCAACATACTCTTTGGTGAATGAAACACTGACAGCATTTAAGGAGTTGATGAGTCTTCTATAAAGGAAAAAGAAAAGGAAAAATGTTTGGCCTCACTTCTTACAAGTAAATAGCAACAACTCAATGGCAAATATCATGATTTTGTAAAATTTGATTGCACAGAAAATCCAAGCTTACACACACCTACACTTTCTCATGAACCTAAAAAAATAGCATATACATTTATACATTCACCAATAGAAAAGCTCTTTTCAAAGAGTCAGTTCATTAAATTTTATCATGTGCTGACATCTGCAACAAAAAATAAATACCTGTTATTTATTGGCCAATCAGTAATAAGGGAAAAAATCTTTCAATATATTTCTATTCTCCACAAATGTATAAAAAATGCGTGAATTTTGTTTTTCTTGGCAGAGAACCATGGGTCGTTTGACCAAACGTATAGTTCGGGTAAACTGTATTTTCTCTCACACCTTCTCTAAAGAATAACAATAGTGAGAGACACTGGTCATCAACTGGACATAATCATCTCGGTGCCTTTTTCACGCTCTCTCTCTCTCTTTCACACCATACTAATTGATTCTCCCCTTTCCTTATTACCTGTCGGCAACAAAAAAAAAAGAAAGGAACAAAAGACATCATATCCACTTTCATTTCACACTCGGTAAAATTTTATTAGCAACATCAGATTCGTCTTTTCTTCATAAAAGAAAAACAAAGACATCTTACACAGTGACATCATCATGCCTTCACAAAAGAATAATTTTATTTGACATTACAAAAACTGAACTCATAAAATCCACATTCAAAAGAAAAACTTTATGCAGTACTTTCCAACATGTGTCATTTCAAAACAAAATTGATGTCATTCTTCTTGTTAAATAAATTTACACAAACGAAATGATTTTATCTTTCGTTCAACCTTTTGATTCTTTCAAATGTGGTGGTCTCAATTATATCTCACACAAGGTCATTTTGCAAACATAGCCAATGCTTCCTAAAACTTCAGTTAAAGAGGAAACACATTGTAGAATATGATTAATATTCCAAATATAAGGTACATTAATATTTCTATACGATTTATTTTATTTTATAATATTTTATATTTTAATATTTCAAATATAAGGTATTAAAACACTGGTGATTTTTTTTCATACTTTTTTCTTCCCTAATATTTCATGAATAAAATACATTTTATAGTTGCTTTTCTGGTATTCTCTTCTACAAAGGAAAAAGTTTTGCATCATTTCATACAAGCAAATAGTAACAACTCAACAGCAAATCTCATGTAACCTCAGTTCAAGAGGAAACACATTGTAGAATATGAGTAACTTGTAGGAGTCCTCTGAAGAGAAAAAGCAAAATCACGCATATTTAAGCATTTTGCCAACCAAGAATAGGATCAACTTTGAATATATTTTTCTGTCCTCTAGTTGGTCAATAAATGTGTTAATTTGATCATCAACTATGTCCACACATGGCAAAAATATGTAAGCCAATTATCTAATGTAAAGGGATTTTCTATTGATTAATTCATAAATACAAGTGTTCTTCACACTGGCTCCTCAAAGAGTATAGGTGAGGGTAAAGTCAAATTTATTAAGCAATCAAATATTAAGAAATTTGGCAAACTCATTATCTATAAAAGTATTGACATTTTTGGTGAGAAAAAAGGCCTTTCATGGAATTGCTCTATTTTTCTCTTTTTATTTTATATACTTTGAACTAGTTATTGAATTAAACAACTAATACGAGCTTCAGCTCTATTCATTTCAGTCTTGCAGCCTAAAAAAATGACTATTTTCAAAATGTTATTGAACTTTATTTTTTTCTGCAATGAACAAGTTATCAGCTGATTACAGCTGTTTTAGATTTTCTTCTATATTACTCAAGACATTAATATGGAAATTCTGAATTTTTCAGAGAAAGTATATAGTAAATTTTCAGAAAAACGATCAACTGACTGGAGAAAAAAATGATTTACCTTTCCCAAGAAGTCCTGTGTTTAACCAATAAAACAAATTTTTGATACAAAATTTAATTTTTCTTGAAATTTCATGAATTTACATGGAGGAGAGTAATAGATGTAAAAAGAAAAAAATATATATTTTTACCAAGATTTTCTAAAAATAATTTCATTCATTTGTATATAAGTCCTGAAAGTTTCATTAAAATCCGACAATTATTTGATTCTTGCAAGAATTTCCAAATTCATGTTTTTCATTGGGAAAAAATGAGTTACATAATATCACATTATCCAGAGTAAACTCTGGTAACAATTTGATTATCTACTGATGTAAAAAAAAAGAAAAAAAAAGTTTTTTTACCAAAATTTCGAACCTGTTAGAAAAGATTTTAAAAAGTACATTTCTTTTCATACTATGCTATATTTTTTTTTTTTCAATAAATAAATTAGTAGAGGTATCCCTATATATATATATATATATATAACAATGCATGTCTATGTTTAATCATGAGTCGTTCTAAACATCGTAATTTGGCTTTAATTTCAGGTGAAAATAAAGACAAAAATTGAAGACAATTAATTTTAGGTTATTGGGTTGATAACTAAATTAATATGGTAAATTTTCGTTTTAATTCCCGTCGCTGTTCCCCTTCAAACTTATCCAAAATAGCATTATTTCCATGCAAATGTATATGCTGAACTGAAATCAAGTGTCAATTAGTGAAGAAACTAACTTTTTTTTTTATCAAAATGTCCATAAAAAAATAAAACTATATCTCGTACTTTTTCTCCCGTAACTCTCATGAAGTCATGTAATTAACTGCAGAATGACGGACTGTGTAAGGGAATGAAATTGGGGGCCTGTTTACTGCCGGTTAGGGAAGTAATGCGCTTGTTGTTTTTGGTACACAATTTCAGCAGAAAGTTGCGTGTTTTTTGGAAAAAAGCGCATTACTTCCTTAACCAGAAGTAAACAGGCAGATGTAAATGGGCCAGATTTCGTTACCTTACGCAGTCCGCCATTCTGCAGTCAATTACATGACTTCATGAGAGTTACAGGAGGGAAAACGTGCAAGATATAGTTTGTTTTCTTAATGGACATTCAAAGCAAAACAGGAAAGTTTCTTCACTAACTAACACTTGATTTGAGTTTGGCATATACATTTGCACAGAGATAATGCTATTTTGGATAAGTTTGAAGGGGAAAAGCGACGGGAATTAAAATGAAAATTTACCATTAAATTCCTCCAGCCTTTTCCAAATTTTAAAAATTGTTTGTATGACTATTGTCTTCAATGTGAATACGTCACTTTGACTTGAAAACTAACAGTAAACTGAAAAACACTTTCAGGGTTGTCAGATTGTAATGAGCACAAGTAAAGTTTTTTAACGTTTTAACAATAGTTGCACCATTGAAACTGAATTTTAAAAGATGTTAAAACTTTATAAATTATTCAATTTAAAATTGTAAAACAAATAAAAATAAATCTTGTAAAAATTCAGTTTTCAATAATCGAAAATGCTTTTATTTCAGCAGACTATAAAAGCAATTAAAAGCTAATTTATAGTTTTATTGCATTTTTTTTTTATTTTACTATTCAGTGCAAATTTTCTGGAAAGCAGTAAATGTTTGAAAAAAAAAGTTGATTTATTCCACTGTAAGTGTAGTAATGATAAAATCAACTCTGATTATTATTTATGTTGTCATTTTTCATCATATTTCGATTTCTGCTGTGGTCACACTACCTACCAAGTTTGCGGGAAGATCTAAGGCAGGTCGTGGGGTGTCGTTATGACTCCATTATTATTATTATTATTACACAATGAATACAATGTGCGTAGTGGTTATCGGCTCGGAACTAGAAATCGGGTGAGCCGAGTTAGAATTCCAGTTGATCCACTTATGCACAAATACCCTTGGGAAAGGTTTAAATCCGTCTCTTTCCTCCAGTTATGGGTTAAATAACAGAACAGATTGGGTTCTATAGCTTTGGCTGGCAACCAGTCTACGACGGAAAGCAATGACAACCTACTGCGGAATAATCATCTGCCCAGTCGGTCATGTCTCGAAAAAGACATGATCGCCCAAGCGTGGATCCCGTATGGCACTTAACTGACTGACATTGTCCAAAGAGCGGTAGTAACCAATGTAAAAAAAAAAATAAAAAATTACCAAGATTTTCTAAAAAAATAATTTCGAAAACAATTTCATTCAGTTGTGAATAAGTCCAGAAAGTTTCATTGAAATCAGACAATTATTTGATTTTTGCAAGAATTTCCAAATTAATGTGTTTTTCACTGGAAAAAAAAGGTGCTAAAATCTCCATAGTAAACTTTGGTACACTGTAAGTGTTGACTGCGACACATTAAAAAAGTTTTTTAAGCAAAATTTTGAACGTTTTAGAAAGAATTAAAAAATAATTAAAAATACTTTGGTCCTCTTAATAATAACAAACAAACATTATTTAATGTTTTGATGAAAACTTTGTTTTGTTTGGGGGCATTTTTTTATCATGCTGTTTTTTGTTTTTGTTTATTTTTTAGCTAATTAGTGGAGGTCATATCAAGGACATTAGTAGACAGACTATCACTATAGACCGAAGAAAAAAATTTGATAAATAATAAAATTTTACAAGAATTGTTTCCATTTTTTTCTTTTTTAATTCGTAATAATTCATTATTTATTTTATAAAGTTTCAAAAATCATTTAAAATTTCTTCAAAATTTTCCCTTTTAGGTTATTTCGTGAAGAAGGCTAATTGGAAATACAAATATTAAATACAAATCAAATCATCATGCACTAAGATTTTTAAAATAATTTTTTACATAGAAATGTTTTTTTGTTTTATGATATTTCATATGTGGCACTATTATTAAAAGATCATGTATTTCAAGGGCTGTTCCCCTTATAGGAAAAAATCCTTCATAAACTTTTAAACTGTTTCCCATTCTTTCATTTCGCTCTCATGTTTCTTTACTTTTCAACATTAAACACCCTTTGCAAATTGCTCCTTCAGTACAGCAGTGTACCAAAAGGAAAACCAATTCTGTATGCTCATGTCTTTGAGAAATTAGGGTTCAGTACGAAAGATATCAGAACAGGCCTCCCTGGAGAATGTTGAAAATGGTTTTCATTCAATTTTATTAAATTCAGTTGGTAGAATTTAAATATTCTATAAAAAACAGAAATAAGGGAACAAATTATGTAGCATTTGGAAACAGGTGGCCCATTCTGTTGCTACTACATCTTCTACTGCCTGTTTGACCACCACCTCAGTTGCAACTGTAGCCCTGTCTGATGTAACTACAAACATTTCTCCTATAATGCAGTCTACTGCTACCCTGTCTTCAGTGAGTGAAAAAAAAGTAATTAAAAGCTTCTCTAGTTAAATAATGTCTTTGTTTTATTGCATTTTTTTAATTTAGAACAGATTTTCGATAAGACAGGATCTGAATTTGCCAAAATTTGGTGATTTAAATTCTTCAAAGAATCTTACTTCAAAAAATAAAAGTTATCATGTTGAAAAAATAAAAGTTATGTTGAATTTTTTTAGTTTTCATAAAATTAAGTAGAGGAATATAAAATGAAACATAAATTAAGTAGAGGAATATAGAATGAAACATAAATTTTTTGCCAGGATTTTCTAATAAAAAGTAATTTACTTCATTTGTGAATAAGTCTTGAAAATTGCATTAAAATCCAACAATTATTTGATTTTTGCAAGAATTTCCAAATTAATGTGTGTTATCACAAAAAGAGGTTAAAATTTGCTAGTACAACTGTTGACGCAAGAAAAACAAGTTTTTTAATAAAAATTTTAAATTTTCTAAAAATGAGAAAAAAATTTAAATTTTCAAAAACTCCTTTGATCCTTTCTCTTAATAACAAAAATTTTGGCAATAAATCTACTTTCATTATGTTTGGAGCATGTTTTCATCCTGGTATATTGATTTTTAGTGATTTTGTGGATGTACCTACTTAACAGTTGAGAACTAAAGAAGTATTTTAGATTTTTGTTTGTATTTGTAGAATTCTAAAGCTTTTCAGGTTGGTCTTACTCTTAATATTTTTAAAATAACAATGCTAATTGTTACTTTAAATTATATGTGACTATGAAAATGTTTTATTTCTACATTCTCTGAATCTCTATACATTTGACAAAATGTGATATTACCCCTCAAAATTTATTGATTCTGATTCCATGATAAAATCCATCCCCAAACATAAATAATAAAGAATGTACCAATGAAGAAATTAAGAAAGCTATAAATCTAAGTAATAATATAAGTATCACTTGACAACTGACATTGAGGTTGAACTTTTGAAAATTGCTTATTCTCTAACAATAATTATTCTCTAATAACAAGTTTCTCAATTTTCTGAAGAAAGTCTGGAATCAGAAATGCTTCACCGAAAAGTGGGGTTTATCATGCATTAATGTACTATGTAAACAAAAAGCTAGCCCCCATGACACTCACATACAGAGGTATTTCAATTGGATCCTTCATTGTAAAAGTATTAATGAATATGCTAAGATTATGAAAGTCAACCCCTTATAACTTAGTTTAATTTTTGTTCTGATAAAAGATATAATCAAATATGTCATCAAACAATTCCAGGAAATTTCACATATATTATGTATACCCCACAGCAGTAAAATGACTACATCAATAGAGATTTCTTCTTCTCATCCATTAGAAACCAGCTTCTAAGCTCCAGATCAACTGAATGTATCAATCTAATAGAGGAACTGTATAGCTGCTTTGTTGCCCTCATAGCAGAATATAACCACATCAATAGAGATTTCTTCTTATTCATTAGAAACCAGCTCCTAAACTCCAGATCAACTGAATGTATCAATCTAATAAAGGAACTGTATACCTGCTTTGTCGACCTCGTTGCAGAATATGACCACATCAATAGAGATTTCTTTTTCTCATCCATTAGAAACCAGCTTCTAAGCTCCAGATCAACTGAATGTATCTTTCTAATAGAGGAACTGTATAGCTGCTTTGTTGACCTCATAGCAGAATATAACCACATCAATAGAGATTTCTTCTTATTCATTAGAAACCAGCTCCTAAACTCCAGATCAACTGAATGTATCAATCTAATAAAGGAACTGTATACCTGCTTTGTCGACCTCGTTGCAGAATATGACCACATCAATAGAGATTTCTTTTTCTCATCCATTAGAAACCAGCTTCTAAGCTCCAGATCAACTGAATGTATGAATGTAATAGAGGAAATTTATCAATCCACAAAATCTTGTGTCTAGCAAGGACCCCAATATGGAAACATTTCAAACCTCACCAGTATTATGGCAAGGAAGAAATGAGAGTTCCAGTCTATTTAATCTTTTTATAGATTCTACTTAGCACATTTACAAGCATAGATGGGCATTGATTATTTAAGCATTCCATATCACATCCCAAATGAATTTACTAATACAAAACTGATCTTTCAATCTCTCGCATGGTCTCATGCTGATGACCTAGGTATTTATAGTTAGGATAAGAATGATCTTGAACAGAAAATTTCTATAAAGTGTTCAACAAAATAAAACTCCATATAAATCTTTCCAAAACAGAAATTATGGTTTAGAATTGGATACTAAACACTTCACATATCTCAGTGTATGAATCAGTTATAACATTTAGTTTAGGATATCAGGAAATTGAATATAAAATAGGCTGCACTAGATGTAGTTTTGCTCAACACCACAAATTGCTACAAGATGAAAACAGTAACCTGAAAATTCATGTTCTTAGGTATCATACATGATACCTAAGCCATTCAGAAATATCTCAACTGTCAGCTGTATACAACTGCTTTCTCAAATCAATGGTTAAAAATGTTATTGAGCAAGTGAACTTTGTGGGTCTTACCAAAGATCATCCTTATTCAAACCTTGTGGTGCTACAGAAACAAAACTGTACCAAATAATAGAAACCATATCACTTAAGGATTTTCAACAGCAGCAATAACTAAAATGGATATCACATGTAACTCACGGAGAAAATAATCAAAATGTGAACATTCCACATTACTTCAAACAAAAGATCAGGAAGGCAGACACCATCAATATTGGAATGAATGATTACTACTGGATTTGAGAAACCTATTTCCTTATTAAGAAAATAATACCATTACTAAAATTTTTAATGTGGTATCCTTACTCATCTTAAGTAGACTAAATTATTTGTTTTTCAAAGTTTACTATAAAAAATAACTTTTTTTTAAAAACTTGAATAAACTGGCATATTAAATTATTTCATTGAATTAACACCACTCCCACATCACCAACATGGCATTTATCTGTTATGAAACAAGTATTTTGTTCCTGGAAATAAGCACACTCAAAATTTATTTGAACTGGCATGTTTATTTTACAAGTTGAAAAATTCCCACCAGTATGACTTCCAGGTGGCACTCATTATTCATTAGAAAGGAAGTATTTTAATGTAAAGCAAAATTAATGTAATCATCATAGATATAATAAAATATTAAAAAAGTCCCCTGTGTTCTTACTAAAGTAAAAATGCAGGAGCCTTTTTTCACATTTTATTCTTTGTTTCTTTTCTCTGGTTTGAAATGTGTGATTTTATTTGAAGTCTCAATTTTGTGATTACAAAATATATTTCAACCAAATGCTTGAAAAATATTAGCTTCATTATCAATGATAATCACTACAAACTGTGAGTTCATTCTTCTAATTAAGTAAACTTTTTGATTAAGGCCCATTCAAAACATTTCATTATAGAAATAATTATTTTTTAAATTGTCACATTTCCTTTTTAAGATTGTAAAAATTGGCATGTACATTTAAAACAAAGTTTCTTGGTTTTTGCTTTACTGTTTCACTTTCATACATGATAAAATAAACAACTATTCCTTGATGAATTTGAGTAAAGAAGTAAGTGCTTTAAAACAAAATACTTGTAGGGATAGAAAAATAAATCAATAAAAATTAATAATAATGAGACCAAAATTTTATCATCTCTAAAAATAGATTTATATTCAGCATCACTAGACCATGAAGTCATATTTCAACCGACCAATCAAAAACCATCCTGATCAGGATATAAACATCATAGTCTAGTGAACCAATCAGAGATAAAATCTGTTCCCAACCAGAATATGTATTCACTGATTGTGGACCAATCAGAAGCTAAGTGGCAGTTTCAAATTAGATCTCTTTGTCTCACTAACATACACATATAACAAAATGCACTAAATCAGAATCAATTAATTTTACCCATTTTCTAATGCTACAGCCATCATAACTTACCCAGAGCCAAAAATATAACACTTATGCACAATCCACAGTTTTATATAGACACCTGCATATAGCTACCTACCTTTTACTATATGCAATAAAGATATCTACACAGTCTAATACATACTTCCTTCACCAATCTATGTCTGAATGAATTCTTCCTCTCCTTCCTTTTCTTTTTGCTATGCTTACTTCCGTTGTCTTTACCTACACACACACACAAAGACATATAATTGTATTTTCCATAATGTTTAAGATTGGCGATTAAGCAAATTTCACTTGCTGAAATTGCCATATGATGTTGGAAAATTTAAATTTTTTTACATATATATATATATAGGTAAGGAGATAAATAAGTATTTTTATAAGTATATAAGTATATATTTTTTTATATGAAAGACCATAAATAAGTACATATTTTTTTGTTCCCATGATTTTTGTTCCTTATTTTTAGTTCTGGTTCTGTATGTATGTATAAATCTGTGCATATCCATTATCCCTATTCTTTCACACTAATTTTTTAATTACTTAAAAAAATTTTTTTAAAAATGTAAATGTAAACAAATTAGTTGCATCCCTTGTATCATGAGTTTAATAATAACGGACTCTAAATTACAAATTTCCTCTGTTTTTTTTTCCTACCATGATTTTAGTATTCTATTCCATTTTTAGGTTTCGTTATTACTCTAACTTAATTGTACATTTAATACAAAAATATCCGCACATTCAATTTACTACGTGTAACAAACTTAAAGCAATGAACACTAATCACTAATTAAAATCAAGAAAAGCTCAGTTCAGTACGCACCTGATGATTGCATAATGTATGAAACTCTGAGTCATGCCTAAAATGTAAGATAATATATATATATGATCATATAATTAAATTTGTTTTTTAATTAAAAATACATATGATTATATTATGCTCTACAATATTTATTGTTTTAAACAATAAATATTGTAGAGCATAATATAATATAATATTTAAACAAGTTGTGTTGTCTCTATCGTTAAACACAACTTGTTTAAAAGAAAAGATGCTGCCAAAATATATGTACTTAAATATTTATTGCATTGAGCACTTTTTTAAAAAAAAGTAAATACCAGAGAACTCAAAATTGTAAAACTGTTGGTTCTCTTTACCTGGATATATATATACACACACACACACTCTTCCAGACTCTCTCTTATGCATCAGGACATTTACATTTGAACCTTTAAGATATCACTCTATCCTTTCGAATATATATTGTATTATATAAAAATTTACTTTGTATATATTGACTGTGCATTTTCTTACAATCATTACACAAGTTCATATGTTAGGACACAACATTGTCATAAGATAACCTCCACTAACCATTATATATTGATAGCTTTCCCTATTACTTTTATTGTAAGGGATATTTTTTAATAATTCCATATTTTTTTTAGGATGGAGATGATCATCGCCCTCTACTCATTCTTTTTTTCTTTATCTGTGAAATCTTAATAAGGACAATGTGTGGTTACCTGTTACTTCTCCATAGTTTTGAATTCATAGTCCTTCTTAACTGGCTGCCACCCAAGGCTAGAGAGCCTAGTTTACCCTGTTATTTACCTCATAGATGAATTCATACCTTTCCCAAGAAAATTTGTGTGAAAGTGAAACTAGGTGGGAATTTGAATTCTAGCAATTATATTGTTATACTACTTGCCTATCAATACAAGATTTAAATCAACAAAAAATCTTTAATGATGAGTAAAACTTAAAATTTATAGAGCAATGTTATCTTTATAAGTGTCAGATAATTATGTCATGAATTTTGTGTACTAATGTTGCGGGCAATTACTCAGACTTCAATTTTCTTTTTTTTTGATGAGGTATTGTAATGTTCTTATGCTATACATGCTGTGTTTGTACTATTTTTTTGTAAATGCTCATTAGTAGCCATCCTACCGTGTCAGTCTGTTAATAGGCTTTGTGTTTGAAATCTTGGAATAGTTCTGACAATCTTTACAATGGCTGATAAAATTCAAGCAATGTTCTTGCATCAAACTTTGCATTCACTCAAAAATCTGCTAATGAGTCCCTTGATATTCTTTGTCAGGTTTTCAAAGCCAGTTGGGAAATATTTAAAAACAATGAGTGTTCAGTGTAACTAACAACAAACAAAATGCCAAAAAAATGTGAAAAACAATTTGTTAGAACATCCATGGAGACCACTGCTATCAGATTCACCTGTTCTCTCACAGGATTGGACTGATATGGTGTCTGCCAGGAAATCCTCGTGGAGAACCTTAACATTGTGTTGTGCTGGAGTTAGTTAATCAAAACCAGTGAGGTTCTTTGAACCTCTCTGAAAAGGCTAACAATGACTTATCTTTCATCTTGAATCATCACAGAAGAAAGTTGAATTTACATTTAGAAACTGGAGACAAAAAGTCATCCCAGTTGAAATTTGATAGTCACTAAAACCAAAGAGAATATGGCAAACGAATACAATAATAAGTATATTCATATTCTTTCTCTTTCTCTCCCGCTGGAACACTAATTCTAATTTTTACTGCAACATTTTCAGGTGCTTAAATTGTGCTACAATTAGTTATTGTATCACAGCAATGTACTCACTCTCACTTCTTTGGAGACAATGTAATTTTTTGACAAATAGCAATATAGTAGTTGTCACATACTTTCTGTACCCACCTGATT
Organism: Ascarosepion bandense; assembly: GCA_037127315.1. Lineage (NCBI taxonomy): Eukaryota > Metazoa > Mollusca > Cephalopoda > Sepiida > Sepiidae > Ascarosepion > Ascarosepion bandense. The sequence goes on along the minus strand of JBBBDQ010000547.1, from coordinate 13,773,661 downwards.
CCCCAAAATCAAGCTGAAGCAGAAGTGGTGCCATTTTGAGGCTGTAGATAAAATTCTAATAGAATTGCTGGTAGTACTTGACAGTTTTCAGGAACAGGACTTCTTTAATACTTTTGGGCATGAAAATAACAGTGGGATCTCTGTGTATTCTTAGAGAGGCTATTTTATAGGGTGATCAAATTGAAATTTTGGAGTAGATAGTCTAAACTATCACCCGGTTCACACTTCACCCATGTCTATTGAACAGGTGTAGAGGCTCATCCCTTGTTCCCTGTTTAGGATGTGGTTTCCAGTTTTCTCTTTTCCAATCTTTTCACTTTTCTTTTTTTTCTTTTTTTCAATTGGAGTAGATAGACTGAACTATCGCCCGGTTCACACTCCACCCACGTCTATTGAACAGGTGTAGAGGCTCATCCCTTGTTCCCTGTTTAGGATGTGGTTTCCGGTTTTTTCTCTTTTCCAATCTTTTTACTTTTTTTTTTTTTCAATTGGAGTAGATAGACTAAACTATCGCCCGGTTCATACTCCACCCACGTCTATTGAACAGGTGTAGAGGCTCATCCCTTGTTCCCTGTTTAGGATGTGGTTTCCAGCTTTCTCTCTTCTAATCTTTTCACTCTTACATAGCCCCCTGCACATTAGTGGCATTACCGCCTTGCTTGGAGTGATATGATTAAAAAACAAAAACAAATTCTTTAGAACATCGAAGAATGTGCATCCGAGGTCTCCTCCTGGGTTAAGGCTGGCATCGATGCCTTCATCCCTGCTAGGAAATTCCAGCTTAAATTTCATTCATCTCCATGGTTCTCACCCGCTTGCTTGGCTGCCATTGCCCACCAGAATCATTTCTTCCGACTCTATCGTAACTACGCGTCGGACCAAAACAGGCGCCTTTTCACTTCAGCTCGTAATAAGTGTAAAAGGATACTTAACGAAGCTAAGATGTTGTTTGCTGCCAGAATGAAGCAACACATAGCATGCTCTAAATTCGGTGCTAAAGACTACTGGCGACTCTGTAAAAGAGTACTTAACAAGAGCAAGTCCACAATACCCCCGCTAATCAACAAATCTGAGGTCCTCACCTCCCCAGCAGATAAGGCTGAATGCTTTGCCCGCAGATTCTCGAACAATTCGAGTCTGGACTCATCTGGAGTTTTTACACCCGACTTCTCACCTAGAACCGAGGCACAACTGAATGATGTCCACATTACACCTTCGCTTGTCTCTAAGATAATCTCAAAACTTGACCCGCACAAAGCGAGCGGTGGTGATGGAATCCCAACCATAGTCTTAAAGAAATGTGCCCCTGAACTCTCCTCTGTCCTTTCTAAGCTCTACAACCTCTGCCTATCTGCTTCCTGCTTTCCTGCCTGTTGGAAATCTTCCTCTGTAGTTCCTATATTTAAAAACACTGGAGCACCCTCTGACCCTGCAAATTACCGCCCTATCAGCCTTCTTCCGATCTTTGGCAAAGTGTTCGAAGCCATTATCAATGCCAAGGTGGTTCAGCATCTCACAGCACACAGGCTCCTCTCGGACAAGCAATATGGTTTCCACTTCACCAGGTCTACTGCTGATATGCTAACGACTATCACCAAGTACATATACCAGGCACTTGACAGGAATGGCGAAGCCCATACCGTTGCATTGGATATATCTAAGGCATTCGACAGAGTTTGGCATGCTGGCCTTCTATGTAAACTGTGGAGCTATGGTATAATTGGACATTTGTTTGAACTAATCCAGTCATTCCTCTCTAACCGCACAATGAAGGTGGTATTAAACGGACATGCCTCCCAGAACTACCATACAAATGCAGGTGTCCCCCAAGGCTCCATCTTAGGTCCTACACTCTTCCTGATATACATTAATGATCTCCCTGATTCCATAAGAGCCCAAATAGGTTTGTATGCCGATGACACCACAGTTTACTCTTGCCTCCTACAAAAATCTGGTATAGGCATCAAAGCTAACCTCGCAGCCGAGATTGAAAAAGACCTCCAATCCATATTGGACTGGGATAAGAAATGGCTAGTAAATTTTAATGCTTCTAAAACGAAGCTACTGTCAATTAACCATCATCGACAATCTCACCTACCTCCCATTAGTATGGACCAGGTTTGCCTCCCAGAGAGTAAAACACTACGCCTCCTTGGTCTCACACTTTCAGCGGACCTCAAATGGAATGACTATATCGAATACATTGCTAAATCCGCTGCTATGAAAGTCGGTTCTCTGTGTAGGGCCCGGAAGTTTTTTCCGTCTGAATCTATCCTGCACATATATAAATCTACCATCCGCCTGTGCATTGAATACTGCTGCCATATCTGATTGGGTACCCCTGCTATTCTCCTCGGGCTTCTCGATAAAGTTCAGAGGAGGGTCTGTAATGTGATAGATACCGACTTGGCAGACCGCCTGCAGTCTCTCTCCCATGACGTGGCTTCCCTGTGTCTCTTCTATAAATACTTTCACGGCTTCTGCTCCAATGAGCTTAGATCACTGGTGCCCCCTAAATATGAATTTGAACGAGACACTAGATTAGCAACTAGATCCCATCCTTTTACTGTGAAACCGATAAAATGCAACCGTAACTTCTACTCCAACAGTTTCTTTCCTCGCACTTCCCGACTGTGGAATTCTCTTCCACACGATTGCTTCCCCGACAGCTACAATCTCCAGGAGTTTAAATGTAAGGTCAATAGACACCTCCTAACACACTAACCTGCTCCCATTCTATCAAACACTCTTCCTATCTCATCCTCGGTATCCTTACTCATCTGTCATCTTCCTCCTGACATTCCCTATGTCTAACCACTCCTTCTCTTTACCTTCCCCTATGTAGCCCCATGTGCAATAGTGGCAGTGGAATGCCTTGCTTGGGGTGAGATGATTAAAAAAAAAAAGTTCAGGAGCTTTCTAAAACAACCTTAAGTAAGATTTTCATAAATTTCTTACTTTAACTTTAGTATTCTCTGTTGAATTATTGCTAAGTTTTTGAATACATTGCTTTGTATGAATATCTAAACTTATTTATAAATAGAACTTTGTCTGTGTGTGTGCGTATCCATTACCTATAGACTCCGAAATGGCTGAACCGATTTTCTTGAAAATTTACACAGTTGTACTATAAGCATCTGTGAGTATTCTTAGCTAGGTTTTGTGTCGAGGTACCCCCAATAAATATCGAAAATCGATAATCAAAAAAATCAGGTTATAGAAGGATTGGTCCGATTTTAATCAAATTTGATACACTCATAGACAACAACATAAGAAACGATATTCAGAAGTTTCAAGGTTGCAGTTCTTACAATAGTGCAGAAAATAGATAATATATATATATAAAAGTTTTCATTACACCCGAGCAACGCCAGGCTATACTGCTAGTTTGTATATAATCAATTACTAAGCGCATCATTGAGAAGTAGTAAGTATTATCCTAAGTTAAAATTATTCAAAATTATTTTGGTACTTGTCACTTCACTGATGTCAGCATAATCAAATTTCAAATCTAAATTGGGGAAAGTTGAACTTTTGTTCCCACAGAAAGCAAATTGTCTAAAGGATAGTTTTTCCTTTGACACCATTATTTTAACTATCCTCACTCTCTGGCAATGTTTATTGTTTTAAAACGCAATGATTAAAATGAAAATGAAACCTAAACATATGATGAAGTGAATTTATACGTTGTTTTTTTTTGTTCTTGAGAATTTATAACAAAAATATTAAACACTATTTATTTATTAAATTGTTTATTTTCAAAAATAATTTTATATTTAAAAAATTCTAAGAAGTAATAAAATTTTATTAAAACTAATACAATGCAATATTTATCATTTACCAATTTATAAAGGAATAAATATGAAAACAATTTTTGTTCATAAATTTATAAACATTTACTAAATTATTTAAATATGTGAACCAACTATAAGGAAATCCTTATTTACCATTTTATAAAGTTCAAATTGATTAACAATCAGCTAATGTTTAGCAGACCATTTCTATGAACAATTTAATAAATAGTTTATTTAGTTTAATAAATTATAAATATAGAATCCAATAAATAAATAATGTTTATTATTTTTGTTGTAAATTCTCAAGAGCAATGAAATGTATAAATTCATCAATTTCCAGTTGAACTGGCTAGATGTAATTATAAATTCTATGCTAACAGTTTCTTTTCTTTTTACTTGTTGAACTCCCTTCTGGCTCCATGCTTTTTTCTTCCACATTCATTAACCCCTTGTATCTTTATTTCCTTGCATGTGGTTAAACTGATTAAAAAAATAATATCAAAGCAATTTATATTCTAGTAAAAGATGGATTAACTATCAAGGTATATTAAATCAGACTTGTTATTAATCATACTGAAGACAATATTTTCAAAAAATATAATTCAAATTTCACTTATTTTATTACTAATTTGACTCAATTTTTATTGGTGTTGTATTTTTATCCCATCACTCTTTGTGGATATATTCCTTGACCCCAACAGCAAACTGAATTTACAAAGAAAAATTAGTTTCTAATGAAACTTTGCATGCTCTCCAAAGTTGCTACTTCATTTTTTTATTTTGTACTTTTTGCTCGAGCAGCTGAACAGTATATTGACTAAAAATGTTGATAAAAAGCAACAGTAATAAAATTGAGTAAAAGTTGTTATAATAATAGCAAAAATGTATCATCTAAAAAATATTTAAAAAATTAAATTCATGCTTCTTTATAGTTTTTATCACTCTCTCTCTCTCTAATCATCAATATGGTGACAGTCACACATATATGTATGACATGAGATCACATCAATCAAAGGTAGTTACTTTTCACCTGACAAATTGCAATTATGAAAATGATATGTCATTATATATTAATATAACCTTTGAGTTGCTTTAGGGATTTTCTTTTATTGCTATATTTTGTAATTTTTTAAAAAAATTTATTTTTTGTATTTTTATTAATTTGTATTAATTAAACATATGTACAAATTTATCAGTTACGTGCCTAACAGTGTTATGTTTGATTTTTGAAAATCACATTTTGTCTTCGTTCTCTTGATTGTTCCAGATCAATTTCTGCGTTCAACAAGGTGTTTTTGAGGTGATCCTTGAATTGATGACATGGGGCTCTATATGATATCTTGCCAGATGCAAGCTCGGAGAAGAGGATTTGTTTAGGTTGACAGATGTCTAGCATTCAGGCAATAATATCATAATATAATCATTCATAATACCAGTGTGTTCTTTGTTTTTATTTTAAGGCCATCAATTGCAATATTTGGTATACTTTTCTTTTTTTTTCACAAATGCTCACCCAATAAAAGATTCAAGGGCCACTCAAGGTAGATGGTTACTGAATGGGGTTTGTGAAATGAATGTAAAAGTAGAAAGTGAGGATTGCAGATAGGGAGGATAGGTAACAATTGATACTTGACTTGAAAAGGTCAAGATTGTAGCATTCAAGGAAGCATCCCTGCAGGAGTTTCAAAGCTGTAGCTCTTGAGAAAATTCTGTCTGAATGCAACTTCTTCCTTATGAGTAGAATACAGTAACAATATTTCATAAGATGTAAAATTGTTCTTTGCAGATACGGTCATGAAATTCCTTGAATTCGTTTTTTTAAATAAATTCTAGAAAAGATCTTCAAAAGCATTTCAGAATGATATAGACAAGGTGACGATAGCTAATATATAAAATACTATCATGGTCAGTCAGTTAAGTGCCATACGTGAAACACGCTTGGGCGATCATGTCTCGAAAGAGACATGACTGACTGGGCAGAAGATTATCCTGCAGTAGGTTGCCATTGCTTTCTGCGGTAGACTGGTTGCCAACCAAGGCTATAGAACCCAATCTGTCCTGTTATTTAACCCATAACTGGAAGAAAGAGACAGATTAATACCTTTCCCAAGGGTATTTGCGCATAAGTGAATGCAATGAAGTCAACTGGAATTTGAACTCGGTTAACCGATTTCTCGTTCTGAGCCAATATCCACTGCACCACAATACACTATCATGGTATCCATAAGAAAATGATTGGGTTTTTTTATGCCTGGATTAGCATTTATGCTTCAGACCAGATTACCTGTATGATCTGCCAAGGATTAGAGTGTAGTATGTATACACTCAAAAATATTATGAAGATATATATTTCTGGAAGAAAGATATATTTTTATGTATATATGGATGAGTGAATAAAGGAGGAAAAGAAAGAGGATGCATAGAACCATATAAATAAACATTATACTGTTTCTGTTTAATTTACAGATTAATCTATAAATACATTTTAATCCTACATTTAATTAGAGTGGATAATTACCATATCATTGGTTTCTTATCTTTGGTATTAATGGTTTTGAATTAATCTCATGATTCCAGTTTATCATCAATAAATGACCACCTGTTATGATGTCCATGTTTTTGCTCAACATAAAAGTATTTGGTGGCAAAATACCAAAAAAATAAAACATTAAGCTTTTGATGCCCAGGGATGACTAGAAATTGCATTTGTCTGTATTTGACATATAAGAGACCTTACAAAAATGATGACTTCTGTTTATTTCCATGGAAACTACAACAGACCCCAATAATATGATTGAATAGAGCATGTTTTTCTCTACCAAACGCTGTTTTTCTTCAGAGTCATCGAAATTGGTTAAGAACTTTTGATTTTGCTTAATTTTAAAAATTGACAGTTGCGCATTGTGACTATCCAGAATGTAGCTTGTCTGACACATTTCTGTTACCACTGCCAAAATGCATTATGCATCATTTAACTATGCTTGCATCCACTGTTTGGTCTTCAGAAATGTTTAAAAAAATTAATGACATATCCCAAACTTCTGACCCTTTATACAATACTAATGTTGTGTATAAGTATACTTGCTCTCTTGGAAAATATCTTTCTGCAAAACATCTTACATAGGATACACCACAATCATCAGAACAGAGTGTCATCCACACACTAATAAGCAGTATAAGAATCATAGAAATATTAAACAGTTACTCAAAACCAGACCAAAATACTAGTAAAATGAAACAGCAAAAACAGATATGACCATCAACTAAATACTCATACAACAAAAACAACCATCTATAAATAAGAACAATTAAAATTTAAGATCCCACATTTTCAAATGTATATAAAATAAATAAATTAAGCACACATAACATCTTGCCTATATCACTACGCTCATTAGTTCTACGAAACTCACCATTTGTCCATGAAAATATAGAAAAGTCACAGGAAAGCTATGTTAAGACAGTGCGAAAAGTAATTATAGCCAAGATGCCAGGTCAAGGCCAATAACATTGCGAATTCTTTGGATTTTGTTTAGAATCTCTAGATATATATGTATCAGAAGCACCGCACCAGATAAAGCAACAGTATTCAATGCACAGATGAATGGTAGACTTATAAAGATGCAAAACAAATTTAGGTAAAAATTGTTCAGCACAACCAAGTGTACCAACATTTTTAACAGTAGACTTAGCAATTGACTTGATATAATCATTCCAATTTGTATCTGTGGAAAACAAGAGATTGAGAAGGCACAATAAGTTACTCTCTTTAAAGTTAGCATCAGCAATCATATACACACTAGCTGTAAGTCCCTGTGATGTCTAGGTATAGAATAAAAACATTGCTAGAGAAAAGTAAATATTAAACATCATAAATGTTAATGTCAATCTCTTCCAAAAAACAAAAAAGGTTATCATTGTAAATATTAGTGAGAAAATTGTGTTTGACAAAAGCATCAAGAATATTGAAAGTCTACACCTCAGAATTTTCAAGCAATTTGAGTTGATAAAAAAAAATAATATGATCCATAGCAAATTATCAAGCACAAATGTCACCCTATTGGAAAGTAAACTTTTCTTATTTTTTAATCATGTCATAAATGATAGATAGAATTCAGGGAGATAGAAGATGGTGATTGATGTTGAATTTAAACTTTTGGAGGTTGTAGCTATCAGGGAAGTAAGTAAAGGGAAGGGAGTTCCACTGGCTGGAAGTGTGAGAAAAGAAGCTATTAGAGTAGAACAGGCAGTTACATTTAATTATTTCAACAGTAAAAGGGTGGGACCTAGATGTCAATCAAGTAGCATGCTTAACTTCATGTGGTCAGGGCAGCAGGGAAAAAGCTTGTCAGACCAGTTGCCATGCAAGACATCTGATAAAGTAAACTTGCTAAAACAATAAATTTAGCCCCACCATCAGATTTCACATGAAAATTACTGTTTTTAGTCTGTTTTCAAAACTGAATTTAAGTCACAATTGTTATAAAACTAAATAAATGGTATAAAAAACATAATAAATAATTTTCAGTTAACTTAAGGTGTATAATTTTTGTATTTCAGATAGACTTATTTTTTCCCTTTATGGAAATAACTCTAGGAAATTTTTAATTTTTGAAGTTTTAAAATGAAAGGAAGCACAATTTAGTCTGTTTTTAGTCTGTTTTCAAAACTGAATTTAAGTCACAATTGTTATAAAACTAAATAAATGGTATAAAAAACATAATAAATAATTTTCAGTTAACTTAAGGTGTATAATTTTTGTATTTCAGATAGACTTATTTTTTCCCTTTATGGAAATAACTCTAGGAAATTTTTAATTTTTGAAGTTTTAAAATGAAAGGAAGCATAATACAAGTTCAATTCAAAATGTAACATGCGAAACTAAACTGGATCTTAATTTTGTGTCTAACATGACACTGAATGTTCAATTTTACATTTTTAATACCCTGTTAACATAAACTCTGATTTTGTATCTGCCTTTATCAAATATGTGGGTGGACTGAAATATCAGGTGGACTGATTATGAAGGAATGATGCTACAGCTGTGGAATTTTGCATGCATTAATTTCAACTCTTTTCATTAATAACTAAATTGTTTCTTTCTAGGTAAATTGAAATCTGGTTGTTCAAGGTGGACTTCAAAAGTAACTAGCAGCAACTAAATTTGACATCATAATATTATTGAGTACCCGCAGAAAAAGTGTTTAGCTCCAAAAGACATTTATGCTGACATGATTACTATAAAAGAGGATGACACTCCGCAACTGCCACCACCAAAGGTAACATTGATCATGTTCACCACATGGTGATAGATGACAGGTGATTAACTAGAAATCATATAGCCAATGCTATTAGAATATTCTATGTAAGAGTTGAGAATATTCTGCAGAATGAACTTAACATGATGAAGGTTTCTGCTCGGTGGGTGCCATGGTTTCTGATACCTGATTAAAAGCTGATTATATCATAGAGAATTCTGACATTGTTTGAGACAGATCCAGCTAATTTCCTTGAATGTTTCTTAACCCAGGATGAGTGCTGGATTCATCACTTTGAGCCAGGAATAGAGGCAATCCATGCAGTGGAAAAACTCCTCCTCACCTGCTCAAAAAAAGGCCAAGGTCATTTCCTCTGCAGGGAAGGTGATAGCCTCAGTTTATTAGGGATGCAAGAGGCATTATCTTTATCTTTGAAAGGGTCACATCATCAATGAAGAGCACTATGCCAACTTTCTGAGACAGTTATGAAAGGCTATCACAACTAAACATCTAGGAAAACTGAAGAAAGGGGTTTTGTTTTCATCAGAACAATGTTCTAGCACTTAAGTCCTTGGTTTCAATGGCTGTTGTGCATGACTTTGGCTTTGAACTGTTTGATCACCCTCCCTATTCTCCTGATTGGGATGCATTTAACTATCATATGTTCCCTAACATGAAAAAAACACTTGGCTGGGAACCAGTATCACTGTGATGGTGACATCATATCTGTTGCTGTTATCTTTTTTTTGACTAACAGGATGAAAGCTTTTTGATCAATGGAATCACAGCATTGTTATACCAATAGAAGAAGTTTAAGGACTGCAAGGAGAACTTTCTGGAAAAATAAACTACATTTGGTCGCATTCTATGAGAGTATCTTGGTCAGTCTATGAACTTTTCAGCCGGCCCTCTTATGTGTTCAATCATAAAATATGAAGACCTAAAAGAGAAAAAAGTTATTAGGGGTTTCATAACAATAAATTGTGTACCTAGTCACAGTGTGTGTGTGTGTGTTGGGTGGGGAGCAAGTTTGGCTCATGTTATACACAGAGACAGCCCTAGTGTTGCTGGCACTCTGGTTAAGTTGAACTTCAGCACTCTTACAAGTATAACTTTTTAAAGATTTTTACAAGGAGAAAAACTGAAAATGTAAAATAAGTTTATTACAATATACAACTTAATACAAACCAAAGAAACATTCATTATCTTACTTAAAACATTTTTTCTAGCCTTTACATCAGCAAATCTCTTCATAGCACTTTCTACATCTATCTTCTTTACAAGATCATTTTTTTTACAAGATCATTTCTTTGACAAAATAGCCAATGAATTTAATGTTTTGAGTTATGGATGACTGTAGGTATGTTTTTTTAAGCTTTAGTTTTGGAAGATCCCAAACCCATGACATGGCAGCATGGCTTTGGCCTTCATGGCACCCCAAACAACTGTCTGAGTCACCAGTACCTTGGGCCAGCCTTGGTTATACAACTGACTATTGAATCCAGTAGAAAGGCTTTAATTTTGGTTTAACTCAGAATCTCAAATGTTATGACTTTTGTTTCATTATCATATTATTTAGCTTTGACTATGCTCTATATTCCTCACTTACAACAAAAAAAATCTGATTTTCATTCAAATTTTACATTGTAATTAAACAACTTGACTTTCACCTAAAATCCAAAACTATATGCATGGAATTAGTACCAATTTGGTCATTAGATTTATCATTATTGTGATAGTGCTGAGGTTTGGAAAGGTACTGTGTGTAGATTTAAAAAAAAATGATATGATTGAATGATTTTGATTGAGTGTATAAATGGTTTTATAGGTTTAACTTTTTACAACAATCTTAGATCCACATAGCTGATGTTAAAAGGAATAGGTTTATATATATCATATATCCTGTATGAATTTCAATGCCCCATACAAGATTGTGTTTATTATCAAAAATCAATGTTACCTATATTGGCTGTACTACCACTTCTCTGAGTAGACACCTTACATGCCACCTATCTAAAAATAATAGTGTGATTAACATTTGTTAATCTATAACTTACAACAACCCTTAAGAAAACTTTTGGTTGAAAATACAAAAAATATTTAAATCACAATATCAAAGGAACCTCGCTATAAGAGAGGCACTATATATCAAACAATTTTCTCCTACTATCAACCTTACACTATTTAACAGTGGAAATGGAGTTTTGAAAGATTTTTGAAAAATAGATAGACACTCACATGATGCCCCCCACCATGCGCATCATGTGACAGCTTTAAAGAAACTCTCCTTCTCAAAAAAACAAAAAAAAACACTACAAACAGAAAAATTACATTGCAGTCAAACATGAGGACATAACAACACTGGAAAAATAACATCCTTGAAAATGGCCTGTGAAGAGGCTGAAAGTGCTTGGAAAGTCAAAACTTATGTAACATTTTTACATCCCTTATCTCCAGCAAAAAGGAAACATGTAAGAATACTGGAAAAATTAAATCAAAAATTAATAAAATCTTCCTTGTCTGTCATTTTTAACAAAATACGTTTAAATGAAAGATTACTGTCCAAATATACTTTAATCTATGGGATACACATTTTTTTTCTATTGAAATAAGCAATAAGAAAATACATAAAAACATTATAGAAATTTTGGATCAAAACGGCATTAGAATTTAAATTACATTTTTATATTTCTCAACCAATCAGCTAAAAACATAGAATAAGAACATTCTAGAAAAATAGGATCGGAAGTCAATTAACAAAAAATATTTAGGCCCCAAAACAAAATAGTAAAATACAAATCTGATTGGTCAATAAATGTCTTCACACCTAAATGTTAGGAAGATTCTTTGATCCACTATTATGGTATATAAATAACACACAGTTAGGAAGAAGGAGGTCAGTCACCAAGCTAGCCATTAAGTCAGCATGTAACTGATACTTTGTCCGGGCCAAGTCATTCTTCCACACCAGAGTTCATGACCTAGCTACAGATGGCCCTGAAAGGAAAAACCCGACAAACTTTCTTTCATCAACGCGACATGCTGTCGCCACCCGAGATGAACTTAATGTAAGTAAGAACGACTTATGGACTCCGTTAATATAAACTTACACACACCTTTAAACAAATTTAACTTCTTGCCAAACTTTATTTTCCAAAAGGCAATTTTTCACATCATGTATTTTATTTGTTTCCACATGCTAATTTTATTTTATACATATTAAATTGTTTGTTGTTTAATGTTCATTGTGACTTATTCCATTTCTTTAGCGCGATTGTAAAACATTGTGTTGTATTTGTGGGGGAACTAATCTCGAGAGCAATACCCATAAAATACGGAAGCACATCAACCAAGCACTTACCAAATCCCCTACAAATCATATATCCTGTATATGTTGTTGTTTTCATGAATACTAGACAAGACAAGACAAGACAAAACAAGGAAAGGGACCGATAAGCTTTGTTTGAAGCGAGTTATGCTTTCCATAGATGAATTTTGAGATGAACCTTCTTTCATCATATTTTAAACCACTTGTGTTAAAGCTACACTTACAGGATTTGGATGAACTTAGGAAGAAATAGATATGTCTCTTTACTAGATTTAGTAATTAAACAATGATGGCAGCTGGTAACTGAAAAAGCAAACTGGAAAAAAGACTCCTTTGTTCCTAATTTATGTTAAAAGGAAGTTATTAAAAAAAAAAATGAATAAGTATTAAGGTGACTCATTTACATAGGAAGTCACCAACTGTATAAATAGCTACGGGTATTACCCATGAGGCAGATGAATGCTTACTACTTCCTGTGAATCAGTAACACTACACTACAAGTATTTTCCTAATTTCCACTTGAAATTTTTTTAGTTTCACTTTTAACATAGATCTTTTATATTTGAAAAGGGTTTGAGATTTGAGATCCTGAATTTTAAAGGTTAATTATGCTATTTTTAAAGAATATATATATGTTTTATAGAAATAATTTAATCATAGTTATATTTTAAGCACTGACTTCATTTATGAAGAATTCAGCTTTTCTTATTTTCTAAGCCCTTTAACTTTACGACCCTCCCACATTCTCCCACTTTAATCCATTTCAGGATGAATAAACTAAATATTTCTGTTCATAGAGGGAAAACAATTTGATGATTAAATTTGGCAAATTTACATATTAATATTTTACTGATCTAAATTATCAAATGATAAACTATATTCTTCACCTGTTGAAAGACTTCTACTTCTTTACAACACTTAGATTGCCTACTGTTAGCATATATATATACACATTTTCAAGACATATGTCTTTATGAAACTTACATTGCCTACTGTTGACATATATATATAACTAGATATTTATTTATTAATTTATTTACTTATTTACTCTGCTATTGTATTGAGCGCTTTACGTGTTAGGTTCCTTGTCTCGGAGTTTTTTTCTTTCGACTAGTACTTTGACTAATGTTCAAGTGCTTAATTTGTTTCTTTTTTTTGTTTTCATTTTTTTCCCCTCCACATTTATACTCGGTGGGTTTTTCGAGACGTGTTCAAAGATAAATTTACAGTTTATATATATATATAAACTTATCTTAACCAACATGTTTTTGTAGCATATATAATATATGTGTGTGTGTGTCTTTTACAAAATAAAATCCTCACATTTGTCTTGATAAAGCCCCTATCATCTGTGTGTGCAGCACAGCAATATAACATTTTGTGGCATATTTTTATCTGTGTTGGGAGTGTCATACAGCTTAGTTTGTACTGCAAAGTATTCAGTCAAAACAAAAATGGCAGTACTCAATGAGAAATCACCATTGGCACCTTTTATGCTCACTTTTCTTCAAAGGCCAATCTACAATGTTATAGCAATGAAAGTGTTAAGTTAAAAAAAAATGTTCCTTGAAACAATCTTTAAAATCTAAGATTAAGTTTAGTAGAAATAATCCTCTCTATTATAATTAAAAACAATTTTATATTTATTTGTGTGTGTGTATATATGTATGTATTCCTTCCTGTCATGCTCATGGAGAGAGAGACAATAGCAAGGTAGTGTCAGCTCAGTTCATTGTCTTTACAACTAGTTATTAAACTTTACTACTAGTTATGAAAGCTCTTGCCATGTTTTGCTATTTAACAGTGTCTCATTATTTTATTTTTTTGTAATAATTATGTCATCAAGTAATGAAGAATATACATATCCTCTCTATTATAATAAAGACTGTTGTGTGTATATATATATATATATATATATATATTGTAATTTTGTTATTACAATGGTTTATATAAGCATTATATCACTACACAAAAATGTTCATGTTTCAGAACAATACTTCTGATATTTAAAAATAAATGGTGAAAATGATTTATTTAGAAAATATAAGATGAATTTATGGTTATTTAGAAATCATAAATTCATCTTATATTTTCTAATGAATGTGAATGTGTGTGTTTATGAATCGGTAAAGTTAGTATGTGAAAAAATGCATACAAGTGTCAAGCGATGGAACAATTTTATATTCTAAATAAAGTGAGAGAATCATGTATGAATACATATAGTTTAAATATGCTTGACATGCATTTACATATACTTACATTCATAATAAATATCTAGTGTTTTATTACATGAGGTGCAAAAACTTAAACAGACATAAGTCTTTCCTCTACATTTAAAATATCCATCCATACTTTATTACATGTGACACGTATCTGACCAATGAAATCATACCTCAACATACCATCTCTGTGGATTTTACATGATAGATTAAAGACACTTTTTCCTACCTGTTCTTTACTTATTATATATATATATATATATATATATATATATATATATATATATAAGCTCAACACATCATTTAGAATGGTTATAAATTATAATTCATTTCTATGAATTAAATTAGCTCATTTCTTCAGACCACACAAAATTAATTCCATTTGGTACAAATATTTTTCTTACTAATTCTGGGAAAGTAGTAAGAAAAATATTTCAGTAGTACTGAATGGAATGAATATAGTGTAGTCTGAAGAAATGAGCTAATTTAGTTCATAGAAATGAATTATAATTTATAACCATTCTAAATGATGTGTTGAGTTTCCTTTATAAATATCATACTGCTCTGGATAACATCCATTGAGCTCTCTATACAGAGATCTAACACTTAATATTTTATATTAAGTAAATCTTGTTGGATTATCCTCACCATTCATGGACTTGACATCATTACCTATATATATATATATATATATATAACAATAATATAGAGGAATGTCGTAAACAATCGCTCCAAAAGGTATGAAATAATGAAAAGTGCTTAATACAAAATTCAATAAGAAGAAAGTAGAGTGAAAATATATACTCAATAATTAAGGTTTTAACATCAAGCTACTTGGGTTACAACTCTAAGGTATTGTCAGGCACAGGATCTTATGCCTGATGATACCTCACTGTTGAAACCCAAGTAGCTTGATGTTAAAACCTTAATTATTGAGTATATACATGTGTTTGTGTGTGTATGTATATATATATATATATATATATATTTTCCCTCCTGTCATACTCAGGGGTTTGGGTTTTTTTTTTTCTTATGTCTTAATGTAAAAATACTCTATAGTAGGTACATCAATATATCTATTGCCATCATTTTAGATGGTATATCGGGTATATCGATATAAATATTTTACCATAATTTTTGCTGGTATGGGCCCACTTGTACAAATATAAAGTTTATCACTTAGCTGGTTGATGTTACCTTCACAATCCCAACTCCAGAGACAGACACTCCAGAATGATTTTATAATAATATATAAACATGTTTTGTTTTTGTTTTTTTATTAGCAATAGATGTCAAAGAAATTAAGAAGCCTAAACATCCTGAATAAAATTTCTTTTTTTTCTTACTGAAAAGGCATTTAAGTTTCTGGGTACCCTACTTATGTCACTTTTTTTTTTTTTTTTTTTTTGTCAGTTTAAAGTCAGCTGAATAAATAACTACAAGGTATCTGCATGTCTATTCTCATTACTGAGTGATTAAATTGTTAGAGGAGGAGTTTCATTCCAAGCAAACAATGTTAATATAAACATGGCCAATAAAAAAAAATGTCACTTTTTACCAGATGAGCAAAGACACTAACCTAAAAAAAATGAGAATGAATAATTAGGTTATGGAGAAAATAAGGTGAATGTCAATGCCTTGAAGCCAATGAAACAAGAATGTTAATACTTTCATTCAAGCTTTTGTACTATCAAATATCAAAAAACATTCCTAACTTGTGGGTTTTGTTAAATGGTAAAACAACTGTACTTCTGACACAGGAAGGTTTCAATCCAAATACTTTACTTAACTGACACAATTTCTTACTATTAGGGAACTGAAATAATTTATTTAATCTGTTAAGCAAAAATAAGACAATTTTTTTCCAGCATTAACTTTATTGATCATTTTATTTCAATGTTTTTCTGCTATATTTGAAACAAACCCATAATTCTATACTGGAAAGTTTTAATTTTCTCCGCATCTTTTTTCTCTTCTAGAAAACTGAAATCTTTTCATTAAAAAAATTCTGTAAATTAATCCAAAAGTGAATACAGTGCTGAATACAATAGATAAATAGAAACTTTTGAGCCAAGCTATCATAATTTTTACCTTGGCACCAATGAAACATTCAGTCTCATGTTATTTTGATGGAATATAATGTCCATTTTCTTAACTATTTCAAAATGTATTTTATTACTTACTGTCTTCAGTTGGTCTAATTAAGAGCAGTACTTGTTTGAATCAACCATTTGATTCTCTGGAGGAAGCTCATAACAAAGAACTCTTTTCCAGTCATGTGATTTACACAGCACCATCTTCTTTGAGTGAAGACTAGACTTTGGGACAGTGGTGGTCAATTTAGCTTACTACATGATTTATGTTCCGTATTGTAATGGTTTTAATTTTTTATTGCATATAACAACTTGTTTTAAAAAAACAAAATATTTTTGTTGTATTTCAGTAATGAATTGTACACTAAATTCAGTTCAGTAGGATTTTTGTTTCATTATGTAAAAGCCACATAACTAAGCTGATACAAATAATTTTCAGTGCTTGATCTAGATATTTTGAGTATATTGGCTATCTCCTATATCTCATAAAATTTATCAATTAATATCTTGTTAATTGGAGGCTATACATCAAAGTGACTAACATAACCAATTTGATGGAAATGTTTATCACTGCTTGATTTGAATATTTTGAGCATGTTGGCTATCTCCTACATTATATAACATTAATTATTCTCAATTAATATCTTGTTAATTGGTGGCTAAACATCAAAGCAACTAATATAACCAATCTGGTGGAAACTTTTATCACTACTTGATTTGGATATTTCAAGTATATTGGCCATATAAAAAGACTCTCTTTCAATCCTACTATATTCACAGTATCACTTTCTTTGGAAGAAGATTGATCTTTGAGATGGTAAAAGGATTTTTATTGGGAGTGAATAGGAAAAGAAAGAAGGACACCTCTCTTATCTCAATTATAAAATAAGGTGTATACATAACAAATGACTCTATACTACTATGTGAAATTTGAAAAGAACAAACATTTATTATACAAACAAAAAACAATATAGCAAAATAAAATGTTTGCAAAAAGCTTGCACGAAAAATCCTTTTGTGCACCTTTTTAATAAGAAGGCAAAATAACAAATCAAAATATGAATTTTAGGCTCTTAAAAAGATATACAATACAAACTTCAAATAATAGAAAAAACTTGAGATAGTAATACAAAAACGTTGAATAAGGTTGAAAACACACTTTCAAAACATATGTACCCACCTAACTGAAAGACTAAGAAAACAAATTTACTTCCCTCACTAGGACTTTTAACATTTTTTTTTTAGAACACTGTTCTATTTACAAGTTTTACTTTTTTTTCTTTTGCTTCGTCTATAAGAAACAGTCCTGCTCATCCACAGGTGACGGCAAATACCTTTTCCTTCTGGAACTTTATTTTTCTGCTTTCTTAGAAATTTTTGTTACCTTTCGGTCAAAAATTATTACTTCTAAAATTATCCACTGACCCATCACCTTATATATCCCTGAAAGAGGCTCAGACAGATTTCAACTTTTAAATTTATATGAGTGAAATTTTAATTGGAGTAAAAATACAAGATGTATATAGTTTTCAAATTTGAAAAAAGAAACCACAGACAGTTTGCCTTGACTGAATTATTATTGGCAGTTTTTTTAGCTAATTCTATATTTAGAAACATTAACAGACAAATGTATCACATCAAATTTATGTTTTGTTAACTAACTGGCTTTCTTTTAAATACACTGCTATAAAAAATAAGTGTAAAAGATAAACCGAGACTACTATAATATTTATTTATCTATCTGCATTTTTTACATTATTCATTTAATTTTAATTATTTTATATTACTTTCTAATAAAAATTTTATAACGGCTAGTTGTTGGTTTACAATAGAATATAAGAGATCAGCAAGTGATCTAATGTTTGCAATCCAAATGAGGGTCCCTAATATTCTCTGAATGGTTTAGAAAAGATTATTGTCAACATAAAAAAATAAAAAATCTTAAAAGTAAAAAAATAGTACAAATACATTTTCATCACAATTTTGGAACATAAAGTATCATAAAAATTCTTAAACAAATAGAGTCATGAATAATAAATCATTGATAAGTTATTAAAAACAAATCCCTGATTTATTCCAGTTTGTTCAGATATAACACTTGTATGCCAAGATGGCTGGAACCTGACACAATAACAGTATCACTTCTTACTAATTTCCATTGCTGTTTTCATAACTATCATCATGTGATACTGTAGG
This sequence comes from Ascarosepion bandense, assembly GCA_037127315.1. NCBI lineage: Eukaryota > Metazoa > Mollusca > Cephalopoda > Sepiida > Sepiidae > Ascarosepion > Ascarosepion bandense. The sequence goes on along the minus strand of JBBBDQ010000547.1, from coordinate 13,754,773 downwards.
ATAAGAAATTAATTAAAATCAACTCTCTTCTTCACTTTTGCAAAAGTTCACAGTGATGTGTGAAATCCTGGTTTTCCCAAATGGAAAAAAGGATTGACCATGTGCTTAACCCTCTAGGGCCATTGTATCATATTTGATACAGTATGAAAGCAAGCCTTGAAAGAAATATTTTCCTGAAAAATTTTTTAAGAGAAATATTTTATAAATTTCAAATGAAAGCAGTACTGAGTGCTCAGTCAATGAATACCAAATGTTTCCTTATAGTGAAACACCAAATGTTTCCTTATAGGGAAATACTGTATCAAATATGATACAATGGCCCTAGAGGGTTAAAGAAAAAGTTGAACCCAGATTTCGCAAGTAGGTGTTAAAATGATTTTTGACCAATGGGAGCAACTTACAAGACTTAGCAATCCAGTGCTAAATTCAAAAAGACTATATAAATGACCTTGGCATCAGTCAAGAGTCACAGATGGGAGCCTAGAGAGACAAAAGAACTAAAATGTAACCAACTTCAAATGGACCTGGAGATAAGGTCAGGTCAACCTTCTTCTCTTTCTCCTTATCTCTTTCAACAATTACTACTAAGAACATTTTGTGAACTCTACTCATAACTTTTTAATGTTTCTAATTGAACATTAGTTTCTAGAAATTCTTGTTATTTCTCGGTTAATAAATTTCTATTTTAAAATGCAAAATGTATATTTTATTCTTCTTACACACAATTCCACATATTCAACCTGCCAACAACCAACCTTCAGATGATGAAAAACCTTCTGATGATGATAATTTCTGCATAAATCCTGTAAGCTGTAGGGAGTTCGGTTAAGTCTGACACAAGGCCGAACCAATCAGCTCCCTATGGCCACAATACACACATAAAATGTTTACCTAAAGTTGCATCATTTTTATCTTTAATTAAAATGAGAAATATCAAAATTTATAATTGAAGTAAAATTTATTAGAGAAAATAAAATAAAGAAACATCAAAAATTATATTTCTACCATGAAGTCAACCAGTCAAAAAAAAAAAAAAAAATAGTAAAAAGAATCTATATTCAAAAAATCGACCAGTAATATTTGGGAAATATTGTTGTAAAGAATCTTAAGTTTCATTTCACATCAGATGTTCAGCTCAGGAAACTTAATACTACGGTTCATCTGAAGTTGTTTAAACAAATTCGAGTTATTGAGGTTGATATGATTTGCATAACTTCAGATGGATTGTATGTTATTGTTTTTAGTCAGAAAAGAAAAAATAAATTTGTACAATTTATTCTATTGTTTTTATTGATTGATTTGCTTTTTACAACTTATCAACCCATTGTGGATTATTTAAAGTGGAGACATATTTTGGATTATAAGAATAATTTTATATTACTTTTTTTTTTGAGTGCGTGAGTGAATATTGCTTAACAATTTTTTGATAATTGCAGTGATTTTTTTCTAGATACAAATCCTACTGTTTAACCCATAGACGAGGAAAATGAATTCATATTCACCTATTGTAAAAGATTTATTATGAACTAGTGTTGCTTGTCAATTGACTGTATTTTAATGTTGGGCATATGCTTTTGTCATTGTGGGTAATATCAAGTTTTATCCTTTTTGGTTATCCATACTTTAATTGTATCACAAGACATTCAATAATTTAAGCAGTCTTTCATTCCATATAGCAATTAACTTTTCAATTGACAGGTTACAGACACTGACAATGAAAAACAAAATATCTGTTTTTTGCAATATTTGAAAGACAACCTGAGTTTAGCATGAAATAGGAAAAAAAAAAAACTAAGGTTAATTTTCTAAATTCTTACCCAGGCCCCACTTGTAGAACTACCTCTCAACCCCAAACCCTGTTTGTTACTTACTGCACCTGATATTTCAGGTATTTATGAACTTTAGATGCTACTATTCCTGTTTTAACAAACTGTACTGTAACCACAAACTCCAACTATTTAGCTATTGTTTTCTAAGCATTTTTCTTTTTTTCTGTCTGAATTTCTGGAATGAGTTATTATTTACATTGTTTATATACCGACTATTGTCCTCATCTTTGTTTTTGCTATTCCCTAATTGCCTTCTGTTTGAATTTCTGGGATAAGGAGTTATCCGTTATTTACATTGTTTACATTCAGGATTTCTCATCTTTGTTGTTGTTATTCCCTAATTGCATTCTGACTGAATTCTAGGATGAGGAGTAATCATTATTTACATTTAGACTACTGTCCTCATCTTCGTTGTCATTATCACGTTTTGGCCATTGTGTCCTCCAGCTTTCATCAGGCATATATTGATCTGGGTAAACTACAGGAAATTGTGAACTGAACCATTTATTTAATGTACAGGGTATTGGAATGAGAAAATTCTGACCCCATAAATAAAGGGACACTCTCCTCCCTGGTTTTATCTCTTGTTTCCTGTTAAGAATTGGGATTCAGGTTCCTTTGAAAGTTTTTTATTTTCTTTCACTCCCAGTGGCATTATCACCTTACTTGGACCAATATACACCTAATGAAGGCTAAAGGGTATAACAGATGAAACGTTGTGATAACAACAAAATGAAGATGATAGTTCAAATGTAAATAGTGTAAATAATGCTTTTTTTTAATAATTTTTCCTGTTTTCACCACACCCTTTACATTTTCTCTGTTGGAAACAATCAAAAGAACTGTTGTATGTTTGGTTATCATACTCTTTTACCTATATTCTTCTTCTTCATGTGCCATGTCCCTTCAAGATGTAGGCAATCATGGACTTCCACTAGGCTCTGTCTCTTGTCGCTTTCAATATTTTTTTCTCTTAGTATCTCTTCTAAGCCTTGCTCTGCCATCAATTTGCTCAGATCTAACAAGTAAATCTTGTGCTGCTTTCCGTCTTTCCTTTTATCTGACCTGTGAGTATTAAATTCTCCAGGCCCTCCTTCCTCATTACATGTTCCAAGAGCCTCATTTGTCTCTTCCTGATATTAAGTATGTTTTCTTCTCGTTTGCATTCTTTTTAACACCTCATCATTGCACACATGCTCTGTCCATGGTATCCTCAGCATTCTTCTATAAAACCACATTTCTGCTGCCTCAAGTCTCTCCTTCATCCTTGATGAGATCATCCAACATTCACTTCCATACAGAAGGACAGACATCACATAGCAATCCAGCACTCATTTTTTTGTTTCTAATGAGATTTTCTTATCTTTCAGTACTCTGGTTAGCTTCTGAAATGTGTCTTTGGCCATGCCAATGCATTTTTGGATCTCCATGTCACACTTTCCATTCTTTGTCAAAACAATTCCTAGGTATTTGAATTTTTTTACTTGTTTTATTTTAGTTTTTCTGACTTGTAGTTGGCATATTGGTCTCCTCTTTTTGTTGATGACCATACATTCAGTTTTCTTTAAGTTTATGCTTAGTCCTTTCTTCTCACTTTCTTTCGCTACCTTCTGTAGGTCCTGTATTTTCCTTTCCATGTCTGCTATCAGCACCATATCATCCACATATCTGATATTGTTGAGATTGTGGCCACCAATGACGAATCCCAACATGGCTTGTATTTCTTTCATAACTGCTTTGCTGTACAGGCTGAAAAGATCCAGTGAGAAAATACATCCTTGTCTTACGTCTCTTTCTATTTTTGCATATCTACTAAGTTCATTTCCTATCAGTAAACAAGTGGTTTGCTGCCAATATAGATTCTTGATTATCCTAATGTCTTTTCCAAAAATGTTGAGGTTGCCAAGCATCTCTATCAAGTCCTTGTATTGTACGCTTTTGCATAGTCTATAAAGCACAGGTATTAATAACTGTATTCTATCCTACATATCTGCTTAATATACACCTCTTGTTCCTCCCTTCTACACTCTTACAACAACCTAGCTTACAGCCACAACATGCTAAAACACTAGTTCCCATATGATCACCAAAGTTAAGCAGCATTAAGCCTGGTCAGTACTTAGATAGGTGACCAATTGAGAATACCAGGTACTGTAAGCTTATATGTGTGAGTGATGTAATGCATAATGGTTCGGAATTGTTAACTGGAGAGCTCAGTTCCAATTCTCATCAGGTTTCTTATATTCATTTATGCACAAATGCCCTTGGGAAAGGTATGAATTCACTTTTTCTCCTTCTAACTATGGGTTAATTAGTAAAATTTGTATCACTAAATCAATATTATCTCCAAAAATATTCTTACAATCTAAAAATATTTTCTGGCTTTAAATAACCTGCAAATGGTTGATAGTCCATATAAAACAAATCAATCAATCTTGTAACAGCCTCATTTAGTCACTCTCTACTTTGAGTGGCACTTGAGCCTTGTACTGAGTTACATTTTTATAGCTTCTATGTAAGTTGTTGCATATCAGGATCAAATCTATGGAGAAAAATGCCCAAAGTTATAGTGTTTTTATGCAAGAACTTTTGACCATTTTTTTGTCATTGTCGGTAATGTTAATATGAATTAGTTACTGTAAAGAAAGGTTTATATTAATTTTATACTGACATTTTTAGAAACACTATTATTCTGATTAAAATGCATGTGCATTCAATGCAAGAGACATCATGTGTAAAATGTTGATTTATATTTAATGATGACCTAATTTTTTAATTAAACTTAAAATAGTCATAACACTTTTCAGCACCTAAGGATGAAATTAAATTTTCAAACACATTTAAAAATGCTTTGCTCTGTGGTGAAAGATATTGTTTAATGTTGTTTGTTTCTTTTATATAAGAATAAGTATTTTAAGTCTGTTTTTATATATTTTAGTATTACCTACTAATATATTTTCTATTTTAATAGTCATATTTTTGTAAATTATTAAACAGACTGAGACTAGCTAAATACTAACTGTTTGTGCTTGTTCTGATATGGCATTTCTCACCCCATAACACAAAATTTTAGGTCAAGAGAAATGTGTGTGTGTGTGTGTTGCTAATAAAGAGTTTTTATTTGATGCAATTTTTGCTTACTATTGAAAAATATAAGTATTCAGGTGTAATTTACCAGTGTTCCCACCCACTGATATATATATGTAAAGAGGTAAACTAATATACTTTATATAAGTAAGTAGGTAACTAGTTCAAATCAAGAAAAGCCTAGTTCGATATGCACCTGATGGTTTTAAAAACACATTAGGTCATGCCTAAAACATAAGATAATATTAATATTAAGTGGCTGCCTCTAAGTAACAAAATAGCCTTTTGACTTATCTTCCTCCACAATTTTGCATTTTTTCTGCTTTGTTTTATCATAAAAATGAATTGAAAAGAATATCTGATTAGAACTCTTGGAAAATTTTCTTGAGAAATTTGGTGTTTGATTCTGGTTAAAATTTTCTGAATATCTAGAAGTCAGTAAGAACATAATCAAATGCTACTTTTCACAACCTCCTGTTTGTGCGAATCTGAATTCTATATATTCAAAAAGAAAATACAGAAATCACCTTTCCACCATAATTCATTGTTCTACTGTAAGAATCACATAATGATTAATAAGCTTATAACATTATTGAATTGCGCATTAACTTTTTAAAATTATTTTAATTTATCTGGGCAAATAAAAAGAAAAAAACTTTATCATTAAATTTGTAAAGTAATCCAGATTTTAGAGAAGCAGACTTAGCCCAAAATTTAACATGGAAAATGAGGTTTGAAATAGTTTACATTTAATTTACACCAAAATAAAAAAAAAAAGCATGAATCTACATTCCTTTGCTCTGTCTCTGACACTGATATGTTATAGAAGATTGTAGGTATGTGAGCACTTAGGGAAATCATTCTTTAATAACTAGCTTTTTGACTTGGGTTTAATAACAATAAATAATTACTATAATTATTGTCATTCATGGTATCAGAAAAAAAAGAGTTGTGGATTGTTAAAAGGAGCTAAGCCAGATATTAACTTTTAAAGATTCCTGATTCTATAATTTAAAAAAAAAAAACCTGATCCTTTTTCAAAATAAATGTACTATAGAAAACAGCAAATTACCTCGTCAAACAGCAAATTACCTCGTCAAACAGCAAATTACCTCGTGTGTTGCGTATATTCTACTACAGAAAATGTGGCGAAGAAGAAAAAACTAAATTTAATAGCACAAAAAGAGCTGTTATGAATTTCAGAAGCTATGCTAATAATCCTTTCCTCCCTGTCTGGCATGGCCAATCAGAAAAATCACTTGGTGAATAAAAGCCATTGTTTACAACAGATTTATGATTGAACTTAGCGTGGACACACGGATTTCTTACAATCTATTTTGGCACTATGATGGATAGGATATTTGACATCAAGTTGATGCTTGAATTTGATGGTTCAGTTATGGGATAAGCAGTTACTGAATGAATGGTCTGTGTGGAATTAAGATGGTTGAACATGCTCTTCCCTTGATGCTGACAAGATAATTTGCTGTTTTCTTTGCTACACTCCCCCCCCCCCCGATCTCATTATCATATACTGGACAGCTTGGAACAGCTCTCTTTACTCTGGTACTTCATCGTAATAACTAAGTTCTGGCTCATTATCCATTACACCACCAGCACAACATAGCTTACAGCACCTGGTATTTTCAAACAGTCACTCATCTAGGTACTGACCAAGCCCAATGTAACATTCATCAACTTAAGCAAGGAGATCATCAAGAAGAGTTGCAGGAGATTCAGAAATCGTCTGAAGGCCATGGTTGAAGCCAATGACAATTTTATTGAATAAATTTACTCTTTAGTATTTCAAAATATTTTGTACAATTGTGGTGAATATATCTGTTAATATTGGTTCACAATGTCAGAGGTAGATGCTGGTAGAATGGTAGTAGAGCTTGAACTTTCCTGCCAATAACCAATAATAATTTTAGCTTTATTACAGATAGTAGTCTGACAAAATGGTATCTGACATGAAAGCATATACAAAGCAGAGGTGTAATATTGAATTTCTTCATGAAGAAAAAATTGAATCTAGTTAATGCTTTTTTTAATCTTATTCTCATGTTTGTTTTAACAAAATCATGAAAGGCTTTTTATTTTAAAAAATATATATATAAAAATATATAAAAAATAAAGATATTTAGAAATACCTCCATACATGTCGACATTATATATAGTCTCCTCAATAATTCCAAAGCATTTATTTTACATAACAAATATTTAATTTTCAATATAATCTGCTTCATTGTCAATACACTTTATCCAATGATGAATATAAATTAGTGATTATACAGTAAAACTTTAAAATCAGACTTACTGCTCTGCCCTTGTACCAAATTATTTTTTAATTGAATTCTATCAGTGAAATCATACAATTTATACAAATTCAATAGACAACTACCTTTTTATCCTATAGTTTGTCTACTCAAGGCATGTTGTTTTCTGACAGGTACTTGTGTGTTGTGGTGCAGTGGATATTGACTCAGAACGAGAAATTGGGGAGCCGAGTTCGAATTCCAGCCGAATTCATTGCATTCACTTACGCGCAAATACCCTTGGGAAAGGTATTAATCCGTCTATTCCTTCCAGTTATGGGTTAAATGACAGGACAGATTGGGTTCTATAGCCTTGGTCGGCAACCAGTCTACCGCAGAAAGCAATGGCAACCTACTGCGGGATAATCTTCTGCCCAGTCTGTCATGTCTCGAAAGAGACATGATCGCCCAAGCGTGTATCACGTATGGTACTTAACTGACTGACTGACTTAATCATTCTAATTATTTACCTTATTTGTCAAACTATAAGATATATTCGATGAAATGTATCCAGTGTGCTGTGATTACAAATGGAGGATCAAAGAACCAGGATGAATACTTTAATTATACATGTCATATAGTGTTGTTTTACAACACATGATCAGTAGTCAACTCCAGTCTAACACTTTACTCTATACTTTATTTCTCCTATAACCAAAATATCTAAATAGATAAAATCCTATTTGCCAATTCTGCTACATCTCCCTGAAGACGTTTAATGCTTTTTGTTGTTCTTGAACTTCTTCTACAACCTTTTTTCTCTTTTCCCCCTTGAGGTTTATGTTTTGTTCTTTTTAATGAAGACCTTGGTCTCATCTCATCTTCTTTTGTGTCTGAATCACTCCCACTATCATCCATAGGCTCATCTTCTATTACATTATCCTGATCTGAAGAACTCATCCTTTCTTTTTCAAACTTTTCCATCACATCTTCCTCTTCAATTCTGGGTCTTAATTGGTCAGAATAAATCATTAGGCTTTTCCTTGCTTGAATATAATGATTGTGTTATGTTCCATCTGCATGATGAAATGAGCTCTCTCAGAACTTGCTATTTTGTCTTTCTTATACCACAATTTTTCATTCGTCGAGTAAGACATTGTTAATAGTGATCTTATTTGTCTTCCTATTAATGACGATAAGCTTTGCAATCTGTTTGCATGTGGAATCATCTTATAACTAAGCAGTAACTTTGGTAATAACTGTCTTTTGTTTTCTAACTCAAGAAAAAAGTCCTAAATCCCATTTTCACTGTCTGCACCATTCTTTCTGCAATCCCATTGTAGCAAATCTTTGTTGCCAAGTTGTTGTGGCCTATTAGGGCCAAGAGGAAAGACATGGAAACAAGAAGGTACCAGTGTATTAGAATAACAGAACATATATACAAATACAAGTGTTAGTAGTCAGCAAATAGAAACATAAATCCAAACAGTATAGCTAGTTATGCTGCGTCTAGACTGCATCTCAGATGCCTCCCCAGAAGTCATGCAGGTTAGTATTTATTGACAGAGGAGGAGTCCATTCCTATAGATAGGGCACCATAACAAATCCCATTGGATTGTGGTTGATACAATGGTGCTTTGTAAGGGAAGCAGCTAATCAATTTCAACAAATGACATTAATTTTCATCGAAAAATTCTGGTGTTCAAGTGACTTAAACATCATAGTGTTGTTCTATGACACGTAGTCAGGAGTCAACTCACTTCCATCTGATTCTTTACTCTATATTTTATTTTTTCTATAACCAACATATGCAAGTAGGTAAAATCGTATTTACTAAAACCATTATAATATACTTTAGTAAAATGATTTTGTATTTTATAAGCTGGTAAATTTATATCTGCTGCTTTCTGACACATAAAATATATCAGGATATACATTTAGATTTCTTTACCCATATGTGAGAAAAGTGTATATATATATATATATATATATATATATATATATAGTAAAACATTAACATAAATATATATACTGTACTAACATATTAATTATATATATATATATATATATATAAATAAACATTAACATAACATATATATATATACTGTACTAACATTAACATATATATATATACTGTACTAGTACAGTATATATATATATATATATATATATATATATATATATATATATATAAGTAAAACATTAACATATAACAAGCAGCTCTAGTACAGTATTTATATATATATATATATTTTCTAAACATATGCTGTTAAATATAAGAGACAATGAATGTCTATTATGTTTAATCATGAGCCGTTCTAAACGTTGTATTTTTGCTTTAATTTCAGTTGAAAATAAAGACAAAAATTCTCCAACATTTGGATAATTATTTAACCGGAAATAACACATTACATTGCATTTGACTACATGGTTTTGTTGTCATTTCACGCTATCACGCAGTGTGACATCATAAAACCTCATCGCAAATTTAAGAACTGCGTTTATTATTTTTGGTAACTACTGCTGTTGCCAAGCGGAGTTTTATGTAAACACAAAATAAAATCGTCGGTGATGGTGGATGTTATAATATTTCAGTTTAAACAATCTCTCTGAAGATGGCTCATGTGAGCTGAAAGTTTAGAAAAAAATCAATAATTATCCAAATGTTGGAGAATTTTTGTCTTTATTTTCAACTGAAATTAAAGCAAAAATACAACGTTTAGAACAGCTCATGATTAAACATAATAGACATTCATTATCTCTTATATTTAACAGCATATGTTTAGAAAATTACTTGCTGCCTCGATATACTATATATATATATATATATATATACTGTACTAGTACCGTTTATATACAGTAAAGTATATTTCCAACAGTAAAACATTAACATATAACAAGCAACTCTGGTACAGTTTCTAGTATGAAAAAAAGAATTAACATAAGATTAATATAGCTGGAAAATGGATCAGGTAGATGACAATTTTATTGACATATTTAAAAAAAAAAACAGCTTAAGAAAGATTAGATGGCAAGACCATGTAAAGGCTGCAGAACTGTTCCTGCATGCCTCTGTAGATCCCCTTTGTTTTGAGGCACAGAGAAGAAGACGGAGCTTTATTAGCCACATTTAAACCCAGATTCAAACAACAACAGCAATGTGGTACTGAGCTGGGACTCCAAAGGTAAAAGGAGAAAAGGAGGACAAAGAACTACATGGTAAAGGAGAGGGTTGGTAATCCTAGAGTGAGGTGCAAGCAGCAGCTGTGGAGTTGAGTCATTGTTTGGAGGCTTTATTTTTAATGAGGTAGATAGACTAGGTTAATGCAAAAATTTCCAACCTTATCTTTTGCATAATACAGTGTGACCCTGATATAAGAGAGTTGTCTGGACTGGATAAAATTTATCTTATATCCGGGTTTTGTCTATTTCATATACATTACCACAGGCTCTAATTTGGGACCAGATACATTATATCTTATATCCGGGTTTCTCTTATATTATGGTCTCTTATATCCAGGTTATAGGAAAGTCATATTAGTGGCTTTTAAATAAACTCCATATATTGCTTGTGCAATTTGTCAACTCTATGTCATTTTATTAACCTTAGAAATCATTCAAAAGCTCAGAAAATGAGTTACATAAGAACATACAGAAAGAAACATTGATCACTATGGCAACACTTGTCTCTTTCATCTTGGTAGGCACAAGCATTCATGAATTTGATAACATAATCATTGGGTAGCAGTGTTATTTACATTATTAATAATATTGCTTATTGGAATGATTGAAAAAACATCAGCTAATTGCGAACTGATTTGATAATTTAGTATTGATTTAATAAAATAGTAAATGATCAGGATTTTCTTATATTTGTTTCATATATTTTAGTAATTCAATAAATATTTATAAATTTGGTTCACATATTTTAATAATTTAGTAAATGTTTATAAATTTATGAATAAAAAACTGTTTTCAGATTTCTTTATAAATTTGGAAATGCTAAATATTGCATTACATTAGTTCTAATTGTATTAGTTTTTAGAATGTGGTAAATATAAAATTATACTTGTAAATTAACAATCTAATTGTGTTTAATATTCTTGTTGTAAATTCTAAATAACAAAAAATGTATAAATTCACTTTCATCATATGTTTAGGCTTTATTAAAATTCTTACTAGTTCTTAAAACAATAAACATTGGTGAGAAGTGGAGGTAGTTAAAATAATAGTGGTGTCAAGGGAAAAACTGTCCATTTGACACTCTGTTTTTTGTGAGCAGAAAGGTCCAAGTTTGCCAAAAATTGATACTTAACTGTTATCTTTTATGCTGTTTTTTTTTTTAATCATATCACCCCAAGCAAGGTGATAATGCCACTGATGCGCAGGGGGCTACGTAAGAGTAAAAAGATTGGAAAAAGAGAAAGCCGGAAAACACATCCTAAACAGGGAACAAGGGATGAGCCTCTTCACCTGTTCAATAGACGTGGGTGGAGTGTGAACCGGGCGATAGTTTAGTCTATCTACTCCAATTGAAAAAAATAAAGAAAAGAGTGAAATGATTGGAAAAGAGAAAACCGGAAACCGCATCCTAAACAGGAAACAAGGGATGAGCCTCTTCACCTGTTCAATAGACGTGGGCGGAGTGTGAATCGGGGGATAGTTTAGTCTATATCTGCTCCAAATGAAAAAAAAAATAAAGAAAAGAGTGAAAAGATTGGAAAAATGTTAATTCATAAAAAGTATTTTTTAGCTGATACTAAGAAAAAGAATAATATAAATTTATTCTTTTTCTTAGTTTCAGCTAAGCAACATTTCTGAAGGAGGGATAGATGATAGAAAAATATTAATTATCAATGTTATACTAAAAGTTTTGTCAGTAGCCTGTTTTTTGTTCTCTTTCTTCTAACCATTATTCAAGTATTTCTTTCAAATAATCCAAGCTTGAAAAGAATCATATACACATTTTGGTTGGAGTATGTATACATACACCCTTGTGCAAATTAATTGAAACAACTGCTTTAGTTTCCTTTCTTTCACCATACAGTCGGTTTAAAACCCACTGGAGTAACAGGGTGCAATTGATTTCTACTTTTTCCTCAGATTAGGTCATTTGCATTGGTGTGCAGTAAGATGAATCAATTTTTGGAGTATATGATGAAATTTGTATCTTTCATGATTGCAGTAGATTTGTAATGGATGCAGCTGTTTAAGAAATCTGATGAAGGGGTTGAAAAGTTACAAAAGAAATGAATTTCAACATGAGGAGGAATTTTATACACCCTTGTGCAAATTAACTGAAACAACTGCTTTAGTTTCCTTTCTTTCACCATACAATCGGTTTTAAACCCACTGGAGTAACAGGGTTTAATCGATTTCTACTTTTTCCTCAGATTAGGTCATTTGCAGTGATGTGCAGTAAGATGAATCTATTTTCGTGGTGTATGACGAAATTTGTTTGGCCTTGAAAAATATTGTATCATCTGTGATTGCATCAGATTTTTATCATGCCTAAACCAGACACTATTGCCTCAACTGTTGATTAGTTGTACTGTGACCATTGTCTGCAATGAACATTACTCCAAGGAGGCATACAAAAATTGTAATGCTGCACAAACACACTGGCAAACCTTACAGAGAGATCGCAGCTATTGTTGGTGTCAGCCTTTCAACTGTCAGTCATGTCATCAAGGTGAAGAAATAAATTGGATCTATCAGACCAAAACATAAAGGAAAATGCAGTCAGAAGAGAAAAACAATGCCAAGAGATGATGTATACGTGATTAGGGAAAATGTGAAAGATCCTAGGAAGACATTATTCGTTTTGTTTCAATTAATTTGCACAAGAGTGTACAGACATATGTACATAATGGCCAGCCACTCATATTTGAGGATATCCGTCTACCGGGTTGACTAGCTAATCCCCATTGTAGATCCCTACTCAGGCACACTTGTGTTTGTTCAATGCCCACAGAGCCTGTAGTTTATACTACAACTATGCTGAGCAGATCTTAGCTACAGTTTTTGGGAGAGAGCATGTTATCTAGCATGAACAACAGGCTGAACAAAGCCAAGGCACTCAAATCCTCCGTCATGATGACTTGTGACTTCAAGCTAGCCCAACCATAGACAACTCCTCAAAGAGAGCTGTCTATCCAATTTCCACTCACAAGGCTTGGGTCAACCTGTGGTATGGTTTTCAAGCACTTTCTAAAGGTGCCACACGCTGGAATTGCCTCCTCCATATCGATAATATCAGAAGTCACCTTCCTGACAAATTGACCATGGTGAGATTCGAACACAGGCTTCAGGGTCAGAAAGTGAGCGTTCCAACCACTTGGCTATGCACCCATACATACATACATATATACACACACACAATTAAATAGACAAATATTCTTCAGATAATATGCAGCATAATTTGAAGTAGATAATGACTATAATCATAGTAATACTATCAGCAACAATAATGGTATAGTATTAGGCATGTGACTGACACAGGAACAGCTGCGATAAAGTATCTGACAGAACTCTCAGGTATTCTTGTTAGCAGATATGTAGGTTAGATGCAATGAGCTCTCAGTGATAAAGGTGGGTAAAACAAAACAGTAGAGAAAGTAGCATAAGCAGTACAATATTCAACTTCTTCATTTAAAAAACTTAAAAAAACAAAGACAAATACTATTAATTATCAATCTTAAGATCACACATTTGCAACAGTTTAATTTAAAAATTAAACATATAGAGGGGAAATAATAGAATTTATAATTTTTATATTTTTGTAAATCTGATGATAGTATATTCCTATGACAATAGGTCCCCTCTCAACTGGCTTAGAACACTCACATAATCAAAGAAGCTGTAAATGATTTTAGCTGTGATTAGTGTTTTATGACAACCAAGAATAAAATCTAAAAGAGAGATTTTCAAAGTTGCCCACAAGTAGATAAAAAGTAAATAAATTAAACTTTTGAGATCAAGTATCACTCAGCCAAAAGGTAGTAGATAAGGGACAAACTGTCCATCATGATATAGAGGTGGGCAGACTGCACTAAGAAATGGGCACAGGGGCGGTTGGAATTCTTGCTGACTAAAATAAAGATCTGGTCCATCAGTTTGTCATGAGAGAAAACATAAGTAGCAGTGAAGATGTCCTAAGTGTCAGTTTACTTACCTACCAGTCACCAATGAATTTATGTTTTCTTTGTTCAATGTGATAATATTTCACCTTCTGTTCTTTTGTTGAATGTACACAATTTCCCAAATTTTAATTATAACATTGCACACTGGAAATGAAACACCTTGGAGTTTGAAGATGCCAATGAAAAACTGCCCAAGGGCCATGGTTATATGTTCACATTGCTATAATACATCATAGTTGTTAGATTGAGCCAAATTTGGAAGGCCAACACAGTGACATTTTCAATTAACTTTCTTATTATTAGCTAAAGTTAGACCAGCTTATTTTAAAAGTAGCACAAAATTTAGCCAAATTCAAAATGTACTTTCAAAAGTAACCCACTTTTGGCAACCTTATATACTATAGGTATATTGATATGATTATGATTCTTATTTTTTTGTAATAATAATAAATATCATCCAGTTCACATTCCTCCTCAGGCTTTTGCACAGGAGTTGAGTTTATATCATTTCTTGTTTAGGATTGGGTTTCTAGTTCTTTTTAAAGTATTCTCATTCTCTAAAGTTTACTTTGACTCTATACTTTTATCATCTCCATTTAAAATTGAAATTTTATTTGCTATTTATTTTTTCATCAGTAGTAGTAGATAGGTTTACCTACTGTTCAGTTCACACTCCCTTCTGGTCTTTTGAAAAGGAGTAAAAATTTATCCCTTTTTTTTGTTTAGGACCAAGTTTTCAGTTTTTTCTAAAGTATTCTACCTCTCTTTCCCTCCCAGTAGACCCTTGTATCTTAGTGGTATTATATTGGGCTGAACTGACTAAAAAAAATCCTATAATCTGGCATTTCTGCTTTAAATTTACATTATCTCAATAATTTTGGAATTATAACCATAATAAAGAGATGGTTTGAAAAAAATATGATACCCTGCAGTTTTAAAGGTTACTAGATAATATTAAAAAACTTAGAATTGTTAAAAAATTTTACATTAAAGAGTCAAGTATGATTTTATATTTCTGAAATAGATCTTTTTCAATGATGTGTTATTCTTCTAAGTTGATAATGTTCTTACAATAGTGCAGAAATAGTGCAGAAAATCGATAATATATATATATATATATATATATATATATATAAAAGGCAAGATGTTTGTGTGTGTGTCTGTTTATCTGCCAGAAATTTTAATTCTTATTTACAACAGCTCAGTTGCATAATTTAAACTAATTTATAGGCAAATAAAAATTCTTAAAAGTAGATGAACTCTCAAAACAAAAACATTTTCAAATTTACATTCATAAGTAAATTTTAAAATGTTAAATTTATTTAACATAGATTCTTTTAATTCCAAGTTTTAATTCTAATAATCCATAATGAAGATAGCTTTTCTTCAAAATTCTTTTTTATATGAGAGCTCATGTTTTAAAACTTGACTTAATTATTTTTTCAGCTTTGTTGAAGCTGCTGCATATATTTACATGATAGAGTATCAAATAACTGATAGCAGGCAATGACAAAATAAAACCAGTAAAATGTCAAGTCATGAAAACACTTTAAAACTAAATAAAAAAATAGAAACTATCCCAATTTAAGGCTTGAAAATTATGGTTACCCTTTTTTCTTTTTAAATTTAAACGCTATATCCTTTCAGGACAAAGACGATCATGGCTCTCCACAGATTTCTTTTTTAGCTGTGAATTACCATGCTTTCTTTTCATTCTCTTAGATTGACTGCGATCCAAAGCTAGAGAGTCCAATCTACCCTATTATTCAAGCTATAATTAGAGGGAGAATAATTGGATTCATGCCTTTCTTAAGTGTATTAGTGCAAAATGAACACAATAGACAAGGAGTGAATTCTGTTTACTGATTTCATTTTTCATACTGATAACTGTCATGCTTCCCCACACAGCCACTGGTTTGACAAACTATTCTAAACTTTTGAAGATAATTTCAAGAGTTTTGACCTGACAAAATAGTTTTTTCTAAAATAATTTTTTGTGGCACTCCTTTTTAGATAAACTTTCAGAGTCAGTAGGCTATAAATGTTATTTTGCTAAAAGCATTCCAGGCATCTTGGCTGAGAATTCAGAAAGTACATTGTTTTACAAGGGAATATATTGGGTTGGCCAAAAAGTTGTTCCCTTGTATTTTTCTTTCCTTTCTTTTTTGTTTTCATTTATTATTATTATTATTATTATTATAAATCTAAACTTATTTATAAATGGAACTTTGTCTCTGTGTGTGCGTGTCTGTGTGTGTGTGTGTGTGTGTGTGTATCCATTACCTATAAACTCCGTAACGGCTGAACCGATTTCCTTGAAAATTTACACAGTTGTACTATAAGCGTCTGCAAGTGTTCTTAGCTAGGTTTTGTGTTGAGGTACCCCTGATAAATATCGAAAATTGATAATCAAAAAAATCAGGTTATAGAAGGAGTGGTTCGATTTTAAGCAAATTTGATACACTCATAGACAAAGACATAAGAAACAATATTCAGAAGTTTCAAGGTTGCAGTTCTTACAATAGTGCAGAACATCGATAATATATATATATATATATATATATATATATATATATATAAAAGGCAAGATGTTTGTGTGTGTGTCTGTTTATCTGCCAGTATGTCTGTATTTTTTTCAGCCCTTTTATTTTAGTTCTTGCTTTAGGTTTGGCTCTAAGTACGTATAATTGTAGTTCTTAGTCTCAGCCATGATACCATTTACTCAGAGGAATTATTTAGCCTTCATAATTCAGTTTACGAGGATAAAAACTTATTTGATATCAATACCAGGAAATTAAAATTTGACTTACATCCATTCATTTTTCTTTCAGTCTATGGTTTTGCTTTAACTGGAAACAACTATTGCTTTTTAGTCTTTCGTGCCAACGTCCAAAGAGTCTGAGCTCCAGGACCATGGATTAGTTTTAAAGCTTTCATTACACCCGAGCAACGCCGGGCTATACTGTTAGTAAAACTATAAGACCAATATTTTATTTTTGACCATAACTATTGAACAAAATATTTATTTTTCAGATAGCTGCACAAGTCATTTTGTTTCAGATGCATTTTTCCCTTTCTTAAAATTAAAAAGCATGTCATTTTCTTTCATCTTCAGTGTTAAGATTAACAAATAAAAATGTCACAATAAAGTTAATTATTGCTTGTTTTACCATCTAATGACAAAAACAGAGCAAACTTTTTTGGTCCACATAATATTATCTAAAATATATTGAAGATATGCAAGTAAGAATTCTTTGCTGGTTACAATCCAACTATTCCAAATAAATTCACATATCTTTTAATTCAATCCAGTCTGTGTAATCCAAAATATTGAGATCTTTCAAAGATTTTTTTGCAATTGCATCCCAGCCTTTATTTGCTGCAGGATTGATGGGGCTTGGATGCATAATGGATTTGATTTTTACCTTAGGACATTCAAGGGATGAATCTGCATTCTTCAATGCATTGGCAGCGGTGTCTGCTGCAAACTTGCCAACTCCAATGATCAGTTTCACACTAAGTAGTTTGACTGCTTCGCAGAAAGACTTGTTGCAGACTGCAGTCAGCTGTTTGCGTTCTTCAGCTTTGAGTTGAGGCGGAGTAACATTTTTGGAAGATGCTTTCATGAACATCAATGGACAAACATTGTGCACAAAGCAATCCTTAAAGAAATTTTCAGGTGTCTTGCATATTGACTTGAACAAAGCCCAGAATCTGCTCCCACTAACCTGAATAAAAAAGAAGATGACTAAGATATTATTATGCATTAAGAACTTGCAAAAATTATTGTTTATGTTTGTAATATAATGTCTACAAGATAATAATGAATGCATGTTGGTGTATCTCCATTTCCCTGTGACACCTAAACTGATTTAATCTAAACTTTATGCAAGGGACACTGGAATTAAACATTTGAAAAAGATTTTATATTAAAAAACAAATCAACATGTAAGCATCATTCTTATTTAATAGCTCAACCATAAAATGATTAGCAAGATATAGTACAATAAAATTTGACTAATAAATTTATGAGAAAGTTAAGGAAGTCTTTATACTAGCATTTTTTTTAATTTACTGCTAACTTTTTGAAAATGAATGTAATTCAAGTTTTTGATCTCTTAAATTCAATACAAAATCCATACACAAAATTTGGTTGAAATCTGAGTGACATGAATACTCATTAACTCTAATAATATTTGTCTATATTTCTGCGATGAGCTATTGTCGTCTGAACAATGTAAATACTGTGATTCTAATAAAGTTAAAATATTGCAAATTAATAAAATAAAACTTTCAGATTTGTTCTAATCTGATTATTCTATTGTTCAGTTTATTTTTTTATTATCCTCAAAGGCCTAATGCTAGATCACTTTCTATTAGTATAATTTATATTGTGATAAGTAGTAAAAACATCAAAGAAATCACTGTGTAATTAACCAAACTTGAACTAAATTTAAAGTTAGCTTTACTTGTATTTCCCCTAATCTCTAATCAGCAGGAGTTTATAGTTAAATGATTTTTAACATACAAGCTTAAAATTTAGAAAAAAAAAACTACTTTTGCACTAAAATGTCTAAGTAAATAAGGGAAGATTAATCTGTAATTAACCAAACTTCAGCTACATTTAAAATTTGAAATTAGCTTTACTTGTACTTTTACTAATTTCTAATAAGCAGAAATCAAGTGTTAAATGATTTTTAAACATACATGCTTACAATTTAGACAAATGTTTTTCTAATAAAGTGTCGTGCCGTTCATGATGAAAGAGACAAAGAAATAAAAAAAAATATTTCTATATAAAAACATGTCATAAAAATGTTTTTTTTGACAAGCTAAAATTTTCATAATTCGTTGAATCCACTTATGTGAAAAAAGGTGTTAATCCATCACTTCTCTCTCCAGCTATAAGTTGAATAGCAGGACAGATTGGGTACTATAGCCTTGGTTGGCAATCAGTCTACTGTAGAAAAAAATGGTAACCTACTGCAAGAAAACTCCTGCATAGTCAGTCATGGATCAAAGGAGACATAATTGTCCAAGTATATATCACGTATGGCAATTAACTGACTTAAAGTTTTCATTAACTTAAGCAACAAATAGTAATGTTTTCCTTTTTCAATGGTGACATGACTTTTGTAAAAAGTATCCCAACATACAAAAATCAGTTTATTAATAAGGTGAGTGGGAATGCAGACCCTGCACTTGTTAAGTTGCAAACTAGTTTAGAAATTGCTTTATTCTTTATCTGAGAGCATTTTAATGGTAGTTCTCTAACAAAAAACCTCACTATTGTTTGTGCTGTGTTGCAATTCAGACACAAAGCTTAATCCAAGCAAAATGTCCATTAATGAAAATGGTTCAATGTGTGCAAACCAAAGTGTCTTAAATCCTATACAAAAGAAATTATTTGTGGACAATGTGGGCCATTAAATCTCTACGCTTGGAAAGCTGAGAATGTATCAAAAAGTATACCCAGAACTGATAAAAGAAATCTAAATTGGTAATAAATTTTAATCATTAAACTCTTAATTTTCATAAACCCTCAGTCAACTGTTTTTAGTTGTTTATTTTAACTTTGTATTTCTCTTCCCTTACAAAAATATATAAATATTATATCAGAATTATAATTCAAGCACGATTGCTGTGAAGATTTAAAATTATTTTCCTTGTAATCAGTTAGTTTCCAAAATAGGTTCTATGGTTCCTGGGCAACACTAGGCATTCTGCTAGTATACTAAATATAATATTCATATGACTAGTTTTATATATAATATTTCGTATTTATAAATTCTATATATTATTTATCCTTATGAATAATATTTTATTAGCATCACAATGAAATATATAATCAACACATATTTGAGAATTATAACAATTCAAGTTAAGTAATATTTGCATTATGGTGCAGTGGATATCTGCTCAGAACGATAAAATCGGGGAACAGTGTTTAAATTCCAGTTCAATTCCTTGCATTCACTTATGCACAAATACCCTTGGGAAAGGATTTAATCCATTTCTTTCCCCCAGTTATGGGTTAAATAATAGGACAGATTAGGCTCTATAGCCTTGGCTGGCAACCAGTCTGCTGCAGAAAGCAATGACAACCTACTGCAGGATAATCTTCTGCCCAGTCAGTCAGGCCTCTTTTGAGTATGTCACTTAAATGACTGAATATTTAATTTGGTCAGTATTAAATTAGTAACCACTTAAAAAATTCCATCAGCTATACAAATCACAGCTAAATGAAACTTATCATGAAACTGGTTACCACTTTTGACTATTTATTCCTAACCCAAAATACAAACCTTTGAGAATACTACTCCTACTACCATAGGAAATCAATTATACAGAGGACAAAGGAGGCAATAGAGCTAATTAATTTTTTTATATGTGAATAAGACTTTGCTTTGAGATAATGTCATAGCATATCGTTATCAATTTGGTAGGGGTGATTAAAAACTAGATCTGATATTGTAGAAGATAAGAGTATGATTTTAAAAGCAAGTATCAGTAGATTGTAAAAGTTTATGCCTGATTAGAAGGGGTTTACATGAGAAAATAGACCAAAAATATAGACAGACAGATAACGAAATAGATAACGTAGAATTCATGGTAGGGTTTATGAATGACCTCACCATGAATTTATTACCAAAAATGGAAATGGGAACATAAATAGTGTTCCTAGGTCCAGTTGATTGCTGATGCACAAAAATGTATGTACTAATAATATTTAATAAAATAAAGCCTTTCATAATGACAAATCAGAAAAATGCATTCAATCATTTTTTTTTCTACAGAAGGTCACCCTTTACAAGGACCAGGGGAGGGGGGTCACTTGAGGTAGAGAGTTACATAAGGGACCATTTGTGCCTATAGGAGTAGCCATAACAGTTAACCCTGGCCTTGATTGTAGAGATCAGGGATTTCCTCGGGTTTCTTTACTTGTCTTTTAAGATATTTCTCCCACCTAACATTTAACTTTATTTTTTTCATTTATTTTTTATGAACCAAGTCCCTTCAAAACGATTTGGGTGGTGGTGGTGGCGACCATGTCTTTTCACAGTACCCTATCCCTTGTAACTCTTAAAAAAATGTGTTTCCTTGTTATCTCTCCTAAACACTGTTCTGCCATCCATTTACTCAAGCTCACTAGGTGGGTGGTGTTGCTTTCTTCTGACCCTCTTGCAATCTGTCCTCTTTTCTCAATATGTATTCCAATTAAACATTTTTTCCCAATAGACAGAGCCATTCATCCCAAACTAATGTTTTATTTTCCACAAGATGGAATGGCATTCATTTTGAGCCCTGTCACCATTTAGTGTTTGGGTTCAGGATTGAAGATAGAGGAGGAGGTCTACGTGGGCAGTTGTAAAAGTGGTTTGATTTTGAGTAGAGGTTTTGAAGGTGTCAGGAAATATTTGTCTTAGATGAAGACTGAATCAAAGATCAATGCTTGGAAATTTTGTACACTGCTGTAAATCCTGATTTTGTTTTTCCGAAATTATATTTATTTTGAACAGAAGTAAAAGTATCCCCAGGGACAACAGCTTTCTTGTTTCATAGCTTTTTAGATGATTAAATTAAAAGAATTCTTTTGCTAGATTTATTTTTGCATTGAAAGCCTCAAGAGGATTCGTACAGGTGAAGACTAACACACATACACACATTTATTATTAGCTATTATGTTAGAACATGTGAAAAGCTACAAACTAATTCAAAATTGTACATTTTATTTTGACATTGAAAGAACAATGTCTCATCAGGTAGTTAACAATGATGGTTATAAACGTTTTATTGAAAAACATTCTTTTAAGAACAACACTTCCCATTATTTTTTGAAAAATTTTTTTGTACATGTAAAAAGATATTAGAAAAAAGAAAGAGTGAAGAAAAGAGAAGAGAAATCAAGAAAAGAAAAAGAAAGAGAAAAAGGAAAGATGCAGAAGAAATTGAAAGTGAAGAGGAAAATAAGTGAGAAAAAGTAGAGAGGGAAATGGCTAATAGAGAGAAATTTTAAATTTGGAGCAGGAATGGATTGCAGACAGATATTGACATCAGTTACAATGTTGCAGCTAAAAACTCTTAGCATTTTTTGAAATTATGAAATTCTATACAAAAACAGAAAAGTTATTCATAAAACGTAAATTAAACGATATTTAAAAAACAATACAAAGATATAAATTCATTAGACCTAATATTATTAGTTAGAAAAAATAAAAATTAAATTAAATCAAAATAAAATAATATAAATAAAATAAACATAAAATAAATAAAAAATATTAAAATAATAATAATTATATATATATATATATATGGGCACCTAGCAGTGGTTAGCAAGCTTGTCTCGCTTGAATCATTACAATTGAGTAGTGAGTCCCTTACTTTTGGCTGTGTGTCACGTCTAAGCTACACTTAGAAAATCACCTTCCTTCAGGTTTGGGGGTTGGGCACAGGGCTAACAACCTTGCCCCATAAAAAACAGTTTGTTACAGAAACAGCAAAAATGCTGCCCCTACACACCATTGGGTGTCACGGGTGATGATTTGACTTGATGGAAATGGGAATAGAAATACTGCTTTGAGGCAGTAAAAGTGACCATATTTAATGACAGGAGATATCATTTGAGCCATTTGTAAATGATTTGATATGATTGAAAAACAGAAATTGGTCCAAAAAGAATTTGATTCTATCTAATAAAGAAATTAGAGAATTAAAAATATAACTGAAAGGATTCACAAAAGTTATATCTGTCAGAAAACCTAATGAGCTTCAAATGGTGTTTTAAGCAGTTATCAGCATGCAAAGTGAACTCTTGTCATGTGATTTTGAACTCTCATCTCAAGCAGTGAGACATGAAGAAAACCTGACCAAATTTTGCAATCTTCCATCTTCCTCACCTCTTCTAGCCACCACCTTGATAAAATAGACCAGTGGGAAGAAAAGGTAAATCAGTTTTGTACAAAGCAGGATAAAGATGAAGTAAAACCAGCTAATATTGTTTTTCTTTCTTTCATACCCTTCCATTATTGATCCCAAAAAAGGACAGAACAAATGGAATCAAACAAAAAGATCAAATTCAATATGTGAATGTTACTATCCAAATCAGCTGAAGGAATGCAACAAGACCACTTCACACTAAAATAGTATCAGTCCAGGTAACCCTACTATAAAAACTATCATGGCCAGCATAGAACACGGTTTGAGACATTGGGAGGGTGATAGGTTCACAATACTAATAAGTCCTTATCTAATTTATCTATGCCTCAAATTTTAATCTAACACTTACCTCTGACCTTTTGCAATTCAGACCATCTATTATTCGTTTTGGATGTTCTCTTCTAGGTTTGTAGATGTTTCCTTTTATCTGCAACCAATCTCGCACAAAGCTTCCTTCACCAAATGGAACCTTAGGAGATTAAAATTATTCAAATTTAGTTATTCAGAAAACAGATAGTTGAACAAAATTCAGAGGTGAACTAAATGACTTTTTGCTCTTGTTTAATATAAAGAACCATTTTTTTAAGTACATTTCCAATAGATCTATGTGCCAGTTCCATGACTGAAGATTGTTTTATTCTTGATTTTCAATAAATTTCTATATTAAAGTCAATGATAATACATTTCTATTGTAAACCCAGTATCTAGATTATACATAAAATACTTCTATCAGTAATATTTACCTTTGTTCCAGATCACTGAAAATCTATTTCTTCCTGATCTTTGATAAATATTTCTATAGTAGAATAATTTGCAATGCATTTCTACAGTAACATACTGCTACCAAATAATAACTATATATATATATATATATATATATATATATATATATATATATATATATATAATGATATTAGTAATACTTGACTTAGTCCTAAATCACTGATAATCCATTTCTTCCTAAATTTCAATACACAACATCCAGATTGGGTAACAAATATTTCTAAAAAAAATTTCAGGTTAAGAGTTACAAAATTTGTTGGCTAAACCAATAAATTCCCTGTTTCAATGGTATTTCTCAATCATTCATTGCTCTGTAAACAATCTTCCTTCTTTGCTTCTTTTAAGGGAGTTTAGATTATTATGTAATTATTCTCTCTTTTTTTTTTACTTCCATACTAGTAGTATAGCCCGGCGTTGCTTGGGTGTAATGAAAGTTTTAAAACTAATCCATGGTCCTGGAGCTCAGACACTTTGGACGTTGGCACGAAAGACTAAAAAGCAATAGTTGTTTCCAGTTAAAGTGAAACCGTGGACTGAAAGAAAAATGAATGGATGTAAGTCAAATTTTGATTTCCTGGTATCGATATCAAATTTTCTGCACTATTGTAAGAACTGCGACCTTGAAACTTCTGAATATCGTTTTTTATGTATATCAAATTTGATTAAAATCGGACCACTCCTTCTATAACATGATTTTTTCGATTTTCGATATTTATCGGAGGTACCTCAACACAAAACCTAGCTAAAAACACTCACAGATGTTTATAGTACAACTGTAAATTTTCAAGAAAATCGGTTCAGCCCTTTTGGAGTCTATAGGTAACGGACACACACACACACACAAAGTTCCATTTATAAATAAGTTTAGATAATTAATATAAAATGAACAGTTTGGTTTATAAAAACAGTTTAAGTGAAATCAGATGTTAAACGATATAATTTTTGTTTTATATAAAGTGGTTAATCACTAATAAAATCCTGATCCTTTGAATATCAGTTCTTGTATTTTTATAGCACATTATTTTTTTTTGAAAAAGTTGATTTGAAAACTTAATGATAATTAAAGAAATTTGTTGTACTTACTCCATTTTGTGCCATGCCAAATGGACCAGGATTCATTCCCAGAAAAAGGACTTTCTTCTCAGAATTGCAGAATCGGTAAATAAAATCTGCGTGTGTCTCGAATGCATATTCCAAAGGGTTGTAGATAAAATCTACAGGGTCTGTGAACTGAATTTTTTGTAGATTTTGGCATTGGTCCTGTTCTATCAAAAGGAAGTGCTCAGAAATGGATAAAGGAAATGAACGAGGCAGAAACGTGAAGATATTTTTTGATAGGCAGATCAGCTTGACGTTGTTCGTATCTTGGTTTACATCCAGATCATCTCCAATTAATTTCCGTTTTCCTGGCTGAGATTTCTCTTTATCGTCCACTTCTGACATTGTTTACAGCTGTTTAATAATTATTGAGAATTTACAGTCAATTTATACATATTAGCAATGAAGCTGAATTATTTGAGAAATTCTATAACTGCTTACAGAGTTACATCAAAAAATCTGCAACCTAATGAGGAGAAATGAAATCCTTAATTTTATACAACAAATATTTTTTCAACATAATCTTCTTCCTTGTCAATACACTTAATTCAATAATTAATATCATTCACATAGATTAAACATTATGCAGTGAAAATTTCAGATCCAAATTCTGCTAACAACTGTGTCAGACTGCAAATTTATTGATCCCCTGTTATACATTTACACATTTTTAACAAAAAAAAAAAAGTGTTCTGCAAATAAAAAAATAAAAATTTAAAAAAAGGGTCAACTTGTGTATTTCTGGAAAATAATACTTTTAATGTCAGTACTCTTCAGATAGGATGTGTGTTGTGGTGCATTGGATATCGGCTCGGAACGATAAATTGGAGCGCCGAGTTCGAATTCCAGCTGAATTCATTGCACTCACTTACGCGCAAATACCCTTGGGAAAGGTATTAATCCGTCTATTCCTTCCAGTTATGGTTTAAATAACAGGACAGATTGGGTTCTATAGCCTTGGTCGGCAACCAGTCTACTGCAGAAAGCAATGGCAACCTACTGCGGGATAATATTCTACCCAGTCAGTCATGTCTCTTTCAAGACATGATCGCCCAAGCGTGTATCACATATGGCACTTAACTAACTGACTGACTCTTCAGATTCTGAGAAAATTGGAAATCTTACCACAATCTTAACAACAATCAGATGTGCAGATGACACAATGTTTATAGCAAATATGGAAAAGAAACTACAAAAACTCCCACAGAAGGTAGTGAAGGAAAGCAAGAAGAAAGGACTAAACATCAACTATAAGAAAACAGAATACATGGCTGTTAGCAAAAAAAAGATGAGCCCAAAATGCAGATTACAAATTGGTATATGATACCAAAATCATATAAGCACAAAAATATAAATGTCTAGGAAGTATTTTAACATAGGATGGAAAGTGCACATTGGGATAACCAAAGATACATTCTAAAAGTTAAACAGTGTATTAAGAAACAATTTTCTTAGAAACAAAGAAAAGAGTACTGAACTGTTATGCATCACCAGTCTTCCTACATGGCAGTGAATACATTACAATCTTCTCACAGATAAAGAATAGACTTGAAGCAACAGAAAAGTGGTTCTACAGAAAGATATTGAGGATACCATAGACTGAACATATGAGTGATTACAAAGTTTTAAAGAATTTGGGATTAAAAAGGAAACATCAGAAAGTGATAATTGAAATTTCGAAGGCATATAATGAGAAACAAGGAATTGAAAGATTTTATACTCACAGGGCAGATTAAAAGCAAAAGAGACAGAGCTTGAGTAAATGGATGGCAGAACAAGGTTTAGAAGAGATAAAAAAGACAAAATTTATTAAGAGCTACAAAGGACATGAAATTTTGGACAGTCATGATTGCCTACTTCTTGAAAGGACACAACATATAGAAGAAGACTTTGTAATTAAAGGGCTCAATATAAAGAAATTAAAGACAAATAAAATTAAATGCTCAACGTACCTATTCTTAATCTGAGTTTCACATATAGGTTATTTTCAATAAATTTCTATATTAAAATCATTGATAATACATTTCTATTGTAGATCCATTAGTACTGTATCTAGATTATACATAAAATACTTCTATTATATCAGTTCCAAATCACTGAAATCTATTTCTTCTTGATCTTTGATAAATATTTCATTTGTTAGGAGGCTTGATAGCAAAATGAAATGAAAAGACATGACTGACTGGGCAGAAGATTATCCTGCAGTAGGCTGCCATTGCTTTCTGTGGTAAACTGGTTGCCAGCCAAGGAAATTGAACCCAATCTGTCCTATTATTTAACCCATAACTGGAGGGAAGAGACGGATTAATACCCTTCCCAAGGGTATTTGTGCATGAGTGAATGCAAGGAATTCAACTGGAATTTGAACTCAGCTCCCCGATTTGTCATTCCAAGTTGATATCCACTACACCACAACGTGCATCCAAAGTATTGCTCGTCTTCTGTACTCTTTCCTTAGTGGTGTTTCTGTTTTTTAATTCTTCCACACCCAGTAACCCGTTGTACCTCAGTGGGTTTAATATATTGCTAGGGGTGAACTTGATGAAAAAAATAAAATGCTGATGTCAAAAATTAACATCTTAGAGAAATACTTTTTCTAAAAGACAGTACTTAATTTTTCCTAAAAAGATGTTAATTTTTGACATCAACATTTAATTTTTTTAATCAAGTTCACCCCTAGCAATATATTAAAGCCACTGAGATACAATGGGTTACTGGGTGTGGAAGAATTAGAAAACAAAAACACCACTAAGGAAAGAGTACAGAAGACGAGCAATCAGGAAAATAGTAGATGGCGATTGACATTGCATTTAAATTTTTGAAGAATAAAGTTGGCTGGAAAGCATGGAGTCAGAAGGGAGTTCCACAAGTGAGAAGCATGAAAAAAGAAACTGTTAACATCGAACTTACAGGTCACATCTAGCCAACTCAACTGTATATCAATAAGACCACATTACCAGTCTACTACAGCACCTATATTCATAAAGTTTAAGTACCATAGCAAAGAGCTCATCTAAACAATTACCATATTTATAGAAAAGGTACAAGGAGGCAACTTCACGGCAGTAGGAAAGTAACTGAAGCTGAGATGTAAGATCAAGACCAATAATATTACTGATTCTTCTTTGGATTTTATCAAGGTTTGATAGATATATAGCAAAATCACTAGACATCGCTATTCTAAGCATGGATGAATGGTAGACATGGATATGTGAGATAGATTCTGGAGAGAAAAAAGTCTAGCACAACACAGTATTCATTTTTTTCCTTGAAGATGTAATCTAATTTGAAACTGTTTACTTATGTGTTTTAGATAGTTTTTATATAATCAATGTATTTCTGCTATGTATAGGAATGTGCACAATTTTAAAAAAATAAATAACTAATATAATGAAGGGTTCTATTATTTATAGTTTGTTTAGAAGAATTTGACTTCTCTAAATATTTAAGGACTTTTTTATATTATCATATTTAAAAGAATGTCTATATTTTAAAGATTAGGTATTATTTACACTATTGTCTTCATCTTTATTGCCATTCAACCATTATACACACTGGTCTCATTCGGATGTTTAGAAGTTCAAACCACATTTTACATTTAATTTCATTTGTTTCTATACACATTTTAGAAAACATATTCAATTCAAAAGGATTAAACTAACTAAATTATGTTCAAAACTAAACTAAGCTGCCACATCCCCATTGAGCTGAATTCCCACAGAATAATAAGTTGTAGACTGTCTATTGGAAAAATACTTCCTGAGATAGGAAATAAATAAAGAAAAAAGAAATCATTATACTCAGCAGAATTATTATGTTTCTACAATCAATTAGTTGCAAAATTTCCAGTAGTTATTGCTTTGAGTCCATGAAAAAAATTAGGGTGTCTCTAAATTGAAGATTGCTGCCTTACAACCCTCCTTGTAATAGATTGAGCATATATTATAAATAATTGAATTTGCTTCTATGTGTGGTATCCCTTCAGGATATAGATGATCGACTTCCTTCATTTTTTTTTAACTAGCCATCTCCTCCCTGTTCTGCAATTCACTTACACATTCTCATTAGGAAGGTTACTCACTGCTTTCCTCTGACCTTCTTGACTTCACAATGTCCTGTGAGTGTCAAATTTTTCAGGCCTTCTTTTCTCATGTTCTACAGAAAAAAATTGATTACATTACTTATATAATTTTTTTTCTGGACTCAAACAATAACCAATTGTGCAACCAGCCAAGTGAACAAGAATATGTGTTGTAATGTAATGGATATCAGCTTGGAATGTGAAATCGGAGAGCTGAGATTGAATTTATGTTGAATTTGTTTCATTCACTTATAAATACACTTGGGAAAGATAATCATCCAGATATGGGTTGAATAGCAGGACAGACTGGGTTCTATAGCCTTGATTGGCAACCAGTCTATCACACAAAATAATGGCAACCTACTGCAAAAAAATCTTCTGCTTAGTCAGTCATAGATCAAAAGAGACATGATTGCTTAAGCATGTATCATGTATGGCAATTAACTGCCTGATAGAATGTAAACCTAAATCTTTATTCAATAAATGTACAAAAAATTTAAACTTTAACCAGTTGAATCCCTAATACCAGTTTACTAGGACAATACCTGATGTCTAATCATTGCGTTACTGGTTAACCAGTTAGAGAATGTACCTCAACCTATAGCCCCATTTTACTGGTACAACACTCTGGTATCTAATAACCAAAGTATTGGTAATATTTTTAGATTTATTATCCTACTGTAAATAGTTTTTGGTTTTTTAAATACACAATTTTTTTGCTTTTTGCCTGTATTTATTTTCTAGAATGTGACCATTAACAATTTCTCATATATAAAAGCTTTAGAAGCTAATGCTCTGAAATGTAAAACATTTTTGCAATTTTTTTCTTCCTTGTTAAATAAACAAAATACATTATTAATATATGGCATAATCACGCAAACTGAAAGGTTTAGGTTTTCATTAGAGAAATTTTTATGATATGGATTTATTTAGTAAAGAGATATTTTTTTAAATCATTTTTTTTTAAATTGACATTTTTTTCCAAACAAATACAGAGTAAATGTATATAAGATACAAAAATTTCCCAGTTTTTGATATCTTTTATTCATATAAATTTATAACATCATTCAGTCATCAAGTATTTTCTTGGCTTTCTACAAACTAATGCCAAAATTGTGTATTCCATTATAAAACAATGATTTTAGTTTCAACTTGAAGAATACTTTATATTTTTTAAACATTTTGGAACTACTGACCAG
Source organism: Ascarosepion bandense (assembly GCA_037127315.1). Lineage (NCBI taxonomy): Eukaryota > Metazoa > Mollusca > Cephalopoda > Sepiida > Sepiidae > Ascarosepion > Ascarosepion bandense. The sequence goes on along the minus strand of JBBBDQ010000547.1, from coordinate 13,724,362 downwards.
GCAAATAATGTGATATTGAGTGAAACAAGTCATGGTGAATATGAACATAGTTATTAAAACTTCACAAAGTAACTAGTAACAACTTTATCCTGCCACTGCAAGTGACTCAGGTGATTGAATGATTGCAGTTGTGTTGTCATATCTTGCTAGGTGGACAGAAAATGACGATGACTGAAATTAAGTATGGACAAAATTTGGCATCATGGTATTATCAAGTACCTACTGAAAAAGGGTTTAGCCACCCAAGGACATTCACGCTGACATGGTTGCTACATTAGGGGATGATGCTCTAACTTTATCAACAGTGCAAAAGTGGGTAGCTGAATTTAGGACTCAAAGTCAGGACCTCTTGCAACGGTCACCACTGAGGAAAACATTGACTATGTTCACCACATGGTGATAGGTGTTTGACTATAAATCCAATAGCCAATGATATTAGCATATTCTGTAAGAGAGTTTAGAATATTTTTCACAATGAACTTGCCATGATAAAGGTTTCTGCTTGGTGGGTGCCATGTCTTCTGACACCTGATCAGAAGTACACCAGGTTGATTATATCATGAAAAAATCTGATATCGTTTGAGGCAGATCCGGCAGGTTTCCTAACTTAGGATGATTGTTGGATTTAGCACTGTAAACCAGCAACAAAGACACAATCCATGCAGTGGAAATACCCCTCTTCACCTGCTTCAAAGAAGACCAAGGTCATTTCATCTGCAGGGAACTTGATGGCTTTAGATTTTTCGGGTGCAAAAGGTATTGTGTTTATTGAATGTCTTTAAAAGCCTCACACCACCAATGGAGAGTACTGTGCCAATTTGCTGAGACAGCTACAAAAGGCTATTAAGACCAAATGTCCAGGAAAACTGATGAAATGGATCTAGTTTCATCAGGACAATGCTGCAGCACACAAGTCCTTGATTTCAATCGCTGTTGTATGTGACTGTGGCTTTAAACTAGTTAATCATCCTTTCTATTCTTCTAATTTGACCCCATCTATTGTATGTTTTCTAATATGAAAAATTACTTGGCTGAGAACCAGTATTGTAGTGATGAGGATTTCATTTCTGTTGTTGATGACTTTTTTTGACCAACAGGATGAAAGCTTCTTCATCAATGGGATCCAAGCACTGCAAATTCGATGGAAGAATTGTGTAGACTGCAAGGAGGGACTATGTTGAAAAATAAACCTCATCTGATCATATTTCATGGGAGTATTGTGGTTAACTTATAAACTTTTCAGTCAGCCATGTGGAGCATTAATAGTTTTGTCCTAACAAAAATCTTGCTAAGTTATGCCATTTTTTGCTGTTTTTGTAACAGGCATACCAACCAACAGAAATCAAGTCCTTACAATATAGACAATATTAAAAAGATATTTTAAGAAAGGTCATTTGAAATATTGTATCATTTGTCTATATAAAAAATGAAATTTGTAAATCAAAATGAGGCAATTTTAAAGTTTTTAAACTTAAAAAGAAAATCAGTAAAAACTTTATATGAAAATTTAGCAAAATGTAAAATTTCATAAATAATTTGGTGATATAAAAACTTTATGAGAGAAAATTGTTAGAAAATATGTGTACTTAGCAAAGAAGCCACATTTGTGATACTAGCTCAACCATTTCACTGTTTTCACTTTAGAGATTACATTTTTTTTTATCTGATAAAAGCTAAATCATTCAAGTTTCTGTAGGTCAGCTATTGTTTCCTAAAGTTTCAAGTAACTTAAACCATAGATAACCAGATAAGTACTTATGATAGTAATCAACTATACTTATAGCCCTAAGGCTATAGTTATCAAAGGAAATGACAGTTATTTTAAGGTCACTAATATGATTCATGTTGGGGTAAAAATAGTTATAATAGTCAAATAATAGGGTTACAATAGCTTCTATGTTTTAGTAAAAATGCAGTAATGATATATTCTTTGTTAATCAGTTCATATATTAGTAAAAATTTCAGGAGCATTTCCTATTGCATAGTAACATGGCTATAAAATTTTATCATATGGTGAAAAATAAAACTATTGCTATTTATTTGCTTTGGCTTTATAGCAAAACAAAGTTTTAAAATATATTGACAGAAATCTGGTACCTAGTATAAACTTGGAAAAATCTGCCTAGTAAAAATGTTTAATAGATTTTAGAACAAAAATACTGATAACAGGAAAAGTAAATATGAAAAATATCTTACTGTATTTTGCTACTTATAAGATGTATTTTCTTTTCTTATAAAATAGCCCAAAAAGCCAAATTTTAATTATTGCTCCAAAATTTATTTCCCATCAAACCTTTGGTGTGTGGTCATTTCACATCTGTGTTTTATCATTTCAATTGTCATCAGAAATTATCTAGCTTTGGTAAAAAAGAAAAATCATATGTTTCTTTTTTAATTATCAGTGTCACAAAATTCCACTAAGAAACAAAGAAAACTTTATTTCTGGGAATTTCATCTCTCTTTCTAACCAATGGGTGGTTAGTCCCTTAGGGTCATAAAATTTTTCATGCCAGGGAAAAATCTGTTTCCAATCAAATCCTTAGACAGCTGTTGTTTTATCAAGGGTTGTTAAATTTTCTAATAACCAAGAGACTCACTTTCTGTGATAATGGCTATTCTAAACTCAGTGACAAGAATCTTTGTAGCCACCACTCAAGAGTCAAGAAAAAAAAAAACCTTGTTTATCTTTCTTGGGCAGTCTTAGAATATCCTTCACCTAGCTTCTAGTGGGTGAAGAAGAAAGAAAAAAATTCAGTTATTATCACTTTTCCCTTTCTTAGCACCTGAAATAGTGTTACATATATTGTTCATAAGTTTTATGTATAAAATTATAGACACTTCATCAATAATTTTGTAGCATATTTGTGATACTATATGTTGTGTCTCTCCTTAACTCCCAGGGTTAAGAATCCTGGCCATGGCACCAATTAATAGTACAGTAGAGGTGTATAGTGTCTTATTTACACTATACACCTCTACTGTACTATTAATTGATTCCTTCATTTTCTATGATTTATCAACTCTTTGCAGGTTATTTAAAGCCAGTAAATATTTTTAGATTGTAAGAATTTTTTTCTGTGGGGAGAGGGAGAAATAATGATTTAGTGATACAATACTAATCAACTAATAACTGGGAAAAAGAGGTGAATTAATAACTTTTCCGATGTGTATTTGTACATAAGTAAATATAACAAACCCAATGGCAATTAGAATTTGGTCCTCTGATTCACAATTCCAATCCATTATCCATTATATCACCCATGCATCCTAGCTGACAGAACCTGCTATTCCCAAGTGGTCACGCATCTAGGTACTGACCCATCTTGATGTTGTTTAACTTGAGTGATCATATGGGAACCAATTTTTATATTTACAGTAGTAGTCGAAGTACAACAAGTATGACACCTCAAAGACAAGAACCATAGTCAGAGCTGCAACAAATGGGACACTATCCTCACATATATCTCAACTGGTTATCTATCACAGCTCCAAAGACAGCCCAGTGGATTCAGAAGGTCGCTAAACTGGTCAATGCAGGTTAGAAATTCTCCAAAGCCCATTTATTATTTTAATCCTGTAGAGTAGGCACCCCCGTCCACTTTTCGATACCTAAATTTAAATTTAAATTTAAATTTTAAAAATATATAAGTAATCTTCAAGCTTTAAAATTACCTTTAATTGAAAGCCAGAAGATTAAATTTTAATTCCCAAAAGAAAAATACACTGGTATTTTTTAAACCAAAATTATATTGATTTTAATCTAATTTTTTTTAAATCGGACAAATTAAATTTAAATTTCCCACCATTTTTGATTGATCGACACATTCTGTCAATAGTATGTAAACAGTAGCCAAATTTCTGTTTTAAAAATCTTGCAAAAATAAAATATACCTCGCTGACATGTCATTTAAGTCAATTTTTAAAATTGAAACTTACCTTTATCTGATTTCAATCAAGTAATAATTCCTTACTGCCAGAAATTTACAATAAACAAAAACTTTTTAACTACGGTAGCCCTACCTGTCATCACCACGGAATGGGGTGTGTTAAAAGATTTATGACATCCGTAAATTGTCAAGACGGAAAGTATTGAGACCATATGGGCCAAAAACACACAAAATTTTAATTTCTTATTTTTTGGTTTTTAACTAAATAGTAAAATTAAAAATTTAATAATTTCAGCAATTATATAATATTTAATAGAATTTTAGTTTACATTTATAGCCAGACATTTGAATATGCTTTCTGAATAAATAAAAATTTAAATTTCTTTTAAAATAATTTTAATTTAATAAGAAAGAATGAAATTAAAATAACCAAACTAAGTTATTTTACGTTATTTATTAATATTTTATTACGTATTTTTCATATTATCACTAAGTTTAAGGCATGGTAAAAATATCTAATTTAATTTTTATAGTACTGCAGAAGTTAAAATTATGGAAACATGTTATGACTCTTATGGAACATCGTACTTACTCAAAAATAAAACGTAAATGAACATATTTACACACAAACAAATTTTTTCATTTAATTTAAAATATTCCTGCTAAACGATTTTTATTAAACTTTTCAATTTTAGATAGGCAATATGATAATCAGCTCTTAACTAAAAAGTCTATTTGCAATCAATTCTTTGGAGATTTTAAAAATATTTTTAAAAGCTTATATGTTATTAAATTATTTAATAATAAAAAAATTTTAAAAATGAAAACAATTCTTTTAAAATTTTATTAGTAATTGAAAAAAAAATTTTCTTCAGAGTATAATGTCCTCAATAGTTATTATTTATTCCAGTAATTAAAAGATTATCAAATTAAATTATTTCAGAGTTTTATTGCATTTTTTATTTTCCTCTTCGGAAAAGGTTTTCGGATAGTGATTGCAAACTTAAGATAAAAAAATAGGTGATTTTATATTCCCCAATGAGTCCTGCACTGAACCAATAAAACAAAAGTTAGCAACTAATTAAAATTTTTTAACATTTCATAGATTTCCGTGAAGTTGGGGTAACAGAGGTAAAAAAAATATATTTTTATCAAGATTTTAAAAAAATAATAATTTCAAAATTAATTTCATTCATTTGTGTATGAATCCTGAAAGTTTTATTAAAATCCGACAATTATTTGATTTTTGCGAAAATTTCCAAATTAATGTGTTTGTAACCTAAAAAAAGTGGCAAATGCAATCATTTGTTGTAGTAAAATGTTTCTTAGCCGCTAACTCAGTCAAAACTTTTCAAAACAAAACATTCTGACAAAATTTCAAAAATGTTAGAAAGGATTAAAAAATTTTTTAAAAAATAATTAAAAACTACTTTGATCTTTCCTCTTAAAAATAATATAAACATTTTGAGAGAAAAAAGTTTGTTTTATTAAGTTTGGGACCTTTTTTAATCATACTATGGTGTTTTTTTTTCATTGACGTAATGGAGGTACCTACTGTAGAGATAGCTGAAGAATGACAATTCCAAATTGCATTAGTATCACATAATTAGAGTTAGTATTGATTTTATGAACTGCAGTTGGATACAAATGAAAAAGATTGAAGTAGTAGTTTGGAACAAACTTTGTAGCATTTGAACATGTGATTTCACTTCACACATCACTGAAATGTATGAAATATTCTTAAAGTTGATAGTTTAACATTTTTCTATACAATTCATGCGAACTATGAAAAAGATGCTGTACAGTCAAAAAGATATGCACCAGAGCCAAGAGTACTGTTCATTAAGTGGTCTGCTAGGTCCAGAAGTGGAAATTTTGATCTGGAAAACAGAATATCCTGGCAGTTGTTGATGATGACCAAAGTGAAAAGCTAATTAAAAATAATCTATGTTACAGGACTACCTATCTCATATGGTCATTATAAGACATTTGAAAACACTTGAATGATGTATAATGAATAATCTATAATGTTTGAATGACTCATGATTTAATAGAAAAAAATCTACATCTGCAATTCTCTGCTTAAATGCAACAAAAACCCATTTTTGAAAAGAATGATCACAGGCAATGTAAAATGTATTGTTTGTTTATAATATGGAGCAATAAAGGCCCATCTAGGAGAAAATAAAATGAGCTACCATTAACTACTACAAAATTTGGTCTGCATCCGTAAAAAGTGATGCTGTGTATGTGGTGGGATTAGGAGGACATTATTACAAGCTCCTTCCAAAAAATCAGACAAGTACTGTTCCCAGTTGGATTGCTTAAAGACAGCAATTGAAGAGATGTCTGGAATTGGCCAATTTGAAAGGTGTCATCTGTCATCAGAACAATGCCCAATTTCATGTCTCTTTCCAAACCTAGATGAAATTGGTACAGCTTGGCTTGGATGTTCTACTATATCTGCTGTACTCACCTGACCTTGCACCTTTGGATTACCATTTATTTTGATCCCTATAAAATAGGAAAAACTTAGACAAGTTCATTACCCATCTGTAAGGATAGAATCATGAAGCTGCCTCCAAAATAGCAAACGGAAACAGAACAAAATGGTACATGTGGTTAAATAAAAGTATATTAGGAAAAATTTATGACAAAGTGGAAAAAGATTTCATAACATGCTTTGTCCTTTCAAACTTCTTCAGACTAAAGTGATGTTTATGTTGATGCAACAATATATTTTTTTTTTTAATCATTTCACCCCAAGCAAGGCATTCCACTGCCACTATTGCGCTTGGGGCTACATGGGGGAAGGTAAATAGAAAGAGTGGTTAGATATAGGAAATGTCAGAAGGTGGGTGATAGATACTTGGGTGGGTGAAAAGAGTGTTTGAAAGAATGGAAGCGAGTTAGTTTGTTAGGAGGTGTCTATTGACCTTACATTTAAACTCCTGGAGATTGTAGCCGTCGGGGAAGCAGTCTTGTGGAAGGGAATTCCACAGTCGGGAAGTGCGAGAAAAGAAACTATTGGAGTAGAAGTTGCGGTTGCATTTTATCAATTTCACTGTAAAAGGGGGGGTGGTCTAGTTGCTAATCTAGTATCTCATGCAAATTCGAGCCTAGAGGGCACTAGTGATCTAAGTTCATCGGAGTAGAAGCTGTGAAAGTATTTATAGAAGAGACACAGGGAAGCCACGTCGTGTCGGTGAGAGATATACTGTAGGCGGTCTGCTAAGTCGGTATCAATCACATTACAGACCCTCCGCTGTACCTTGTCGAGAAGCCCAAGGAGAATAGCAGGGGCACCAGACCAGATATGGCAACAGTATTCAATGCACGGGCGGATGGTAGATTTATAAATGTGCAGGATAGATTCAGATGGAAAAAACCTCCAGGCCCTGCACAGAGAACCGACTTTCATAGCAGCGGATTTAGCAATGGATTCGATATAGTCATTCCACTTGTATACACAAAGAAAAGAAAATTTGAAATTAAACTGAAATTTGACTCTTCAAAGACTTTCAAAGTAACTACCAGCAACTTCTCTTAAAAACAAACAAAATCTAGCATCATGGCTTTATCAAGTGCCTGTAAAAAAAAAAAAGGGGTTTAGGTCCCAAGAACATGAATATTATATTAGTGTGACATTCAAGCTTTATTAACAGTACAAAAGTGAACAGCTGAACTTAGAAAGGAGAGACTCTTGAACATTATTCAAGGTGAGAACATCCAGCAACTGACATCACTAAAGAAAACATTGTGTTCATCACATAATGATGGGTGATAGGCAACTATAAATCAAATAGCCAATTTTTTAAAAATATATTATTTACTTTTTGATTTTTTCATATTTTTATCCCTTTTATTATTAAATATCCCACATTGTGATGATAAAAGACCTGCCAAGGGTGAAATGTAAGAACCTGAACATAAACTTACATACCTTTTATTAAAGTAATTTTCTATACATTTTTGTCTTAGTAAAATGATTTCTTTTAGAGTAGCATGTTTTTTTCTTCTTTTCAAAAAATCAAAATTATAGTTAGTCTCAATAAGGTGAACAACTAATGCATTTAATGTGTTGTTTTGTAAAAGATCCCTTTTGTGTTCATATAATTTTTTATTTAAATTCCTTGAGGTTTCCAATGTATTCCTCATGACAACTATTACAGATGGTGAAGTAAATTCCTTTAAGTTTTAGCTTATTATTTTGTTATATATATTAATTAAGTCTTATTGTTTTAGAAGTAGTTGTAAAAACTTTTATGAGGAGCTTAGATGAATTATTTTCAATTGTAATTGTGACACAATTGGCAGGCAAAGCAATATATTTTGATTCACTGAATTTGCTAGGAAGGTCAATTTTTCTATTTTTAAATATTTTACGAGCCTTTTGTTTTACATTGAACATGAATTAGAATATTAGAGGAGCGTAAGAGTATTTTCAGTGTATTTCTCCTTTTCATTGCAAATACTGAGGGCAAAAATTCTGAGTGATCTTAAACAGAATACAGTGATTATTCCAGATTAATTATTCAATGGTTGTGCTAGAATGAAATCACAAGACATTATGACTTAGGGTTTGAGTGTACTGGCATTGTTCAAAATGCTGATCATGACAGATTATGTGCTCTTTCCCAGAAACTGCAACTAAGGTCTGCTCAGTATAGCTGCAGTATAAACTACTGGTGAGATCTCTGGGTGTTGAACAAATGCAAATATAACTGAGCAGACATAGATACAAGCATCAGCTCCAAAAGTGAGAGTAGCTGGCCATTTATATATATATATATATATATATATATATATATATATATATACATATACAAGAACACTAATTCTACTTAGAACACTTTTAAACAGTGTTGGTATATGAACTTAACTTTCTTCAAAAACAACACATATTGAAAGCAAACATCCCTTTCTGTGTATTTTCAGAAGTTAATGAATACAAACAAAACCCCCAAAGTAAAATGGAAAATTCTGGAAAAAACAAAAATCTGTAAGTCATTCTACAATATCTGCCATCGGTACCTGAGTGAAAAGCTGCAGATTTTAAGGATCCCTAAAAATAAAGAACTACGGAACCGTAGAGATGAAGTGACCGTTTTACGTAAACACCAAAAATATTTTCCATTAAAATTTGTTACATTTATAACTTATGCTCCAATATAATTTAAAAATTATTTTACCAAAATAAATGACTCACATATAACTTAACTGGCTTTCTTAACTACAATATACCTTAGTATACCATAAACTAAACATTCCAGCCCATTTACAAAATCTAATTTAAAAAAAAAAAAAAATCTAACCTGCTGTCTACCCATTTAATTAATGTATGGTCCCACAATGTATCTTACCTGACAAAATAATTCTCTTTAAAATTTAAGAAATTACAATGTTTCATTTACAACTTATGCTCCAATAAGTTAAAAATTTTAAATTATTTTACTAAGTGACCCATACAATGCTTATTTGGTTTTCTTAACTACAATATACCTAAGTATATCATAATTGTTTAATTCTAATTCTAACCTAAACATTAGTCTCTTTATTCATGAAGTAATACAAAATCTAATTTAAAAAAAACAAAAAACAAAAACAAACAAACAACTAAAATCCAACCTGCTGTTAAAAATTGTCTACCCATTTAAATAATCTATGGTCTCACTATGTATCTATGCAGACAAAATTAAAAAATAACATGTCTAGACACCAGGCCATCTTGCTTCCTTTCGCAGGCCAGATCTTCAACTCCATAGTTACCTAATTCTTGTTTTTGATTGAACAATATTGACACAACTAAAAGCATATTCTCTAACTACCACTCCCTCATTTTTAAATAAATATGAACTCATCTTATATTTTCAAAAACCATTTTCAGCATTTATTTTAACATATCACCTGAAGATGTGAGAAACTGGGGAGCCGAGTTCAAATTCCAGTTGAATCCATTGTATTCACTTACACGCAAATACCCTTGGGAAAGGTATTAATTCCGTCTCTTCCTTCCAGTTATGGGTTAAATAGCAGGACAGATTGGGTTCTATAGCCTTGGTCGGCCACCAGTCTACCACAGAAAGCAATGGCAACCTACTGCGGAATAATCTTCTGCCCAGTCAGTCATGTCTCTTTCGAGACATGATCGGCCAAGTGTGTATCACGTATGGCACTTAACTGACTGATCACCTGAAGAACAGTATTGTTCTGAAACATGAAAATTTTTGTGTAATGATATAATGCTTTTATAAACCATTGTAGTAACAAAATTACTATATATATATATATATATATATTCTTCAATATTTGAACCAGAATATCTCGTCATTGACTTTTACTCAAAATACTCTGCTCTCATTTAAAACTAACTTCTTAACTTATATAAATTTAAAGTAACAATTACTACTAAGTATAAGGGAGAAATAGATATATTAAAGAAAACAAAAAGACATTTACATTAATTTTCTAATTTAAGTATTTCCATGAAAGTAGTCACTCAAGTATCAACTCTAAATGTGTCATACAATTTGCATTAATAAAAAAATAAATTATTTTTAAAAATTAGCTCAAAGTAATTTAAAACGCAGATAAAAGGAAATATACAAAGATATTAAGCCTACATAAATAAGAATTTAAAGTAAATTAATTTCTTTTTAATTGAAATTAAAATTTTTACTTTCTCTCCAGTAATCAAGTATTTGGGATTAAACCCCATAATGTTCACTATCTCTTCTACCCATAATTGCCTTCTCCATTTTTTTTTGTGTATGATTATTTCTAAATTAAAATTTTATTTACAATTCCAAACCACAAGTAAACATTTTCAGATTTTGTTTGATTTTATATTGTAATAGTAACTACCTCAATGCATGACAGAGAATTTCAAGCCACTTGACATTTTTTTTAAAGCCTTTTCCAAACCACTTGAACCAAAAGCAGCAAAAGCAAAGTCATGTACAATCACGCTTTACAGATAGAAGAACAAGTTATAAAGTGATGGAGGCATGGCTTTTTGTGATATGACTGTAGCATTCTTAAAATGGGTCATGTTTAGTTTTCTGGTATCAAGATTTAGGTCAGCTCCATAAGTAGTATATTTTTTTTACAAAAGGCCCAACATCTTTGTCAGTGAACATTTATATATTTATCTGGTATTAATGAATGCATGTCCAGACATGGATTAAAGGCCATAGATTATGGGCTCCTCTAATACCATCATCCAGGTGGTGATGATGGTATTGGAGAAATCTCTTAATAGCAAATTATAGTTATTTTACACAAAACTAGCATATTTTTTTTGGTGGAGGGAGGCTTAATATTCGTAATTTCTAGACACTCAGCTTGTGTCCCAGTCTGTCAGATTATTATTTTTTTTAAATGTTTAATTTTTAACATCTTTATTAAAAAACCTGAAGAATATAGATAAAATTCATTTTTAGTACATCAGATTTTACAAGTACAGATGACAGAGACACAGGCTTGGATCATATAATTATTTCAAAACCATACATTCCAAGAAGAAAGAGGCAAAATATTTTAAGTTATTTCCATATTCGTCCTTAAATAAAAAGTGTTAATTCATCTCAAGGTAATAATTTTGGATCCTTGATTCTTCCTTATAAAACTATGTTTATTCATATTTCTAATATCCATAAGATGTGTCCAGAAACTTACTCCGAGGCAGAATTATCAATTCATACATAAATAACATTTTAATGGATACAACAGTTTTTAAGTAGCTGTACTCAAATTTGACTAAGTCATAAGCAATGCAATGTAGATTAACATGTAAAAATTAGAGTTACTAAATGTTGGAGTCAAGAATTCTACTAGTTTAGTTACATTAAAATAAAATTTTTATTTTTAAATCAAAGAAAAATGTTTAATCAATTGGAGTCAGGATTTTGACAAGTTAATTTTTGTGCGAGAATTATGTTTATTAAAAAAAAAAAATCCCATTGAACCCAAAGTAATTTTGTAACTTCATTTGTTTTTCTTTCAATACCAACCTTTCTTCAAATAATGTGTACGCATCAAGAGGATTACAATGGTGATCTTTATTTTCAGATTATCCTTTAAAGCCGAGTTCGAATCCATTGTATTCACTTACGCGCAAATACCCTTGGGAAAGGTAATCCGTCTCTTCCTTCCAGTTATGGGTTAAATAGCAGGACAGATTGGGTTCTATAGCCTTGGTCGGCCACCAGTCTACCGCAGAAAGCAATGGCAACCTACTGCGGAATAATGTTCTGCCCAGTCAGTCATGTCTCGAAAGAGACATGATCGCCCAAGCGTGTATCACGTATGGCACTTGACTGACTGACCTTTAAAAAGTAGGTATAAGTTACAGTCGCACTCAAAGGATAAGACCAAGCAGAGTTAAAAAAATAAAAAATAAATCACTAGCAACTGAGAAATGGTTGTCAACTTGTCAGACAATAAATTAAATAAATATTTAAAGATTTTTAATGACATACCATTTTTACGCAATCTTTCAGAAAAGAAGAAGATTGAGAAAAATCTTTGATGTGATCATTGTGATATGCATACAAACACACACATAAAAGAGAGAAAAAAATGCATGAATGAATTTTTTTTTTTTTTGATGAATAATTTTTACTATATTGCATTCAGGTTCAAGTTTCATTGGAAACTACTTTTCTTCCTTTCTAAATTCACTATTTACTCTTGTGATTTTTTTTCTTTTACAATTATATGAAAAAAATTCCAAAATATATCAGTAAAATTATTATGCAATGTCAAGCATGACCACAACTAAAAATTTTTCAAGAACTTTCCAAAATAATTCAATAAAAGTTTTATTTATTAAAACAGTATCACCCCCCCCCACACACACACTCGCAGTGGGCTTGCATTTAAATTCAAGTGAGATTTTCTTTCAGATATCACTGTCTTGATTCAAGACAGTGGTGTGTAAATAAAATGATACTTTAAGTTTACAATATTTTTTAGTTTTCATTTTCGTATCTGTTCATGAAATAGCACATAATGTGTTTTCAGAATTTTAAAGTTATGTTGAGTAAGAAGACCATTATTTTTGTAAACATCTTAAAGTTGTTAATTGGAAAATGATTAAACTTTCGATTCTTTATAAACATGTCTTTAAACAAAAAACTTACAAAGAGCAAAGTAATCAATTAAAAAAAAAAAGATCAATAAAATGTAACAAACAGTACACTAGTTTTATTGATTTTTTTTTAAACTAAAGATCCAGGACGAATTTTCAAGTATGGTATAAGTTTTGCTTACTGTATCAAATTTTTCTTTATGTACAAATGCCCCCCCCCTCCTCCAGTTAAAAAGTACGATATAAGACCCGTCCTACCAAAATAATACTAAGTTCTCGTCAGAAAACTTAAAGTACTCGAAATTTTGTTTGAAGTGGATAATTCCCTGAATTTTTTTTAAACAAATATTGCAGCAATTCTTTTGCTTTTATTTCGGAAATAACGCATCCATAGTCGTACTTGAAGTCATCTTGATCTGCAACTTTATCCATTCAAAATTTGTAATTAGGTTTTTATTTCACTTCAGGTTCGTAAAAAGTTGACAACCTAACTGAAGCTTTCTGGTTGACACACAAAAAATTTGAAACATTTTTTTTATTTAAACATGATCAGATTTTTTTTCCGTTGAAATTTAAAAACACTCTTCAAATGAACAAAGTTTGTTAAATTGAGAATTTAGACTTTTTTTTTCTTTTAAGTAATCTTAGTTGTTTTGACTTTTGATTACGGTTCACTATATGTTGGCTCAATTAAAAAGTAGTACTCGTTAAACAAGTTAAAGCGACATCCGAAGATAAATTTATTTTGTAAAACAATGGCATATTTTGAGATAGGAACGAACTTCTGTAAAAAAAACAACCAATGAATTTAAAAATTTACTTAAAAAAAAATGCTTATATCACCGCAGACAGCGAAATTATAACTTCGCTAAATCTTAAAAAAAAAAAAATATATATATATATATATATACAAAAATAAATAAACTCATTGACATTGCACTTTTAAAATTTGGACTACTACAATTTTTTATAATTGTTAATGCAATTTGAATTAATCATTATACAAAAAAAAAAACTTACCGAATTTTATTTTAAAATCTGTTGGTTAATAACCACACTAAACAAACAATACAACATTGAAAATCTTGCATTAACGTATCAATAGTTTTGTTTTGCAAGATCAAATTTGGACTTCGATAGGAATCAGTAATTTTTTCATCTGTGAATCTTTAAAAGTAGCTTTTCAATAAAAGGTTGTCTCCCTTGTTCATTCATTGTAAAATACTTATCAGAATACAGAAGTCAAAAGTCTATCCAACTTTAGGAATTAGTTAATTTAAAAATCTACTTGGATTATGATTAGTTAAAGTTCAGTAACGAACAAAATTAAAAACTGTTTTTTATTTATAAGTTCTTAGTTTACTTGCACGTTTTTAACATCGGATCTGTCAAATAACCTCCAGCCTGTTAGTGTTAAGGATTAAGTTAAAAAAAAAAGCGAAAGAAGAAATATATTTAATTTATTCCACCATAAATTCAACATTTGCAAATTCAATTTTGACTTAAAATTTGTTATTTGTCTTTAGACATCAAGAAATTCATGCGAGAAATCAAATACAAAAAAAAAAAAAAAAAAAAAAAAAAGCTTTAACATTTTTTCCATTTTAGAGAAATTCTACGAAGCATTCAATAAAAACAATTCACAGCTTAGCCATGCCTTAGTAAAAAAAAGTTATTAAAAACTGCTTCTTCTTACAACATAGGGGGGGGCACGAATAAAAAGTAGCTTTTCGCGTTTTTAGCATGCGATTTGATATGACCGTTAAACAATTCGATTAGTAAGCCGATACCACCTTCGTCCACTGTTAAAGGAAAAGAAAGCAATTCGCGCCAATTAAAATTCTTTAGAAATTAAGAATCTTACATTACACGTCTTACCTCAAACAAAAACTTTTAAAGATTTCCTGAGTGCAAATCTAAAAATCAACTAGTTCGGTAAAAAAAAAAAAAAAAAAAGTTAGAATTAGTTTTCTTAAAGAAAAAAAAGTTTGCAAAGTAAATACTTTTTTCTTCCAGTTTAAAAAGCAGTTGTCTAGTTTGAAACTACAAAGACTGTCTTTTTATTGGCGATCATCATAAGAAAAATATTTATGACTTATGTTGTACAAAAAACAAAGTAACAAATATAGCAAGAAACATTTTTCATAGTATTTAATGGCATTCGTTTTTATGGTGCATCTTTTTTTTTTTATTGGAAAAATTTTTAGAGAAAAAGAAACGGAATATAAAACCTTTCCTGAATTTGTTGTTTTATAACTCGCCATTTTGCAATGGACACCGGCAGCGTTTAAGTTATAAGTTAATATTTTTTAAATTAAAAAGGCTAACAAAAAACAATGTACAATAAATGTTACGCATTTCCTCAATATAACTTTCTCACAAGCCGAATGTACTTTATTTCCTACTAAACCATACTGGAACTTACAGTGCGACAGGCAAAAAAAAAAAAAAAAAAAAAAAGTAGTAACTTTAAACAGTAAACACCAACAAAGTTATGTGTAATAATTAAATTGATTTAGCTAGTTCTAATTTAAAATTCCTTATAGCATGGAGAAACAAAGATTTTACGAATTATAGCTGGATTAAACAAAAAGCAGGAGATGGATTTTAAATCATTTTGATGACTTGTAATTTTTTAAAAAATATTTTAAAATGAAATTCAAGTCTCCCTCCTGCTTATTCATTTTTGTTAAGATTTCAAAATGTCCGTTTTAAACAGAAACCACTAGAAGCGGGAGAAAAAAAATGTCTGGAATCGGCGCCAAAAAAATTAACGATTTTAACCGTCATTCGTTACTAAGCATCGTTTATTTTCTTTCACAGCATATCAACCTCAATGGGTTCTACCAACAAGATATTTTGTTTTAGGACAGATTCGTATGAATAGAGATTAAAAAAAGAACATTTTTTTTTGCTGTAAGGAATCAGTTTGTATATCAGGTTTTCATTGTGACATTTTCGTAAATTGTTTTTTTTTTTGTTGAGAATCATGTATTGCTTGTATTTTTACGATACAAAGTCTCTAGTTTAATTCTTTCATAGTGTAACTATTTTCCCCATAGTTGGAACCCTAACAGGTGCTACCACCGCGGGCCAGGGCGGACTTAGAAGAACACTAACAACAAAGTGGTTCCACGCTTCTCAAAACCTTCCGATCAGTTAGATCGTCATACCCAGGACATTTCGCCACTAAAGTGGAGTTCGAACCAAACCAAAAGAATTTGGCTATAGAACGAAATGATTGATGGCAATCATAAACTAACCCTTTCTTTAGAGAATAAGTAAAAAAGCCTTAGAATTTTAGTGCAAGAAACATTAAATGATAATTTAATGAGAAAAAAAAATCACTCTTTATACATCCATTTGGTAAAAAGACTAATAGATCTATTGAATTTTATGTATAAAAAACATTGCAGTTAGAATCAATTGTTATGCAAAAGTCGACATGCCTAAAAAACAAAAAAAAACAAAAACATCGCACCCCCCCAACAATCGAAGCCATATTAAACAACAGTTGCTTCGGTTTTAAAGTAAAGATTTTTATTTTTAGCTTAAATTAAATTTATGTATACAGTTTTTATGTCGATTTAACATGAAAGAAAAAAAACTTAAAATAAAAAAGTGAAGCGTTTTAACTTAACAGTCATTTTTCTTATTTTCTTTTTATAAGTAGAGACTTTATTTGCAGTTAACAAGTTCTGAAATAACAGAGTAAGTTTTTACACTTTAAGTAAGCTTCATTATTTTCAATAATTACCATTAACTACGAATTCCAGTGACGTACATCCCCACCAGAAAAAAGTAGTTAAATAAAAGTACAAAACTGACAGCTTAACGCAAAAATACAAATAAAACTTACTTTTGGGAAGATATGCACATGTTTTATTAATAAATTTTCACAGCTGTCTTCGTTCATTAAGTTCGTTATTTTATTTTTCAGTCAATCAGTGTAGTCACCGTCCCAGAATTTTTTTTATAAATCAAAAAAAAAAAAAAATAAAAAGTTCACAAGAAAAACTGAACTTCACAAATCGGTCTTTTCAGTGGACGTTTCTTCTTGCTTTTCTTCTTGTGGTTCTTTCTTTTCCTCCATGTCATTTACATTTTCCTTAGTATTTATATCGCTGGTTTTACTATCAGGTTCCACTTCATTTTCCTCGCTCTTTTTTGAAGTTTCTTTTACCTTCTCATCACCTTCGTTTGGATTCTCCTCTTCGGAATCAGTATAGTCGACTGGTTCTTGCCCGGGCTTGAGCAATCGACCCACAAAATCGTATTTTTCTTCCAATTGAATTTGCCATTCTCTCATCCGACTCATTTCAGCCGATGTTAGGTCACTAAGGTCGTCATTTTCGGACTTAAGAGCCGATTCACTCACCGTGAAAAGGGCTAGCGCTCTAGAAGCATCGCGCCCGGCAAAATTAGAGTAAGGGCCTCCGGGTCCGTAAAACTGCTTACCTCGGGTCACATCGTATATTCGTCCATTGACTGCGATGCAAATTCTACCGTCCTCGCCTGTGCCATCGTATTGCTTTAGTTCATCCAGTTTCAGGTCTTTCTTTTTCATTCGGGGCAGCTCGACCTCAGGTTCTGGTCGTGGTCGTGGTGGTTGTCGCCCGGCTACGATCTTGTACAAAAGGAAAGCGCTGATGCTCAAAAGCACCACATTGAGAGGGTTAGTAAAAATTTCGTTAGACACTTGCATCAAAGTGTCATAATAAGACTCGGCCGCAGCCGTTTCTGTCGTAGTCTCCGGAATAATCTCTTCGTTACTACTCGCCATTTGGAACCTTTAATCTTTTTTTTTCTTCAAACTTTTTGGAGAGATTTGTGCAGATTTTCGGAGCCTGTGAACAAAATCTTGTGGGTAATCGCAAAGTTCTCTTAATCTCTTAGTGTATCCAAAGCTAGGTGTAAACAGAAAAAAAAAAGGGAGGTGAAAAAAAAAGTTCGAATATAGAAATCAAGAGAGTCACTTCCCCATTATTGTATTGTATCCAAAAAGGATCTTTTCGGAGGGATAGAGTACTTCCTTAGCGTTATGCTCCCAAACAAAAATTTTACTTTTCTCTTTCCGATAGGGCGGTAAGTGAACTCTCAAAAACCGAACAAAACTCACACCCACACTTTTTTTTCTCCGTTTACTACAACTTAACGTCGTAGTAACGAACAGTTGAATTCCCCTGCTTATTTGGTGGAAACGATGCTTTGACTAACTTCCAATGTAGTTTCTTCTACTTGGTATCCAATGTAGGACACGATGTCCTAACCACCAACACGCAAAAAAAAAAAAAACAAAGTTGCTGTTTTTGTTGTTGTGTCGGGCGCTTTATTGATGTCGTCATTTCCGGTCCGGTTTAATCAAAACGCAACCGGGTGCAAGTTATCGGAAGCTTTTCTTTTCCCCCTTTTTTTAAGCAAAGCGTTGTTTTATTAAAATAAAATATAATTCTTTGCGAAATGTGATAAAAATATTCATACTGATAGCATATGACCTCACTTTTCTGATAACATATCTATTTTTATTGTAATCTGATACTTTTTTTTAGACTTCTCGACGTTTGAAAAAAATTGATATTTTAAAAAATATGATGAGACAAAAATAAATTTTAGTTAAGAAAATTTATTTTTTAAAATCATGCTGATTATTTTCAAATGAAATTTATTTAATTTAAGTATGCATATTAAAATATTTTCAAATGCAAAAAAATAAAAATCGTATACAAGCACCCACAAAAAAAGGAGATGCTTGGTAAAAAAAAAAATATGGAAAAACTTTGCACAAGAATTGAATGTCGTGTAAAAAAGTAAAAACTTTTTTTCTATTACCCTTTTTTAAATCGACGTAGAAATTTCCAAAGAAATAATTTTAAAGGAGAAGGCGGAAACTAGCTGTTCACTTAATTTTTTTATGATCAAATGAGGAAATGCTCCGTTTTCAGAAAATAATTTCGCGCCCTGCTTCGTGGAAATGATGTGGAAGTGAACTAAATTTCACTAGTAGAAACTCTTTGAGTGCCTACTGACTTCTTAGCCCTTTAAAACATTGTGAT
The DNA here is from genome assembly GCA_037127315.1 of Ascarosepion bandense. Taxonomy (NCBI): domain Eukaryota; kingdom Metazoa; phylum Mollusca; class Cephalopoda; order Sepiida; family Sepiidae; genus Ascarosepion; species Ascarosepion bandense. The sequence goes on along the minus strand of JBBBDQ010000547.1, from coordinate 13,705,331 downwards.
GACATATTTTGTTTGGTATATCAACCATTTTAGGGAGAAAAAGAACTATGACAAAAAAATGAAAAAGTTTTTGATGCCTTTCGTACTTCAACGAGTCTGACCATAATTCTGATTTAAAAAATGGCACTCTAATAAAAAAAAAAATTAAAAGTAATTTAAATCGAAAATGTATATATACAGAAAGTGCTTTAGATCATCCACAATAAATTTCTAATTAATTTCTTACATTTCATCTTTCTAATCTAGTCAGATCTTATTCTTCTATTTTTTTATCACAGTATCTGATTTTAACAAGAAAATGATAGAAACACGAACAAAAAGAAAAAGAGACTTTAACATCAGCTCGCGCTAGATATTTAAAAAAAAAAATTCTCAGTGTCGTCTTTTCTTCCTGCTCATTTCATGTGCTAACTGTAGTAGTGTAGGTAGTCACACCAACATAAACATCACATTTTTATTTTTTTAGTCCTACGAAACGTCTACCCCGCCGAAAACTTGCCCAATTTGTCATAAGTTTTTTTTTTCTATGCATAAACAAAAATTCGTATAACGTCGAACGTATGATTGAATTTACTTATGAAACAGAAACATAACTTTACATTACTTTTTTTTCTCTATGTCATTTAAAATTGAAAATAAATCGCATTTAAAAGTTAAAGTAAATTCAAACGCATCCGAGCTAAAGTTTTTTTTTTACTAAACCTCCTCATGTGTTTCTTTTCTGTTAGTGTTGCTGTTACGTGTGTGCAGATTGTCCAAATATACATAATGACTGCTGGATTAGTTTTTAAAAACGTTTTTAATTTTTAGCATAAAACATTTCATGCTATCAAGGGACAATTTTTAGCAAAAATATGTAAGCTTGTGGAAGCAGCCTGTTATTCATTCATTACTGATTCTGCTTTGGTTAAAAAAATGTTTATGACGATTATTTCTACTGAAATAGTTTAAAAAAAAGAAAAAAAAAACGCTGAAAAAGTTGGTCACTGATATAAAATTAGAAAGTGGTATGGTATGGCAAATGCCAAAAACCAGTAACATTTTTATTTCATCAGAAAATTAAACATTATTTCATCAGAAATAACATTTTTAACATTTATTTTTATTTCATCAGAAAATTAAAAAGAATGTCAATTGTGTGAGCTGCTCTTTTGATTGTGGTGTGGTGTCATTTACTGGGAAATCCATTCCATTTGTTTTAATTTTTATTATTATTACAATTTGATAATTTTAAGTTAAATTTAAATTAAAAAAATGTTACAAAAATAAAGAGAATTGTATCCAAAATACACATTTTTTTCATTTCTTCTTGTTGTTGATACATGAAGCAAAAATCAAAAAATGCAATCTCTTACTCTCTCAGAGATAATTGTTTCATTGAAATGTGACGGACAAGAAAAATTTGATAAGTTTTTGTTTTTTTATTCATTTTTTTAATGTTCTTATTTTTTCCAGTTTATTGCATATTGTTGCTGCTGGCAAGGATAATGAGACTGGCAGGGACTGGATACCGACTGGAGTAGCAGCTGATGGCAAGTTGGAGCCATAGATGATGATAGCTTGAGCCAGCTGCCATGTCCTGGCTGTCATCAGCTGAAACAGATACTAGACTTTGATCCTAGTCATACTTTTTTGATGCTTTGAGGCCTATTTATATCGTGGATCAATTTTACAACAATCACTGGTTAAGTTTTTCTGAGGATTGTTTTAATGTGGGTGTGCCAACAGAATATGACACTAGGACTTTTTTTTTGTTTTAGTTGTTTTTTTCGCTTTTTCAGTAAAGAACTGTTCAAGCAATATCAATTCCCTGGGATGCTGAAAAAATGGACAGTTTTATGGGAAATTGATATTGTTTCCATTAAGATAATTCTGTGAAACCTGGAATAGATAAGTTGAAGGTGCAGTATTTGGTGAATATGAGAAATGAGTGAAAACTTCCTGTAACAATGTTGGTTTGTTCACTAAAGAAACATTCCATCTAGTCTTAAGTTTACACTAGATGGAACTTTTCTCTTAACTAATTTCCAGACAATTTTCATCAATTATTGCCTGCAGTTTCTCAAACTTAGAGCTGTACATGTTCAAATTAATTATTTGCTTCTCTAAAAGTTTCTTATAGTTGACTCCTTTCTAATTTCACCATATTCATAACATTACCAGGCTGGCATTTGTTACAATAAAAGGATTCAATAATGATTGAATTATCTGATAATCTGAAAAATAATTACAGATATTTAATAATATAATTTATCTGATTAATTATATTATTAAATATCTGTAATTATTTTATCAAATATATCAGATACAGGAAATTTACATCGCCAAACTGTAACATTTTTTTTGTTTAGTTACCAAAGAAACATGAGGTTTAATGTTATAGAAATATAGTATTTTTTCATTTCGTCATTCACTATTTATATATATGTAAAAGAAAATTAAAAATAATGGAGACATTACTAATAAAAAAGAGAAATCCTACACTTAATAACAACAATTATGAACACAGTAACAATGTGCTTACTGTGCTTGGAACTTAACATACACATGACTCCATATAGATAAACTTTACACATATTTATTTACAAATAAACAAAATTCATTCTTGATAATGGCTAAAAGTATAGCTGAAAATGCTTGAAAATACAAACCCTCTGAACAATTCTTATATAATTTGAGTTCTAAAAGGAAAAAAAATCATAAGAATGCATGAAAGATTATGTAAAAAACTTAATGATAATACCTTGTCTGTCATTTTTAATGAAACCTGCATAAAAGAGAGATTGTTGCCCAAATACACAATATATATATATATATATATATATATATATATATATATAGTGTATCAAGGCAGCAGATAATTTTCTAAATATATATTGTTAAATATAACAGACAATGAATGTCTATTATGTTTAAACATAAACCGTTCTAAACATCATATTTTGGCTTTAATTTCAGGTGGAAATAAAGACAAAAATTGTCCAATATTTGGATATTTTTTTATTATGCTGGTTCTAAGCTTTCGGCTCTCATATCTGCCATCTTCAGAGAGGTTACAGGGAGGTTAACATAAAGACATCCACTATCAAAGATGATATTATCTTGTGTTGACATAAAACATTGTTATGCAACATAACATAACATAAGATAACAGTTTTTCTTAGAAAAACATAGCCATGTAGGTAATATCAGACAGATTTTAGTCAACAATACAATAATCCTCACTCATACACACAGTAAAAAGAACCTTCAGATATTGGAGGCCATCTACATTAAATCAAAACAACCCACACTTAATAAAATCATGTTTAAATCTGGTCATAACACATTACATTGCATTTAAATATATGGTTCTGTTATCATATCGAGCTCTTATGCAGTGTGATGTCATAGAATTGCATTACAAATTTACGAACTGCATTAGAACCAACTTAATAAAAAATTATCCAAATGTTGGTGAATTTTTGTCTTTATTTTCAACTGAAATTAAAGCCAAAATACGATGTTTAGAATGGTTCATGATTAAACATAATAGACATTCATTGTCTCTTATATTTAACAGTATATGTTTAGAAAAATTATCTGCTGTGCAAAAGTATTAAGACAAAAACTATTTATCTTTTATGAGGCATCAAAATAAATTTAAAACACTTTTGCACACTACTGGTAGTGTGCAAAAGTATTAGAACAAGAGTGATTTTCCTAAAAACCTCACTGAAATTCAAATACAGAGTGAAAAACCAAGTAAATTGCTAATAAATATTGATTATTTAAAACTAGGTGTAAAAGAAATGTATTAAAAAGAAGTTATATTTAATTTTTGCTATTTTCTATTAAACAAGTTATTTTGAAACTACTCATTATTCTATTATTCTTGGATATGACTGACCTTTTTCTTATTCCCCCCACTCAAATTGATAAATCTACTGTTACTTCGCAAGACATTTTGGGAACAAATACAAGCTGCTTGGCAGAAGATACCATTAGATACATTGAAGAAACTTGTGATGTCAATGCCTGACAGAATGAAGGCTGTGATCAAAGCAAAAGGCTATTATACTAAATATGAAATTTATTTTATTTTGTAACAAGTATTTTTTTCTTGTTAAAGCATTTATTGAGTAAATAAAATTACTTTAATCAATTTCTTTATTTTCTGTCAATAAGCCCTATAAAAGATAAAATAGTTCTTGTCCTAATATTTTTGTACAATACTATATATATATATATATATATATATATAAGTAAAGAATACCTAGTGAGCCAGACTCTTTTGACTGATGTTCATGTACTTAGCTTTTTCTTTTTTAAAACCGTTTTTTCCCTTCTTCGTAGATTTGTGAAAGGTTTTCGAAACGAGTATAGTTATAATCTCATTTATCATAGCTCTAGGTTAGCCTATCGAGCACCGTTTAAATCAAATAGCATAGAACATATAGATTTAGGGTGTTCACTTTAAGATATACCCATCCCTGACCAACATTTGTATGAACTATGTTTATTACAGAAAACAGAGAGTGTATTGCAAATATGAGATGGAAAGCGTACTTCTATCTTAATAATTTAAATGACAACAATACTCGTGAGAAGTATGGATTTAAAACCTATGCTCACCCCCAACATATCAAAGAATTAGACAGATTTGAAGCTGAGTTTATTGGCATAATTAAAAATCTAAAATATAGAAGGATAAAAAATAATATTGTGCAGCAAAAAGATAATGCTGACATTAATAAAATAAAGAGGAGTAGAAAAATTTATGTTAAAGCAGATAAGTCTAAATACTTATATCAAATGAGCCTGAACAATTATAAAAAAGCGTTACACAAAGAAGTTATTAAACACTATAAAAAAGCTCCTACTGATATAGAGACTAAAATTAATCAAGAAGCTGGTATTAGTTGGCATATTTGAGTTATACAATCATGTGGAGAAATTAAATTTGAAACCTTGTTTCATAACAGTAAAAGATCATAAGAGTAATTTTCTAAATAACCCTGAATATAGATTACTGAACTCTACTAAACAGGTAAAATAAGTAAGGTAATCTTGCAGAAGGTATGCAAGTCACTAAGAATGTTTACTAATATAAACCAGTGGCAATCCACTAATGATTGTATTGAATGGAATAAAAATTATTATAAAAATGAACATTGCTCATTCATTAAATATGATATTAAAGAGTATTACCCATCTATTTCCGAAAAAAACTTTCAACGAGGCCATTAGTTGTGCTAAGGAATTTAGCAAAATTTCTGATCAAGAAATAGACATTATTAGGCATTGCCGAAAGACGTTATTATACCACAACAACATATGGATAAAAAAGGATGACTTAAACAGCTTTGACAACCCCATGGGAGCGTATGATGGGACTGAGGTAGCAGAATTAATAGGGTGCTTATTGCTGTATAAGCTTAATAAGTACATAGATTTGAATAACCACGGGTTATACCGTGATGATGAATTGATAACAGTAACCCTCAAAAATGTGACAATATACACAAAAAACTCTTGATTTTTCAGAAAGTACAGTTTTGATTTGGATGTTGAAATCAATTTAAAAGTGGTGAATTATTTAGACATCACGCTAAATCTTTTGAATGGATCCATATCCCCATACATGAAAGAAAACCAAAACCTTCAATATGTAAACACTAAATCTAATCACCCCGCTCACATTATGCGGGGTATTGCGAAAAGTATTTCTTATAGACTATCAAACAATTCGTCTAGTAAAGATATCTTCAATGATCATAATGAAGTGTACCAAGATGCACTTATTAAAAGTGGTCATAGAGATAAATTAGTATATACAGACACTAAGCAAAACAAATGAAAGAATAGAGGTAGGAACACTTTATGGTTTAATCCCCCATTTAATTTAGCAGTAAAAACCAAAATCGGTAAAATATTTTTCAATTTATTAGAGCTAAATTTTGGTAAAGATAATAAGTTGTATAAAATATTGAACAAAAATTATGTAAAACTTAGTTATTGCTATATGCCCAATTTGGAGAAAATTATTAGTGGATTAAACAAGAAAAAAGTTAGAGATAATACGCGTACTGGCATAAGTAGTTGTAATTGTAGGATTAAGAAGAATTGTCCCTTGCAGGGTAAATGTCAGCAAGATTGTGTCGTCTATTGTGTTAAAATTTATAAAAACACTGAGGACACTGAACCCAAAATATACTTAGGTCCTACCCAAGATATTTTCAAAAAAAGATATTACAATCATACTAGTAGCTTTAATAATGAAAAGTATAAACATAGCACCACCCTATCCACTTATGTGTGGTACTTTAAACAAGAGCTTAATATAGACCCTATTTTGAAATGGGAAATATTAAAGAGATATGCTAAATATAAAGCCGGCCAGAAATTTTGTAGGTTGTGTGTAGAGGAAAAACTTGCTATAGCTTCATATAAACAAACCAATAATTTATTGAATTCTAAAACTGAAATATTAAATAAATGTAGGCATAAAAAGCCTTGGCTTTTGGATTAAGTTTGCTTATGGTGGGTTTGTATCATTTTTGGTTTTCGTTTTTTGTTTTCGTCTTTGCGTTCACTAATCTTTAAAAAAATTTTTAAACATATGAAATTAAAAATAATCTTGTTTTCTATAATAAAGTTCTCCCCTATTTGTGTTTGGTGTCTTCTTTCTCAGTCACATGGGTTGATTGAATTTTCTTTATACATGTCGTTTGTTTCTTTCCTCGTTAGCCAGCTTTCCCTGACAATCCGTTTAGGTGAAACCTAGATATGTCTGTCTGGCTCACTAGGTATTCTTTACTTATTCCACTCTACCTAAATATCGAGCTCTTTTTGTTAGTTGATTACTCGTATCGAGGCTTTTTCTTTGGGCTACGTGCTGACTCAGTTCAATCTCTTTTGACTGATGATCATGTACTTAGCTCTTTCTTTTTTAAAACTGTTTTTTACCTTCTTCATAGATTCATGGAAGGCTTTTCGACATGAGTATAGTTATAATCTCATTTATATATATATATATATATATATATATTCAAAAAAATAACTAACCAGACTCTGTAAGTATCTAAATCCTAACTTTATACAAAGATAAACTTCAAGAAAAACGAATAACCGACAGAATCTAATTCCGTTAACATCCGTCGCACTAAGGCGTTGGATAAGAGGGGGAAAAAAAAAGAAATCCGCGGAATAAAGACAAGACATACGATACTCCGCAGTAAAGAAAAAAACCCCAAATGGAACCAACCACAAAAAAAGAAGAAAAAGTGCTCGATACAAATACAAACAAATGCAAAAGTACAAATGAAAAGCAAAAGTAGAGCAAAGACACATAAAGAATCACAAGATAGCCAAAACCTACCGCGGTTTCACACAACGGCCCTGACGAGCCGTTGTGTGAAACCGCGGTAGGTTTTGGCTATCTTGTGATTCTTTATGTATATATATATATATATATATATATACTAACAAAATAGCAAGATCGCCAAGACCGACCGCGGTTTCGCACAACGGCTCGTCAGGGCAAAGGCAGATCATGTACTAACCAAATAAATACACACTACTAAGACTAACCCATTTGCAGAAGAGGTTGGATGGAAGGAAAAAAAAAAAAAAAACAACCTGGGAGGGGGGTTTTCTATAACATTCGATATCCTAAGTAAGAAACTTCATTTTATGCATTCTACACTTATTTAATATCTCAGTTCTAGAGTTAATAAGCCTATTAGCGGGTTCAAATTTAGCTATAGCTAGCTTCTCCTCATCACAAAGTTTGCAAAATTTATTATTCTTATTACTAATAGGGCACTTTTTTATTATTTCCCATTTCAGAATTGGGTCCTTTTTACTTTTGGCTTTTATTTCCCATACATATGTAGATAACGCCGTACTATGTTTATATCTAGCGTTTTTGAAAGAAGTTTTATGATTATAAAACCTACTTTTAAAATTATCGTGTGTAGATCCTATGTATGTCTTGGGGTTTTTGTCGTTTTCGCTAACATAGACCTTAACTTTGTAGACTACACTTGTCTGATTACAATTACCCTCAATCGGGCAGTCCTTTTTAGCTCTACAATTACACTTATGCTCCTTAACTTTATTATTGCCGGAGGCCGCTGTATTCTCTTTTAGTTTACTTTTGTTGGTGTTATTAATGATTTTACCTATATTAGGCATACAGGAGTAACTCAACTTAATAGTATTTCTATTAAATATCTGCTTAAGTCTATTATTTGAGTTGAAATGTCTATCTATTAAATCAAAAAACATTCTTCCTATCTTGGATCTGACTTCCTTATTATATGGGGGGTTGAACCATATAATTTTTCTTGATCTATTCTTACTGGCTTTTTTATTTAAACCTTGGTTCGAAAATTCTAACTTTTCTTGGTGCCCACTTTTTTTTAAGGCCATTTGAAAAATTTTTTTGTGTTTTTCAAAAACTTCCCTATTTGACGAGTTTGTAGACAATCTAACCTCTATACCTCTAGGAATACTTTGCAGAATATGTCTAGGGTGGTTAGACTTTTTATTAACGTAAATAGGGGCATAGTTCCTTTTGATGTATGGTGTTATTATCCCATTGGCAATGTTTAACGTTATGTCTAAGTAATTGACTATTTTCACGTTATGCTCTATTTCTATTTCAAGCTTATGGGACTTAAAAAACTTTTGTACTTCTTTTCTCATTTTGTCTCCTAATTTAGGCGTGCAGTTTTCTATCACTATCAATCCATCATCCCGGTACAGGCCGTGGTTATGGAAATCTATTATTTGGTTTAATTTGTGTAGTAATAGGCACCCTATCAGTTCAGCCACTTCCGCACCATCATATGCCCCTATTCATAGTCTTAGAAAGTCCCTTCTATAAAATTTTGAGATTAGAATACACGCAGAGTCGGTTTAATAATTATTATTATTATTATTATTATTATTAATATATATATATATATATATATATATATATATATTGTTGTGTTGTGATAATGTTTAACGCCAAGGTTGTTTTTCAGTGGTTTTACTGATAAAATGTATTCTGGCAAGCAGGTTATTTATCATACAATGCTTGATATCATAGTAGGGATGGAGCATTGATAAGCATAAAACATTTATAAATAAAACATTTATAAATAAAACATTTATTATAAGAGTCAGTCACTTTAACTGAGCAGATTAATGCTGACTTCATAGTTTCATGAGGACACCATTATGATAATTGAACTTGTCAGGGTTGGTTTGCAAATTTCTAAGTTTAATAATTTTCAACAATTTATGAGATACATTTTACAATTTATATTTTATTTTATTTATTTATTTATTTTTACAGCTATTTGTTGGAGTGCGGGAAAATAATTTCTCAAACCAAAGAGTTTTGATAAAAAAAAATGGCAACAATAGTATGGATGAAAACTAGTGATAAAATAATAATAGTAAAAAGCTTCATTTAAAATTATCTAGATTAAAACCAAGCACTACTATTACCAGGAGGCAAAATGAAAATGGTAAAGATAATCAGAGAGGATATGGCGGCAGAATGACTACATATTCCTGCTCTCCTAAATTATCAATGCTTCAATAATCAAAATGGTAAGATGGTTTCTGTGAAAAACAGTTTCCAAAAATATGCTATGCAAGTTCTTTATTTGGAATTTCACACTATTTGCACAAGCAAAGAGTGTTATGACAAAAACAATAATACGTTGAAGAAAAACAAGAAACCCATATTTATATAATACAAAACATACATATATATATATATATATATATATATATATATATGTATGGGTGCGATCGATAAATTGTCGTTGATATTACACAAAAATAAAAATTATACTAGCATCTCATTTTAACAAATATATTTACCAAAATTGCACAAAAATATCTTGAAATACTAAAGAGTAATTTATTTAACAAAATCGCCATTGGCTTCAACCATGGCCTTCAAATGACTTTGGAATCTCCTGCAACTCTTCTGAATAGACTTCTTGTTTAATTTGGTAAATGCTGCCATAATCCATGCCTTCAGTTCATCTTTGGTATCACAAGGAGTTTTGTTGGTTTCTCACCCAAATACACCCCTCACATAATAATCAAAGGGTTGCAGTCTGGGGAGTTAGGTGGCCAGATGTAAGGGGTGATGTGGTCACAGAAATTCAATGACAGCCATGATTGGGTTTCCTTGCTTGTGTGGCATGGTGCAGAGTCCTGTTGCCAGACATAGGGTCTTCCACTCTCTACCCAAGACAGCACGACTTCCTTAAGGCACTTAATATAGGCCTCTGTGTTGATTCTAACGCCCTATGGAAAGATGAATAAGAAGATGAGGCATAACATTGCTAACGCTAGTAATCACTCCAAACAACATGATGTTGACTGGATATATCATCCAGTTCTTTACAAATCCTCTGCACTGTCCTCACTCACAAATGCCAAGCAGTACAACATGCTGTTTCCAAATTTTTGGCAGAGTGAGTTGTGTCATGGTGCTTTTTTTCTCACAGATGGCGCCCAACTGATCCTACTATACTGTGCAGTCATCAAAATCAAAAACAAACTGTATATGTGTGAAATTAAAAATATAAAATGGCGACAATTTACTCATCGCACCCTGTATCTATGAATTTTTCTTTCACATATATTTCTTTATTTGCCTAGTCATTGGTTTTTCTGAACTACATACTTAATAGTGAATGGATTGTATTTTTGGAAGGTGAAGTCGAGTGGGGGGTAGGGTTGAGGTAGAAATCCTGGCTTTGTGACTAATGCTTAATTGCTTATACTGTTGTAAACAGATGCCAGGATGGAATTTTCATTTCGGACTGATGTCTGAAGATTGCATTTGTGTGCACTTGGTATTCCTCAATATGATAGAAGGCCAACAAAGCCTTGTGGTATTTTGAGATACTGATAGAAACTCTGGGTTAATGATGATGAACCCCAAAGTCAGCATCTAGTGAGAGCATTGTTGGAGATACCATTGTTATTATGGTCTATATATATATATATATATATATACTTCTGAATATTCTAAATATTTCAATAATTTTCTTTATATATTAGAGAACCAAGTTCAAATTCCAGTTGAACTGATTGTATTCAGTTATGCCCAACTACCCTAGAGAAAGTTATTAATCCATTGCTTCTCCCCCAGCTATGGGTTAAATAGCAGAATAGATTAGGTTCTATAGCCTTAGTTAGCAACCGGTCTACTGCAGAAAGTAATGACAACCTACTGCATGAAAATCTTCTGCCCAGTCAGTCATGTCACTTTTTGAGACATGATCGTCCAAGTGTGTATCACGCATAGCACTTAACTGATATATCTATTATTCTATACTTTACATTTTGTTTTATAGATTAGTAATTATAATACTTACATATAAATTTCAATAAAAGTTTCCAACTGCTAAATGTTTATTATTTAAATATATATAATATTTATAAATATTATCTATATTACTTAATTATAATATTGTAATATACTAAATAATACATAAATATAAGTAGTTTAATACATATTACTTCAATGAAAGATTCCAACGACAATAACTTATTACTTTTAGAATTTATTTATTTATAAAATATTTGTTTGATACTTGTATACATTATTTATCATTCACACATACACACTAATGTTAATGAGTTATAAACACACATTCAATTCATACATTTAACCACCCATGATTTTCTAATACACATATTTTAAAAATGCTTCCATTGTTTTATTACACTGAACACATACATTATTTCACACACATACATATAAACAGACAAGCATTCCTATACACACTTACAATTAATATAAACATATATTGCTTTATTTCATGTGACACACATACATATGAACAGGCAAGCATTCCTAACCACTTACATTTAAAATGAACATCTATTGCTTTATTACACATAACACATATCTGACCAATGGAATCAAGCCCAAATCAACATTCTAGTATGCTGTCTCTTTGTTGTTTTTTCTTAAATTTTTAGGTTTATGTCTTGTAAACAAATCTCTGAAGAGACTTAATAAAGTGAAATATATTAGATTAAAGATACTTTTGTAGTATTGTATGCAAATAAGTAGACAAGTATAAAAAGAGAATAACTGGAGAAGTGGAAGGAGAAAAAGCCCTGTTGTCACAAAGGATACAGAGAGGTGTGGTACAACTACTACTATGTACAACTTTTCCTACTTTTTTTTACTTATTTTATCATATATATATATATATATATATATATATATATATATATATATAACTATAAATAAATATATATACATATATATAATATATATATATACAATTTTGTCTTGATCATTTAGACATAGAGCACTCTATTACTGTTTAGTTAAGTTATTGGGTTTGTTTTTTTACTAGTTTATATTTCCTTATATCATTTTTATCAATTTTCTCTTGGTTTTTGATTAAATGTTTTTATGTTTTTTATTTTCTTTTGTTACTAGCCAAGCTTTGTGTTGGTTTTACTAATGTTTGATGTATTGTGTGTGTATATATATATATATATATATATATATATATATATATATATATATATATAATTTAGTGTATCGAGGCAGCAGATAATTTTCTAAACATATACTGTTAAATATAAGAGACAATGAATGTCTATTATGTTTAATCATGAACCGTTCTAAACATCGTATTTTGGCTCTAATTTCAGTTGAAAATAAAGACAAAAATTCTCCAACATTTCAATAATTTTTTATTAAATTGGTTCTTAGCTTTCAGCTTACATGAGCCATCTTCAGAGATGTTACAAGGACATTACATTAACACAAAATGGTGGATGTTTTTGTGTTAACATTCTTGTAACCTCTTTGAAAATGGCTCATGTGAGCCAAAAGCTTAGAACCAACTTAATAAAAAATTATCCAAATGTTGGAGAATTTTTGTCTTTATTTTCAACTGAAATTAAAGCCAAAATATGATGTTTAGAATGGCTCATGATCAAACATAATAGACGTTCATTGTCTCTTATATTTAACAGGATATGTTTAGAAAATATATATATATATGTATAGTTATATATATATTTATAGTCATAGATAACCTTTCACGTATTATAATTGAAAGATATAAGAAATGAGCTGTAACTTTGACATAATTTTATTATTTATTTCTTGATGTTCCCAAGTACTTTCAATCTCCTTCCAAGATCATCTTCAGGGGTGTGAGTTGTGGTAACAAAAGTGACTGCAAAACTGTGTTGCTAAAAATTAATATAAATTTTCTTCTTGCTTCAAATATAATGGTTGACAAATTGTTTAGCCTTCATTAGAACATGAAAATTATCCAAAATGGAATGTTTTTTTATCTTGTAATGTCATGCTCATGCACATGATAAACCATGAAAAAACTGTCCTTTTTATAAACATTTTAGAACATTACTACAGTATTCACTGCTGATTCTATTAATTGACGACTTATTATTTGATATATATGTATTGTTTAAAGTGATAAAAATATGTGTGTGTGTAAAAACATTAAACATGATTTTTTTGTGGATACTTATATTTGATTTTTTGTGGATACTCATTTATTTATCAGGGTCCCAGCTAGTTAACCCCCCAAACTGGGGTCAAAACACTATGAAAGTATAAAAATACAATTTTATAGAAATATATACATAAGAATAGACTTTTATAGAAAAATATACATTTTTGAAGGAAAAATATTACCAACAATACATTTTTGAAAGAAAAAAATTATTACCATAACATTTTTGAAGGAAAATAAATTATTGCCATAATACATTTTTCAAGGAAAATAAATTATTACTGGCAATACATTTTTGAATACAAAAATAGAAAACAAAACTTTTTCATCAAAATCTGACTAAATCCACATTCTCACTATAACCGAACATAAAAAATACCTTAAAACCCTACCCCACCATTTTGGCATTAACTAAACCACAGAGGTTGATATGCTGTTAAACAAAACTCAAACTCAAAATTTTCATATGTTCTCAGTTTCATATCTAAATGTAAACAAAGTAATTTTATAAGGTAATGGATTTTATTTATTCATCTGACTGATCTTTATTACTTTTATTGGATAAACATATTTAACTAGATGCTCTATTTATTTATTAAAAGGGTATTTGCACGTAAGGGAATATAATGTATATGACTGAAATTAGAACTTGACTCTCGAATTTCTAACTCAGAGCCATTATCCATTTCACCACCTACACATCCAGGCTTATAACACCTGGTATTCCCAACTTGCCATCCATCTCGGTAGATTAAGCCGAATGTAGCTTAATCAGTGATTGGATGAGAACTTGTGTTTCAAAATGAATTAAATTTTCAGGACTTATTCACAATTGAATGACATTATTTTAGAAATATATATTTTTTAGAAAGTTTTTCTAAAAATATGTTTTTTACGTTTGTTACCCCCCCCCACACACACACAAATCTTTTTTTTTATAAAACAGGAACCTCAGTTACTGAAAATCTGCTCTGATTTTTAAAATAAAAAATGCAATAAAACTAAGATGTTATTTAATTGGAAAACCCCTCAATTGCTTTTATGAATAAGTCATAATATAGACATTATTGTCTTTAGAAAAATTTGTTTTCGATGAAGAATAATGTTTAAACAAAGAGAATTACATGTTGAAAATTATGTAAATATATACAAAAACTGCCACTTTTATCAATTTCCCCCAAAAAACTAATTCCAATCAATTTAAATTCAGTTTGAAATCCTGCAAAGTTTTACTTCTTGGAAATATTAAATTTAATCTATCAGTATTAGCTTAAAATCAAAACTAAAATGAAAGCTTCAAGAAAGAGTTTTGATTTTTAAAATGCATTTTAAACCTTAGGTATCGCTTTTCTTTGGAGGTACCTAAAATGTTTTCATGCTTCCTGGAGTATGACATAATTTTCTCAGTAAAACAATTTCAAGAGAAGTGCATTGGGCAAGGTATGAATTTATATCAAGAGTTTGTTAACTTGGCAAAAGTGTTTCATATTGTAAATAGGGAGACTTTATAGACAGTTCTCAGAAAAGTTGGCTGCCCTGAAAAATTCATTGCCATCTTGTGACTTTTTCCTGATGATATGCTGGCTTGGATTAACAACGGTGGTTGTGTATCTGAATCAATATCTGAAAAGTGGTGTAAAGCAGGAAGATATAACTGTTCTGACTCTGTTTACTATATATGATACAATGGTTTTCTACACATGCCTTTTAAGAAGGTAACTGTGGCATATATTTCAGCTATGAATAATCTGGAAATCTGTTTAACTTTTGTGGCAAACACCAAAGCCTTTACAATCCTTTTACTTTACTTTATACAG